>CM066314.1:58170500-58664928 GCA_033807775.1 Saussurea involucrata | reverse complement strand
AGAGCTTTGCCACTCCTTCAGTGTTTGGTTCACAGAGGTGACAAGGGTTTGGAACTCATCCCTTGATACATGTGAGCTCGTTGTAACCTCTGGGGGAACACATTCGTCCCCAGAGTGAGTCTCTGTTCCCGAGACACCTTCTTTTGCCCTTGTTTTTATGTTGGGGGCGGAAGGATTTCCTTCTGATCCTCGAGCAGAAGCATCTAGTGCTTCAGACTCTACAGAAGTTCTGAGAATGACATTGTCTAGATCCACTCCAGAGGTGGGTACTAGATTATCCTTCTGTGGACTCGGAGACTTGTCTAGAGTCTCTCCGTCTTTGTGCACTCTAATCTTCTCTGAAGAGATGTTTGGATCTAGTTGTGTGCGTGTGGCAGAGGAAACAAATTCCTCTGCAAGGATTTCTGTTGTGATCCGGGGCAATAGATCACTTACTACGGATGAATCCTTTAGAGAGGATTCCCCTGGAATGGTTTCCCCGGTTATTAATGGTACAGAGGATGAAAGAATTTCCTCTGTCCGGATGGTTTGGGTTGGGGTCGAGCCGTGCTACTCTTTTTCAATATTGCCCTCTGCCACTAGACTGGCGGCAATAGAAGTGTGGATTGCACTGGGAGTTGGTTTTGGTTGTGTGCCTCTATTAATCCAGGCATCTTTTCTTGCTTCTGCTTCTGTGAAACATCCAACCATTTGTTCTCCATCTATGGTCTCAACCTCTGGTGCTACCATATGGGTTGAGACTTCTACCCTAGTCTCCCCTTCTTCTGTTACCTCTTCTTCCCTTGGACCTAGGGAGTCGTACATAGGATGAGTACCAAAAAGTTGTTGTACTTGGGGGTGCATAACCTGTGTACCGTCAGAGGCAGAGATTACTTGCGCTGGGCTTCTTCTGTGAATATCAAGGCCAGGTTGAAGGAAAGGATTCTGCAGTACCTCTGGGGTCTCAGCCGGATTGTCCCTTGGAGTTTGATCATCATCATCAAGATCAGAATCAACTCCAGAGATTGTGAAATCTGGATCTTCTGTGGCTTCTGTGGTTTCATGTGACAGAGCTTCTGCAGTCCATCCTGCAGTGTCAAGGGTGTTGGCAAATTCAGGACGTTGGAGGAAGTCAGAGAAATCCCCATGATGTGCATAGTTGAGAGGAGTTGGGGAATGCACAGGTGATTTTTGGGTTTGTTCTTCTGTGACTTCTTCTGTCACTGTTTCCTCTGCAATTGTTTGCATAGGAGATAGAGATTTCCCAGTTTTCTTCTTGCTCTTTCTCCTCTTGGGTTTAGGTGCCCCTTCCTCTGAGGCTTTGGATTTTCTCTTCTTCTTTTCCTGTGGGGGAGGGGGAGGTGCAGATGATCCAACCTCTGTTGCATGAGGTGGAGATTGTTGAGCTTCGACAGCAGAAGTTGAAGTACCCTCTGTGGTTTTCCTCTTTGTTTTCTTTTTAGGAGTTGAGGCAGAGTAGATGGATTTCCTCTGAGCAAGGAACTTGGTTTGAACTTCTTCATGCTTCTGGAAAGCCTTAGCCCATTCTTCATCTGTCATTCTTTCAACTACCCTAGTTTCTAAAGGCACACCTAAACGCGGGGGTGTCACAGGGCTCGGTTCTGGAGTCCTATGATCGCGTATATAAGCTAACCTTAGGGTTTCATCTGTAGCATATCCCAGAAGTCTTGATGGCAGAGGTCTGCAGAAAGGATATCCATCGACGTGCTCAGTTGGAACGTTTTTTTGTCATGTCATATATTTTGGCAGTTGTAATACCCCGGGTAAGTTCGTTAGTTAAAATCCCTTTTTCGTTAAATAAAGTTAACTTTAAAGTTGGATTTTAGGGTAAGTTTAGGTAAATTTATAAGTTAAGGGTGTGTGGGTCATTAATGAATAGTTCAAGGACCAAAGTGGTAAATTAAGTTTGATATTATCATCTTAGACTTCAGATATTATTCACAACTCAGAAACATCAGATATTTCAGTGTGTGTAAGTGTGTGTTTTTGGGAGCAAAAGAAGAAGAAGAAAGGAAAAGGCTAGGGATTCAATTTGGTGCAATTGGAAGTGAAATTAAGGTATGTGGTTTTGTAATTTATGTTTCTAATTGCTATTCAATGGTTCCTATAGGAGTAGAATAGTCGAAATCATATCTGGTAATAATTTCTGTCGAATCTGGGTAAAAAGTATGCAAACCGACAGTAGTTTCCGGATAGATTGAAGGTTTCCGGGTAGTTTCTTTGGTGGTGTCCGGACGATTCATTTGATGGTTTCCGGATGATTTAGATTCCGGATGGCATCCGGATTACTTTGGTGTCCGGATTCCTTATGTTGTCCGGAAAGTCGAGTTGTCCGGATTAGTATGTGTTGTCCGGATAAATTGTGTTGTCCGGATTCTTTTGTGCTATCCGGAAACTTTGGCTGTTTGGTCATTTTTGAGGATAAGAGTTATATAGATGTATCTAGAGTCCTTAGCCTGCTAGTAAGTTTTATACATAAGTTGGTAAGGAGATATTTGTATGTAAATGGTTTCAGATTCTGAGAATTTTGGATAAAGGATCGGATAGCTCGGAGAAAGGCTTGGAAGCGTATTTTTAAGCATTCAAGGTGAGTTTACTTTTAAAACGTTTTCAACTGTGATACATATATATGTGATATATATATGAGATGGATATGTACGGATTGAGATTTTGATACATGATGTGATTATGTGTTTATATTTAGACGTATATGTGGTTGGAATGTGGTAACGTTTTTATAAAAGAAAATGTGATATATATATGGTTGGAATGTGATGAAAGGTTTTATAAATAACAATATGATATATTGAGATATATATTGTATTTATATGTGCATTACACTACACGAGAGCACTTGCCGAACTATGCCGGCGGATGTTTGCTGTAGTTGTTGTACATCGGTGCTGTAGTTGTTTTACAGCGGTGTTGTTGGCTCGCAACCAACTAATATGGCCATGGGGAATGAGGATGAGGAGTTGTGCACGATATACGAGTATTATTTGGTATTTAATTATTTGTGGTATATGTGTATTTTATAAAAAAGGACTTCTAAACTGACAGGGATTATCTCACTAGACCGTTGGTCTAACCCTCGTTTTCCTTTCAAAAATATGTATTCCAGGTCAAGGATCTTTTGTTAGCAAAGGGAAGAATAAAGTGTTGGTGATTTTAGTGTCATCAATCATTTTGGTGTAATTGTGATTTAATTGAGATCGATTAAGACGATAAGGCAAACATACGTAAGTTAGGAGGTGCGGAGTGCATACTTACAAGTTTCCATTATCATCTTAGATCGCCTTAAAGCGGTGTCGAAGTTCAAAAAAACCTGAATTTTCTAAGGGCTGTCGCTGAAAAGCTGAAAGCTGTCGCTGAAATGCTGAAAGTTGTCGCTGAAAGCCATCAGCTGTCGCTAAAGGTGCTGTCGGTTTTTTGATCTTATCCATAAGCGGTTGTAACCGTTTCTCAACCGCTCAACCGCTTGTAACCGCTTGTAACCGTCGATTTCTTTCTATAAATATGTGATCGAGAATTTGGATAACGATATATAGTTCTCATATCATAGCCTTTGGTGTGAGAAAATCTTAAGAATTATCCCAATACAAAGTTCGTGAACCCAAGGCTTATAGGGTCGAATTGTTGTATTCGGAAAGTGCATTTCCGACACGATTCTTAAGATTATCCGGTCTCAACATCATCATACAATTACAAAAGTTCTAACATTCGAATACAACAATTTCTGTTTGATTAACGATGGCAAATCGAGAGGAATCCGTTCGTGATATGACTTCGAAATTCGGCAAACTAGAGAAGTTTCTAGGAAACGATTTTCGTCGATGGCAAAAGAAGATGCACTTTCTTCTCACCACTTTGAAGGTTGCGTATGTTCTTAGCACCCCCATGCCGGAGATCGATGAAGATTCACCTTTGGAGGCAATCCGACGTAAAAACAAATGGGAGAACGACGACTACATATGCCGTGGGCATATTCTTAACGGTATGTCTGATGCTTTATTTGATGTTTACCAAAATGTAGAATCATCAAAAGAATTGTGGGATGTCTTGGAATCGAAATACATGGTCGAGGATGCTTCGAGTAAGAAGTTCCTTGTAAGTAATTTTAATAATTACAAGATGATCGATTCCAGGCCCGTAATGGAGCAATACAACGAATTGCTCCGGATCCTTGGTCAATATACTCAACACCATATGCATATGGATGAATCCATATCGGTGTCGAGCATAATTGACAAATTGCCACCATCATGGAAAGACTTCAAACACACACTTAAACACAAAAAGGAAGAACTTTCTTTGGTGCAACTTGGGAGCCACTTACGTATTGAGGAATCACTACGTGTGCAAGAAAGTGGTAGGACCAAAGACAAGTCGACTTGACAAAAGAATTTTTGTCATCCCAATTCTCGATGAAGGATTTGGGGGAGGCCGAAGTTATCCTCGGGATAAGGATTAAACGGGAGAACAAAGGTTTGGCCATAACGCAATCTCACTATGTCGAGAAAGTGTTAAAGAAGTTTAATATGTTAAATTGTTCGCCCGTGAGTACTCCGATGGATCCAAGTGAAAAGCTTATGCCTAACGAGGGTGAAGCCGTTTCACAATTAGAATACTCTAAGGCAATCGGGTGCTTGATGTATGCCATGACAAGTACACGTCCGGACATTGCCTATGTCGTTGGTAGGTTGAGTCGGTTTACTAGTAGACCGAGTACTCATCATTGGCAAGCGGTAAGAAGGGTATTCAAATATTTAAAGGGAACCATGAGTTATGGTATAACATATATTGGGTTTCCTTCGGTGATCGAAGGCTACACAGATGCGAGTTGGATATCCAATGTAGAGGATCATTCTTCTACTAGTGGATGGGCATTCTTGCTCGGGGGAGGCGCCATCTCTTGGGCCTCAAAGAAACAAACTTGCATCACAAATTCCACCATGGAATCTGAATTTGTAGCTTTGGCAGCCGCCGGTAAAGAGGCAGAGTGGCTAAAGAATTTAATTTATGAGATTCCTTTGTGGCCGAAGCCGATATCACCTATAAGTATTCATTGTGATAGTGCTGCGACTTTGGCTAAAGCATATAGCCAAGTATACAATGGAAAGTCGAGGCACTTGGGAGTGAGACATAGCATGGTTAGAGAATTAATCATGCATGGGGTGATATCCGTAGAGTTCGTTAGAACTCATAACAATTTAGCCGACCACTTAACAAAGGCATTGGCTAGGGACTTAGTGCACAAGTCCGTGATCGGGATGGGTTTAAAGTCCATATAGATCTTTATTAATAAGATACCCCAATTCCCCTTTAATATAACGTTAAAGGTTGAATTCAATGTGGAAGGCTTATTAATAAAATTGAAGCACATAATATTATCATCCCAAGGTATGTGCTTAGACCTGCAAGTGTTGTAAGGCTGAAAATTTTATTTCTTAATGATTCTTTTGAAAAATTGCATATGCAGGTGCAAGATATAAAAGAATCACCTAAGTGGTCGTGAAGTGTGGCCGCTTCAAGAAAGTTTTCGACTTGGCTTTCTATACGTTCATGAATGGATAAGGACACAAGGCCTTTACAAATGTGTCAAGTTGTGTTATCTAGATTTGTACGAACATATGTGTATATTATCTTCATGTATTCAAATGGGTTGAAGGGTTCAATTCTTAGAACACCCCGATTCTCGAATATTTGGAATGTGTAATATACTAAAATGGAAATTCAATCTTCGTGACATTTTCATTTATGCGTCTGTTTGAATTTCACATATTTATAGTACGTTGTAAATCAAAGGATTACACTAAAATGGGGGAGGAATGTTGGTGATTTTAGTGTCATCAATCATTTTGGTGTAATTGTGATTTAATTGAGATCAATTAAGACGATAAGGCAAACATACGTAAGTTAGGAGGTGCGGAGTGCACACTTACAAGTTTCCATTATCATCTTAGATCGCCTTAAAGCGGTGTCGAAGTTCAAAAAAACTAGAATTTTCTAAGGGCTGTCGCTGAAAAGCTGAAAGCTGTCGCTGAAATGCTGAAAATTGTCGCTGAAAGCCATCAGCTGTCGCTAAAGGTGCTGTCGGTTTTTTGATCTTATCCATAAGCGGTTGTAACCGTTTCTCAACCGCTCAACCGCTTGTAACCGCTTGTAACCGTCGATTTCTTTCTATAAATATGTGATCGAGAATTTGGATAACGATATATAGTTCTCATATCATAGCCTTTGGTGTGAGAAAATCTTAAGAATTATCCCAATACAAAGTTCGTGAACCCAAGGCTTATAGGGTCGAATTGTTGTATTCGGAAAGTGCATTTCCGACACGATTCTTAAGATTATCCGGTCTCAACATCATCATACAATTACAAAAGTTCTAACATAAAGCATAGGAGGCGATTGCTAGCTGAGGAAGATTAGGATATGTTTACATTTCTGTATTGTATAGTTTTGAAACTTTGGGACCGAATGTGAATTATCATGTATTTTGTTATGAAAGTTACGATGTTGTGTATGAACTGTTAATTGATATATATTATGTATGTTATGGGATACCGGGTCGTTACAGATGGTATCAGAGCCCTAGTTTAAGGGATTTAGGTATTAGTATCCGTACCTAGACTTAAACTGCATGTGAAGTAGGATGTCCCTAATAATTTTAGAACCTTGGGATGATTAAGTATAAAAGGTAGAAGGAACATCATGTAAGGTAATTTCAGATTACACCTGGCCAGTGTAATTGTGATCTTACAGGTGCATGTTTGAACTGGAATACCTTGTTATATGGGGTATGTGCTTATGTGTATATTAACCTTGTCTGAATCAACAGAATGGCAAGTGGTACTAGACAAACGAATCGGGAAGGAGGAGAAAATCCGAATAGAACAAACCCAACAGCCGGAGGAAGGGGAAGAGGGGGATAAAGAGGTAGGGGCAGAACTGGAGGTAGAGTTCAGGGGCGAGGTACCGAATTTGTTACACGAAATGATTTGAAGGTGGAAATGGGAAGACTTCAAGCCAATATACAAGCTATGTTCGATAGAACTCGTCACACAGAAACTGGAATACCAGATCCTAGTCTGGAAGACGAAATGCCCATTTCACATACTGTCATACCGGTGCCAAGGAAGTGTGACTATAAAATGTTTTAAATTGCAAACCCCCGACATATACAGGAGAAAGAGATCCAGTGAAGGCCATGAGGTGGCTGAAAGAGATAGAAGCTGTCTTCAGGACCAGCAAGTGTGCAGAAGAAGATAAATTGCTATATGGAACCACGATGTTGAAGGCAGATGCTCTATTTTGGTGGGAGGCTCATATTACCTCTAGAGGATCTGATGTATACTCAACTTTTACTTGGGACGAATTCACAACAGCTTTCAAAGGACAGTTCTGTCCTCAAGCAGCAGTTAGACAGCTGGAAGAGGAATTCATGAACCTACATCAGAGAAGTTTATCGGTTAGGGATTACACTGCTCGCTTTCTGGAGAAGTCTCGCTTTGCGGAGTACTATGTTGCCACGGAGGCTCTGAAGATGGAAAGGTTTATTTTCGGGTTAAATGCAGAAATTAGAAGGCTAGTGATTGCAAAAGGACCCGATACCTTCTCAGCCGCAGTAGATGCCGCGGAAAATGTGGAACGGGATAATAGGAGAGACGTTGGTGATAAGAGTGCTGGGAAAAGAAAACAGGAAGAAACGACGTACGATTCGGAAGAATACGAATCCCCGAGATTTGATAGTTATTCACCTTTAAGGCCAGCTGAAAGAAGACCATGTTCAACATGTGACCGTATTCATCAAGGAAACTGCTATGGTGATTCCCGAAAGTGCTACAAATGTGGAAAGGCTGGTCATATCGCGAGAGATTGTCAGGTAACTCGATTTTGTTTCGTTTGCAACTCCCCTGAACATATTCAGGTTAATTGTCCACAGTGGAAAGCACAACAAAGTAATATGACAGTGAGACCAACGGGTGATAAGTCGGGAGGAGTACAAGGGTCTGAACTACCTGGAATCCAAGGTCGTGTTTTTCAGATGACGGAACAAGAGGTAGAAGAAAGTCCTTACAAGTATGATTCTAATAAACTCTATACGTGCTAAAGTGTTATATTACTTCGGTGTAAAATGATTATTGGTATTTCCGTGCTTTTGTTGCTTATCTGTGTTATAGATATAGGTGGGTGTGGGGTGTCTATTCAATTAGTTCCTATGGTTTTGATTGAGTTCGAAGTAGTAGTGATAAGTATTCATTACCTTTTTGCTTAACCGAAATTCCGGGACGGAATTCTTTTAAGGGGGAGATAATGTAATACCCCGGGTAAGTTTGTTAGTTAAAATCCCTTTTTCGTTAAATAAAGTTAACTTTAAAGTTGGATTTTAGTGTAAGTTTAGGTAAATTTATAAGTTAAGGGTGTGTGGGTCATTAATGAATAGTTCAAGGACCAAAGTGGTAAATTAAGTTTGATATTATCATCTTAGACTTCAGATATTATTCACAACTCAGAAACATCAGATATTTCAGTGTGTGTAAGTGTGTTTTTGGGAGCAAAAGAAGAAGAAGAAAGGAAAAGGCTAGGGATTCAATTTGGTGCAATTGGAAGTGAAATTAAGGTATGTGGTTTTGTAATTTATGTTTGTAATTGCTATTCAATGGTTCCTATCGGAGTAGAATAGTCGAAATCATATATGGTAATAATTTCTGTCGAATCTGGGTAAAAAGTATGCAAACCGACAGTAGTTTCCGGATAGATTGAAGGTTTATGGGAAGTTTCTTTGGTGGTGTCCGGGTAGTTTTGTTGATAGTGTCCGGACGATTCGTTTGATGGTTTCCGGATGATTTAGATTCCGGATGGCATCCGGATTACTTTGGTGTCCGGATTCCTTATGTTGTCCGGAAAGTCAAGTTGTCCGGATTAGTCTGTGTTGTCCGGATAAATTGTGTTGTCCGGATTCTTTTGTGCTGTCCGGAAACTTTGGCTGTTTGGTCATTTTTGAGGATAAGAGTTATATAGATGTATCTAGAGTCCTTAGCCTGCTAGTAAGTTTTATACATAAGTTGGTAAGGAGATATTTGTATGTAAATGGTTTCAGATTCTGAGAATTTTGGATAAAGGATCGGATAGCTCGGAGAAAGGCTTGGAAGCGTATTTTTAAGCATTCAAGGTGAGTTTACTTTTAAAACGTTTTCAACTGGGACACATATATATGTGATATATATATATGAGATGGATATGTACGGATTGAGATTTTGATACATGATGCGATTATGTGTTTATATTTAGACGTATATGTGGTTGGAATGTGGTAACGTTTTTATAAAAGAAAATGTGATATATATATGGTTGGAATGTGATGAAAGGTTTTATAAATAAAAATATGATATATTGAGATATATATTGTATTTATATGTGCATTACACTACACGAGAGCACTTGCCGAACTATGCCGGCGGATGTTTGCTGTAGTTGTTGTACAGCGGTGTTGTTGGCTCGCAACCAACCAATATGGCCATGGGGAATGAGGATGAGGAGTTGTGCACGATATACGAGTATTATTTGGTATTTAATTATTTGTGGCATATGTGTATTTTATAAAAAGGACTTCTAAACTGACATGGATTATCTCACTAGACCGTTGGTCTAACCCTCATTTTCCTTTCAAAAATATGTATTCCAGGTCAAGGATCTTTTGTTAGCAAAGGGAAGAATAAAGCATAGGAGGCGATTGCTAGCTGACGAAGATTAGGATATGTTTACATTTCTGTATTGTATAGTTTTGAAACTTTGGGACCGAATGTGAATTATCATGTATTTTGTTATGAAAGTAACGACGTTGTGTATGAACTGTTAATTGATATATATTATGTATGTTATGGGATACCGGGTCGTTACAGCAGTTGGACCTTCTAAAGACCATTTTTCTAGAAAGAGTAGGGGCTCCAGTAGTACTCCAAGAATTCGTTGATACTGCAGAGGAGGTAGAGATGGTTTTGAGCGTACTTTGGCTTTCTGGTTGGAGATTTTTCTGTCAATGGTATTTATCATTTCTTGCATCATCAAGGTCGAGTAGTCCAGAGGCAGATCATAATATACCCCGTACATTATGGATAGAATCTGATGGGAGGTTTGATCTGGACTACCGATTTTGCCAGCGAGGTATCTGTTTAGAATTGAGAAGAGTGTATTCCACAGAGGGGGTAATCGACCTCTTCTGAAGTCGTTCCTTTTTCTTAGGGTTGTGTTGTACCCTAACATTTCAACAAATCTACAGAGTTCTTCGTCTGTAGGTGCTTCAGCGTATTTCTTTATACCTAGCAGACCTTTGGTTGGAAGACTGAACTCAAGTGAGAACATCGTTCTATTGAACTTGAGTTCCATGTGTTGGGTTTTATCAGGTTTAGAAATGTAGCCCTTGATCTGTCGGTCCGCTGGGTCATATCTGCTGCTTTGCCAAAATTGGTTTAGATATCTTGCTGGTATTTTGCTGACGGTTTTTGTCAACAGGGGGAAGAGGTAATGTTTCTCCAAAATGTGAAGGAGAATCGCATGAGATTCCCCAAAAGTGGTTATTGAAGGAACAAGATAATAGTTGTTGGGTTTGAGAGGAAGAACACTTTCAAAGTGTTCATTTGCGATGAAGTTTTTCTCTTGGGTGGTTGGAGAGAAATTTGCTTCATCGCCGGAGTTATCTTTTTCAAGGTATGCGGCTATATTTGGATTTTGGGAATGCTCAGATTGAGCAGGTGAGTTTTCTTGAATAGGAGAGTCTTCAGGAATGTTGGAGGATGATGCCATTGTTGTTTATCTTGAATAAAGAGAATGAAAAATAGGTAGGTTGCAGGTTTTGCAAGGTTCGCCGGAGAAGAAGATGAGAGTTCGTAAAGGTTTATGAGGAGTGGTAACTTGGGTTTTATAGTGAGAGGTAACGGTTAGAATCTGAAGAGGTAAATATGTGGAAGTGGATAATTTTTGGGGTCCGTACTTGAGTGTGAACGGTGGGTTCAACTTTCCAGGAGAACGTGTGCCGTGTACGTCCAATGAAAATGTGACACGTCAGCAGTGTCAGAGCACGACTTTACGTCGTGAGCGGCCCATTAATGCTTGGCACGTGTGTTTCTTTTCCTCCACATAATTTTCACTCGCAGTAAAATAGCCATTACTGTTGCAGAATTTCCCAAGTTTGAAAATAATGACAGAATTTACCAAAAACTTTTGAAAATTCATTGGAGAGGATCGATAGATTTATAGATTAGAAATTTCTTTCACAGAGGTTATGAAGCTCTGTCAGAGCCAGCAGAGGCTCTATGAGATGAAATTTCTCATATCTAAAAATCTATTAAACGTTTTGATCATCCAAGTTTTTAATTGTTTTTGACAATGTTTTTAGGACCTATTTGGAAGTTGGTGTCCTAGAAAATTGTTTGTTAAAAGGTTTTGTGCGAGAGATTCTTTTAAAAGCCTGTGTTGGTCAACAGAGTTTCTTTGGTGGAATGAGCTCTGTGACCAACAACCTTTTAGAATCTCAAAGTGTGCATTTGTGCGAAAGAGATCTTTTGAGATGACATTCTAACTGATCGAAAGAGTTTAAATTTACGATCATAGAGATTTTCTCTGGCAGAGCCTCTGTTGAGCTCAGCAGAGGCTCTATGATCTCAAATTTCTCATAACTCAAAATTTATGCATCTTTTTGATCATTTGAAGTTTGAAATTGTTTTTAACATTGTTTTTAGGACAAGTTTGGAAATTTGTGTCCTAGAAAACTGTTTTCAAAAACTGTTTGTATGAGATACTTATATTTTGACTCTTCTGACCTCGGCTTAGTACCTGACTTCTGTGGATAATGTCGATCGCAATTCTTCTTTGGCTCCCCCTTGAACTGTCAACTTCTGTAGATCAGTTCAAAGTCTATTTCTGCTCCCCCTTGACCTATGCTTGGATCAAAATTTGATAAGTAATGCTTAGGGCATAGATCAAGTTTCTCAGAGTTTTTGTAAAGATTGTCAGAGGTTCTGAGCAATCCTACAGAAGCTTTGTTTTTGTGTAGAACATTCGGTGATTGAGAATTTACATATAGAAATGAAATAAAACAACAGAAACATGTATATACATATTTATAGAAGATTAAGTTATACTTACAGAGGTTTTAACTCATGTTTATCATTCCCGACTTACCCACTAAGAAAAGAAATATTTTCTCATCTAGTGCCTTGGTGAATAAGTCTGCAAGCTGGTACTCTGTAGACACGAAGTGCATTTCGATTGTTCCATATTCAACATGGTGTTTCAGAAAGTGGTAACGGATATCGATATGCTTTATTTTTGAGTGCTGTACTGGATTGGCAGAGATGGCTATGGCGCTCTTTGAGTCACAAAAGATTGGAATCTTGAATATGATGTGGCCATAGTCCTTAAGTTGAGTTTTCATCCACAGAACCTGGGAGCAACAACTAGCAGCAGCAACGTATTCGGCTTCTGCTGTAGATGTGGATACGCAGTTCTGTTTCTTAGAGGTCCAGCTGACTAGTTTACCACCTAGGAATTGACAACTCCCAGAGGTACTCTTTCTGTCGAGCTTGCATCCTCCATAATCTGAATCTGTATAAGCTTTAAGACCAAAACCAGAGTTCTTCGGATACCAGAGGCCAAGATTTTTGGTCCCTTTGAGGTATCTGAAGATCCTCTTTACAGAATTATAATGGGATTCCTTCGGGTTTGCTTGATATCTTGCACAGAGACATGTGGCATGCATTATGTCAGGTCTACTTGTAGTTAAGTATAACAGAGACCCAATCATTCCTCTGTAGAGCGTGCACTATAGGTATGCCATTTGGATCTGAGTATAACTTATTTCCTGTGGCCATTGGAGTTCTCATTACAGAGGCATCAGAGAGACTGTATTTTGAAAGTATGTCAGAGACATATTTAGCTTGATTTATGAAAATTCCCTCTGATGATTGTTTTACTTGGAGTCCGAGGAAGAAAGTTAATTCTCCCATCATACTCATTTCAAACTCACTCTGCATGAGTTTTTCAAACTTTTTGCACTCTTCTGTATTTGTAGACCCAAAAATTATGTCGTCCACATATATTTGTACAAGCATAATTTCATCACTTTTTCATTTATAAAACAAAGTTGTATCCGTCGTACCTCTGTCGTAACCATTATCGAGAAGAAAGGTAGAAAGTCTTTCGTACCATGCTCTTGGAGCCTGTTTCAGTCCATACAGAGCTTTGTCGAGGTAGTACACGTATTTTGGGTACTTAGAGCTTTCAAACCCTGGTGGCTGTTGGACGTATACTTCTTCTTGGATTTCGCCATTTAGAAAAGCAGATTTTAGGTCCATTTGAAATACTTTAAAACCTCTGTGGGCTGCGAAGGCTAAGAAGATTCTTATGGCTTCGAGCCGTGCGACAGGGGCAAAAGTTTCATCATAATCTATGCCTTCTTCTTGGCGATATCCCTTGGCCACCAATCTTGCTTTGTTTCTTATGACCACTCCATCTTCATCCTTCTTATTTCTGAAGACCCATTTAGTTCCTATGGCTTGTTTTCCTCGTGGCAGAGGAACTAAAGTCCAGACTTTGTTTCGTTCAAACTGTAGAAGCTCTTCTTGCATAGCATCTACCCAGTTTGGGTCGTCAAGGGCTTCAGAGATCCTTTTTGGCTCGATCACACTAATAAAGTTTGTAAAGAAACAAAAGTTAGCAGTAGCAGATCTTTTTTTTACCTTTTCAGAAGGTTCGCCGATTATAAGACTTGGAGGATGGCTCTTTGTCTACTTTGTTGTTCTTGGGAGATGGTCATTGATTTCATCAAGTTGATCTTCAGAGGTTTCTATTTGTTGTTCTGGTGTAGCCTCTGTCGTAGATTTTGCTTTCGTGCTTGATCCTACAGATTGTGGAATGATTGGAATGAGTGGCGGTGTTTGTTCCTCTGAGGAAGTATAGACTGAGTCTTCTTGTTCCTCTGTTATTGGTTCCTCTGTGGTTTCTGGAGTTGGTTCTTCAGTAGCTTCTGTGGATGTTTTCCTTGTTGTATCATCTTCTGTTGGCTCTCCCTCGGCATTTGCATCTGTATGATTAACAGAGGAAGATGAATTATTTAAGGGACCAGTTAGAGAGATACCTATTGCATTCTGGCTGGCAGAAGATGATTCTCCAGAGGCTCTGACGGCTCCAGCAGAGGGATCAATATTGTCATGGAACATCTCTTGAAATAGAAGATTTAAGTCTTCTTCTCTTGTTTTTTAGATGCCAGAGGATTCCCCTTTTAGACCGAGTTCTGAACTGATTTGTTCATAAATCTTCTGGAAGGTGTCGTCAAAAGAAACATTTATGCTTTCTACGATCATTCGAGACCGCAGAAGATAAACTCTGTAGGCCTTGGAAGTTGCAGAGTATCCTATGAACTTGCCTTCATCTGCCTTTACTTCAAACTTTCCTCTTGCTTCTCTATCATTTAAAACGAAGCACTTGCATCCAAATACATGGAAGAACTTGATGTTTGGTCGTCTTTTGTTGATCAAATGATATGGTGTTTTGATGTGTCTCTTTACAATGGTTGACCTATTTTGGGTATAGCAAGCGGTTGATACTGCTTCTGCCCAAAATGTCATTGGTAATCCACATGCGGTCAACATAGTTCTGGCGGCCTCCACAAGTGTGCGATTCTTTCGTTCGACCACACCATTCTGTTGTGGGGTGCGTGCAGCAGAGAAGTTCTGTGAAATTCCTTCTTCTGTAAGATAGGCTTCAATGACAGAGTTTTTGAATTCTGTGCCATTGTCGCTTCTCAGTTTTTGAATCCTGCACTCATACAGAACTTGGATTCTCTTCATTAAATTTATCAGTATGTTTGGAACATCTGATTTCTTTCTGACAAATTCAACCCATGTAAATCTTGAGAATTCATCGATCAAAACAAGCAGATATTTCTTGCCACCTAGGCTCTGTGTAGATATTGGACCGCAAAGGTCAACATGTAGCATGTACAAAGGTCTAGGGCAAGATACATCAGTTTTGCCTTTATGGGAAGCTCTTTTGAGTTTTCCCATTTCGCAGGCAGAGCAAAGATGATCTTTATTAAATTTAACGTTTGGTAGACCTTTGACTAGATCAAGTTTTACAAGTTTATCAAGAGTATGAAAGTTTAAATGGCAGAACCTGTTGTGCCATAACCAGGCTTCTTCGCTTTTGCATGCAACAAGGCAGATTTTGTCTTTCTTGTTCTTTGCATTGAAGTTCATGAGATATAGATCTCCTCTTCTTTCGGCTCCCAGAAGTTCAATTCCTGTGTCCTCGCTCTGTAGAGAGCAAAAAATTCTTTTGAACATTACGTCGAATCCCGTATCGCAGAGTTGACTAACACTGAGAAGATTGTGTTTAAGGCCATCAACATATGCAACTTTGCATACGGTTATATTTTCCTTCTTTATGACTCCGTAGCCTTTGATGTACCCCTTTTTATTGTCTCCAAAGGTCACAGATCCACCATCGTTCTTTTCTTTGTATGTGGATAGAAGACCTCTGTCGCCAGTCATGTGCCTTGAGCATCCGGAGTCTAGATACCAGATTGGCACATACTGCTTCTGCAAGACAATTATAGAGTTTTAGGTACCTATATCCACATGGGTCCAGTTTTGTCAGTGGTTTTCAAGTTTGCCTTAGCATTCTTGGTCTTTGTTTTAGCTTCTGTTGAAGAAGCATTTTGTTTCTTCTTACCCTTGGATTTATCTTTTGCTTTGGGTACTGAGAGAAGACAGTGTGGACTTTTGAAATGTTGGTTTATTTTAAACATGAGATCAAAGCAGTGACAGTATTGAATGTGCGAAGAGATTTGCTTGAACTTTTCATTAAATACATTAAATGGGGGCACAGAGGCATTACAATTTATCCTAACATTAGACTTTCTATTACAAGAAGGTTTATGTAGGCTAGATCGTTGTTTGCAAAATCTTTTGTTGAGTGCGGCCTTCTGTGTTCCCTTTATGTGGTGAACTTCTGTAGATTTCACTGTCACAGAAGAAAAAGATTTGTTAATTTTAGTCCATTTACCCTTCTGTTGCCATGTTAGTTTTTCTTTAACAGGTTTTAAGGGTTTTAAAATCTTTGAACTCGTTGGAATTTGAGTGGACATTAACTTCTGTTGTTTGAAATTTTCAAGCTCAAGAGAGGTTTTGGCTTGTATGCACATATTCAAAAAGTCTGGACAAATAGGAATTCCAGTGATTTTCTCCTTGGGAGGAATAGTTCTGTTAAGAACTTCAGAGGTTTGTTTAATAACCTCTGTGTCACTAGGTCCTATCTCTGACTTAGAGTCAGTCTCTGATTCGTCAGAGGATGAATCGTCCTCATATACAGAGGTTGAGTCACTTGGTTCTCTTTCTACAGAGGCTGGACTTTCAGAACATGTGTCATACTCACTTTCTTCCTTTTCTAAGGAACTATCTTCTACGTTAACAGAAGTATTTGTTAAGTTTTCTTCAGAGAGATCTTGATCGTTGGAAGATGTACAGAGGTTTTCTTCAGAGATATCAAGTTTTTCTTCTGTAATTTTTGGCTTGAACTCAGGTGCCTCTGCTGATAATTTCTTTTCAGAATTCATCATGCAGACAAATGCAACTTAAGTTTGAGTCTCGGGATTACCAAACTTGAAGATTCTTATCTGATCTTTAGTTTTCAGATACCTCTTAGGTTTGGATTCTCTTTTGACAGAGATTGAAGGTGACAAATCTGTGTTTTCAAACCACACATTTGTCATCTTCAGAGGTTTCCTCTTGTGAGGTTCCCCAGAGACTTTTTGCCTTTAACTTACAGAGAGAAGATTTGGAAATCCAGGTTTTCTTGTATCTCCAATGTGAAATAGAGAGGATAGAGACTTGTCTCTTTTGGTTCTGATATAAGGATGTATATCACAGAAGCCAATTCCCCGTCTCCCTATTTGTGTGTTTATTTTTTCGTACACCTTCTGAGCATCTTGAATTTTTTTAATTTGAAGATCTCTTCTGAGTAAATCTTGACAGAGGACTTCTCTTTCCTTTTGAAAATAATTTTTAAGAGCTAGGATGTTCATTCTGTCGCACTCAACGTCCATTAGTTCTTTAGACTTTGTTTTCAAAGAAGAATTAAGTTCATAAATCTTTTCTTATAAAGGATTTAACTTTTTGTTCCAGTCCATTTCAATTTCTTCTTTTTCTTTAAAGATTTTAGCTTTTTCTTGAGTGAGAAGTCTAGCTTCTCTCTCATAGAAGGTGAGCTTTTTCTGAATATTTTCACATGTCTTTTTCATTTCAGTGTATTCAATGTTAAGTTTAATCAAATTATCTTTTGCAGTATTAGAGTTAGAGGTAGAAGTGGATACCTCACTGTCGGAGTCGGAGCTGACTTCTGCCATGCCATAGAATAGAGCATTCGTTGTTTCGCCTTCGTCAGAGGATGTGTCTGACTCCCAGATTTATTTGTTCACCATTAGTGACTTCTGAGCATAGTATTCAGCTTTCTTTTTGTAGAAAGCTGCATCCCTCTGAGGTCGATTTGACTTGCTCCTGCATTCGTTGGCAAAGTGACCTGGCTTTCCACAGTTGTAGCATCCTTGGTTTTGTGTGGAGTTTCCAGCTCTGTCGTCTGACCTCTGTCGGTCACCACTTCTTTCGGTTCGGCACTCATTTGCGTAGTGGACTGGCTTACCACATTTGTAACACTCTTGAATCTGTGGAGTGTTGCCAGCTTTGTCTTCCGACCTCTGTCGGTCATTTCCTCTGTCATTTCTATCACTTGACCTATGTCGGTCACCACTTCTGTCGTTTGACTCTTCACTTTCTCGATTATCTCTTTCATATCGTTCATTACCCGATTTCTTCTGGTATCCTCTGCTGAATTCCCTAGTCAAGAGAGCTAAAGATTTAGCTATCGAGGCCAGGGTCGTTTCTTCTTCTGCTGTTACTTCCCCTTCTTCTTCACTTTCCACCATCATGTTTTTCTTCTTCTTCTCCTTTCTTTCCTCCATTGCTTTCTCTTTCTTTGGTTTCTCTCTAGCCTCTGTAGTCTTACCAACCAATGCAAGAGGTGCAATGATCTGGGCTTTTGCTTGTGCTACCTAAGGCTCTTGTGCTGCCAATGTTCCATAGAGGTCTGATAGGGTCCAGGAATCTAAGTCTTGATTTGTTTGCAGAGACATAGATAACTGAAGCCATTCTTCATTCAGAGACTTTAGGAACATAACGTTGTTTTCTTCAGAGGTTCTGTGGATGCCAAACTTCTTGCATTTGTTTATTAGAGAGTTGAACCTATCATACGTAGTTTGCAGAGATTCGGTTGGCAGAGCTTTAAAGGCATAGTATTCATTTATGTATTGAGCTCTGCGGTTCTTCTGGGTTTTGACTCCTCCTTCTAGTTGTTTTTCCAGTTCTTTCCATAGATCATATGCAGATTCACATGCATCCATGGACTGGAAAAGGTCATTTGGAATGGCCATAATCAGAATTCTCTTAGTTTTCTGAGCAACTTCGTATTTAGCCCAATCAGAATCAGATTTTCCTGGGTCTTTGGTTTCATGTGTTCTGGGATTTCTGGTGTGTCGTCTGTGCTAGGAACACGAGGTACAGTTATCATGGGAACGAAAGGAGGGTTACGGATATAATAATCCAATTCTTTGTCAGTACCCTCAAAGAAGTGAATCATTCGTATTTTCCATTGAGGGTATTCTTCTCTAAGAAGAGTGGGAGGTTTGGTTAAGGAACCAGCAGAGAGGAAGTTGTTTGTACTCGTCATTTTTAGAGAGATAAATTATCCAGAAAGGGGTTTGAACAGTAAACTTTTCAGAGTATGAAGTGGATGCTTCGTATGAGGTTTTTAAGCTTAAAAGCTTTAAGCTGAGCACTAAAATGGTGTTTTTAACCAGAATAACATATTCTATAAATTTACCAAAGTTCGAATGAATCGAAGATGGCAGAAAAACATAAACTGTTTGAATAATATGAAGAATAGGTTAAAAATCCAAGTTTCTACCAAAGATCATAGTTTTAGAGTGGATCCCTTGATATTAAAAATCAAGGTTTGCTCTGATACCAATTGTTGGTTCCTGTTTTGCTTAAACAATGATCTTAACTTTCAGTTAGTTCAGATTTAGATATGGTGCGGAAGCGTATTTAAGAACTGAAAGATAATGTAAGGTAGAAGAACAGACAATATCAAATAAACAGTATGTAAGAACAGATGAATATCTCCAAGATTACTGTATTTGATATATATTAAGAACACCAAGAACTTCAAAGGATTAACAAGAAATCTGCAGTTAATGGTGTGTGTGAGAAGTGCAAAGCTTAATGATGTATGTGTATTTTCGTGGTGTTAAGGTTTATAGAAGAGTTCACATGAACCTTCTATTTATACTACTCCTAAAGGGGACAATAAGGACCGAAGGTACAAAGACACTGTTCTGGAACAGTAGCTGGAAGGTACAAAACACTATTCTGGAACTGTTGCAGATACAACGTTCATTAAATGCTCCGTATTCAGCTTTAGGCGGAAACCTATCAGAGTTTGACACGTGGAGTTGTCAGGTCACGCCTTTGTACGATTGATCTTTAGAACCTTCGAATGGTAGATATTGTAAGAAGCATGATCGTCCTTGTTAAGATCTTTTGCGTAGATCTTCTTTTTACCACAGAAGCTCTGTCAAGTATGACAGAAGCTCTGTGGTCTTGTCCGCTTAGAAGTGTCTTCTGTTGCTTCTTTACTTCGGTCTTTTTGGTTAACCCGACAGAGCTTATGTCGAAGACTTCTGTCTTCTCGGTTACTCGGCTACTCGGCAGAGCTTCTGTCGAACACTTCTATACTTAGCCTATTTTTCACTACTTTCATAAACTGAAAGATTGGATCTAACACCTATAACTTTAAAAATTACAATTTTGGTATCTGTGGTATGCATTTCGTTACGAAATTGGTCCCTCGAGCTAACGGCCGTCTATTTCCTCCATTATCTCGAGGGCAATATGGTATTTTTACCCTTTTTCATTTATTTAAACATTTTTTTAATTAATTATAGAGTAAATTACAGTTTTAGTCCCTCAGTTTTTCCATTTTTCTTGAATCTTCATCTTCTTCATGAAGATCTTGATGAACACCATGAAGAACATCATCCTTTACGTGAATATTCATCTTCTCTAGCGACTTGTGATCCCCAATTCCTCTGACTGAACATCATTTTTGCTTATTCTCTTTCTCTCTATCTTTCTCTCTATCTCTCTGTCTATATATATATATATATATATATATGTCAATTTCCTCAGAGGTTTGCAACGATCTTATAATCCAAGTGAATGAAACAAGATATTTGGTTCACAAGGTGACGTTTTTTTTATTAATTTCCTCAAATCATTTGTGGATTTTAGGCGAATTTCGTGATTCTTGATACTCCGTTTTTCGTTAAGTTTTATAATTGTTTTTTCAATTTTACCTTGATTACACAAAAGGGTTGTTGAATTTGATGAAATAATTTGGTAACATCGAATCAAACTTGTGGGTTTTAGGCGAATTTCGTAATTCTTGATACTCTGTTTTTCACTAATTCTCCATGTATATGATTGTTTTTTCAATTTTACCTTGATTACACAAAAGGGTTGTTGAATTTGATGAAACAATGCAATAAAACCGAATCAAATTTTGTGGGTTTTTGACGAATTTCGTGATTCTTGATACTCTGTTATCCACCTTCAGTTTCCACTTTTGTCGAAGTGCTTGAAGTTGCAGAGACTCTGTTTGAGAGCTCTGAATCCTCAAACTTCAATTTCTCCAACTCCATGTATCGTTACCCTTCAAACCACGAAACGATTCCAATCATGGTCAGAGAAATTATAAACAACCCAAACAACACCTTATATATATATATATATATATATATATATATATATATATATATATATATAGACAGAGAGATAGAGAGAAAGATAGAGAGAAAGAGAATAAGCAAAAATGATGTTCAGTCAGAGGAATTGGGGATCACAAGTCGTTTGGAGAAGATGAGTATTCAAGTAAGGATGATGGTGTTCATGGTGTTCATCAAGATACCCATTGAAGAAGATGAAGATTCAAGAAAAATGAAAAAACCGAGGGACCAAAACTGTAATTTACTCTATAATTATTTAAAAAATGTTTTAATAAATGAAAAAATATAAAATGACCATATTGCCCTCGATATAACGGATGAAATAGACGACCGTCAGCTCGAGGGATCAATTTCGTAACGAAATGCATACCACAGATACCAACATTGTAATTTTTGAAGTTATAGGACCAAATTTGTAATTTTTGACAAACCACAAGACCAAAACAGTAATTTACTCTATGACATAAGATTTTCTATATTTTAGCATATAAATACTTTGATTTTTAATTCTCAAGGTTGAGTTCCGTAAATTGTTTTTTTAATTTCTTTGTATTTTCTAAATATTAGCATATAAACATTTTGATAATTTTTTTTGAAAGGCAATCATTAAAACTCATACCAAAAAGACCCTACAACCAACATATTACAAAAGCCAAACTCACAGGTTTGCTAGAGCACACTACCCCACGTCTCTTAAGGCACAAATTGGTACCCTTAATATCACATTAAGCATATAACACAAATTAAAACCATGACCCGCCTCTCGGCTACCGCCCGTAGACTGGGCTGTTTCAACCAAACAGACCGCAGGCCTTGGCTTAACAGGCAAACAACCCCACGTCTGACCAGACCACGATCATAAGATAGTAGAGAAGATCTGCTGCTTGACTTTCTCTTCCGCTTCGCTCCTCGACCCATATTAACTATCTGTCTCGAACGAATCTGTTGACAGCCGAGAAGTAAAACAGAACGAACCGAAACGTGCACCTGCGTGTATCTTTACAGAGCAAATTTCAGGTCAGCCAACCACATGTTCCAATCGAGTTTGCACCCTCGATGTCTTCTCGCAAATTCAAAATAGCGCCGTTGCATTTCGAAAAATCTTTCTTCCAGTTTGCCTTTCTCACCTCTAAACACAACTTGATTTCTTTGCGACCAAACCAAGTATAAAAAACTCCAAATAGTTTCCTGCCACAATTTCAGTTTCGAATTATTACCTGTCCCATTGGAGTTAACATTTATCAAGTATTGAATTAAGTTGACGATCACTTCCTCAAGTTTCCACCACCGTAGTACCATTTTCCACAGCTTGCTTACTTCTTGGCACTTCACTAACGCGTGCTCTACCGACTCCGGTTCGTTCCCACATCTCGGGCAAAGTATGGAATCAAGATCAACGCCCATCTTGTCAAGCACTGACCTACATGGCAATCTCCCTTGTCTAGCTTCCAAAGAAAGATGCAAACCTTCTTTGGAATCGCCTTTGACCATAGCGTCTCCTCACCATGCTCCCCTTGCACCGCCAATCTATCCTCGATCAAAGACTTTAAATCTTGAACCGTGAACTTTCCTTCTTCGCCATATAACCATTTCACTCGATCTCGTACCTCGGCCTTCGGCTTCCATCCTAGGAGAATCTATCTTAAGCTTTCCAATTCCCCAACCTCTCTACCCCTCGGCTCCCTCCTCCAACTCCACTTCCATTCCCAATTAACATCTATCCACTCCCCCTTCTCGGCTAACGACCCTTCTTTGTTTGTTTCAAGTTGGAAGAGTCGTTTAAACCTCTCACCCAATACCTCATTCCCCACCCATCTATCGCCCCAAAAGCACGTTTCGTTCCCTCCTCCCACTTCTATCCCGAATGATGATCCAAATTCCACACCTATCTTCTCTAACTCTTGCCCCACCTTGATGATATTTCCCCACACCGACCGACCCCCTCTCCTGGAATAGTTAATATTCCTCCCTATACTTCCATCTTTCCCATAAAGACCTTTTGTCACGTTGACCCACAACGATTCTTTATCCACCCCGAACCTCCACCACCACTTGCCCAAAATGTAGACTACCTATGTTAAGCCCACCTCTCTTAAAATCTCTCAATACCCTTTCCCACTTTACCCATGCCACCCCTCTTTTATGGTTCATCCCTTTCCCCGATCCCCCTCCCCAAAAGAAGTTACATCTCACTCTCTCTAACTCACTAATAACACCTCTCGGGGCTCGAAAAAGTGAGAAAAAAGTATAAGGCTATGCTACCGAGTACCGACTTTATCAAAGTAAGCCTACCGCAAAATGAGATTATTTTGGCCTTCCACAATGCAAGTTTGTTTTGAACCTTCTTTATCGCCTCCTTCCAACTTTTGATCCTTCCCATATGACTCCCAACCGGGAGACGATAGATAAACGGAAGTTCCCCATAACCACATCCCAAGCCTCTCGCCCATACTTCGAATCTCCTCCATGTCAACACTCAACACCCACACCGTACAATTTGCTTTTCCCAATGTTGATCTTCAATCCGGATGCCGCGTGAAAGCAATCAAGGATTTTCATGAGATTCTTAATATTTTTTCTGCTCCACTTGCCAAAAAAAATCGCATCATCCGCATATTGTATGTAACACCCTAAAAACGAGGTAAATTTAAGCCAAAAATTTTCGTGCAATGTACCATCAAATAAAGATCATTAATCTTTCAAGAGTTTGCGAGTGAAGTGTTTTACAAAAAAATAATGAGATACATTTACAACAACCTACTAATCTAACTTAAGATTGTTTAGATTAAATTTGGGTGTCGCTATCTCATTAGCAAAATGGCACTCGTCTAAGTTCATCAACCGCCACTATCTCTTTAACCAAAAATGCTATCCCTCTTCACAACACTTCCCTCAACCCCGGGAAGTCCCACCGCTAGGAAGGACTGCTAAACACAACATGAAATCAGAAGAAGTGTTAGCCTAAGCCTAGCAAGAATAGCAATTATATAATAAGGATAGAATACGCAAACTTTAGGATGGCGTTCCAATCGATACCCACTTCCCGTCCATCATATCATTGCACTCATTTATGACATCAACCCAACCGGGTCTCTAGTCTCACTCAGACGTCAACCCCAACCGGGTCTTTAGTCCATTAAGACATCAATCCAAACCGGGTCTTTAGTCTAGTGACATCAATCCAAACTGGATCTTTAGTCTAGTGACATCAATCCAAACCGGATCTTTAGTCTAGTGACATCAACCCAAATCGGATCTCTAGTCAACCTCAACATCAACCCAAACCGGGTCTTTAGTTTTCTGAGACATCAACCCAAACTGGGTCTTTAGTCTTCTAAGACATCAACCCAACCGGGTCTTTAGTCTTGAGGCATCAATCCAACTAGATCTTTAGCCTCATATCCCTCCCCCAAAGGAAATTCCAATCTCCTCAACAACAATGGAGTAACTTTTCACAATAAATTTCATCATAGTATTAATACAATATTAGAACCCCACATTTGACCATATAAGTTTTAAGAAGCACTAAACACACAAGAAGATGATGATTATCATTCTTACCCAAAATCACCATTTATGTCAAACCCTAGTTTTGATCCAAATTACTCAACTCCATAAAAATAAAAGAGATGTGATTCCTACTCAAGAATACACTCTCATTTCATCAAGTGATGAAAGATCATCCCATGTCATCGTCTTGACAAGTTCAAAACCCTAAACCTTCCAGAAAGGAAAGTTAGGTCATTTACACCAAAAACAAGAGGTTAACAAGTAAACACAACAAAAATCATGAGAAAGCTTAAGAAATCAAGTATATGCAAGTTTGGTGGGTTAGAATAACTCACCTTGTTGGTTTTTATGAAAACCAAACCCTAGTAGGAAAGAGGAGAGATGATTGGAGTATAAACACTTGAAATCTTCCAAAAATCGTAGGTGGAGAGAGAGAGAGGAAGGCTCCAAAATCAAAAAATAATGGCTAAAAGTCGGGATGGGTGTTTTTATACCCAAACAGCCCGACGGCGACCTTGCCCGGCGATTGTAACACTTGTCACTCTCGTCGGCACTATCGCCCCACTCCCTCCCCACTCGCTGTACACTTCGCGCGAAAGTGACATGCGATAGTGACCCTGGCACTCTTGCCGGGCACTATCGCCGAAAGTGTACCAAGAGTTCCACCTTCTCTCGCGATTGTGCTACTCGCGATAGTGACCCCTATCACAATCACGGGCACTCGCCCTATGAGTACTGCCACCACCTTTTTGCCCCAAGATGTCCTCATGACCCGACATGGTTTTTAGCGAGACCAAAATAAAGTTTCAAATTAATAAAAGGGTCTAATGTTTCCAAATATCGATCTAATTGGGGTTAGGAGTCCTAAGTTTTCTGGGTCTTACAATCCTCCCCAACTTGAAGAAGATTTCGTCCTCGAAATTCTATCTATGTGAACAATTGAGGATAACGTCACTTCATGTCTTCCTTCGATTCCCAAGTCACGTTGGCACCTCGGTGATGTCTCCATTGCACCTTGACCATTGTGACCTCCTTGTGCTGCAGTCTCTTGACTTCTCTTTCTAGGATGGCCTCGGGCTCTTCAATGCAGCGATGGTTGTCTACTCGGATTTCTGACAACGGTATTACGTCCTCTTCTTCCACTAAACACTTCCGTAGATAACACACATGAAACGTAGGGTGAATCCCATCCATCTCTGGCGGCAAATCTAATTTGTACGCTTGCAACCCGACACGCTCCAAAACAGTGAACGGTCCAAGGAAACGGGGGCTTAACTTCCCACGCTTCCCAAATCGGATTAAACCTTTCCAAGGCGATACCTTTAGCATTACAAGGTCACCCACTTGGAATTCCACCGGTCGTCTCTTCTTGTCGGCATAGCGTTTTTGTCGATCTTGGGCTGCTTTCAACCATTCTCTAATGACTTTGACCTTATCGGCCGTCTCTTGTACAATTTCTGGCCCGACAAACTGCTTCTCTCCCGCTTCTAGCTAACACGCGGGTGTTCTACACTTTCTCCCGTACAACGCCTCGAATGGTGCCGCCCTCAAGCTAGAGTGGTAACTATTGTTGTAGGCGAATTCTACCAAAGGTAAGTGAGTGTCCCAGTTACCGCCAAAATCGAGCACGCACGACCGGAACATATCTTCTAACGTTTGGATTGTTCTTTCACTTTGGCCATCCGATTGAGGATGGTATGCCGTGCTCAAATTCACTCTCGTCCCCAATTCCTTTTGTAATGCTTGCCAAAACCTTGAGGTAAACCGACTATCACGATCGAAGACTATTGACACGGGCACCCCGTGCCTAGACACCACCTCATCGATGTATAGTTTAGATAACTTGTCCATCGGTAGCGTTTCTCGCATTGCTAAAAAGTGTGCACTCTTGGTCAAGCGGTCTACGATCACCCAAATGGTGTCGTCCCCCCTTCAAAGTCTTTGGCAGTTTGGTCACGAAGTCCATCATGATTTTCTCCCACTTCCATTCGGGGATTTCCAAAGGTTGCAGACTCCCATAGGGTCGTTGGTGTTCGGCTTTCACTAGAGAACAAGTTACACAGCGTTCCACGTAATGGGCTACGTCTACTTTCATCACCGGCCACCAATAATGCAACTTCAAGTCCCTGTACATCTTAGTACTCCCCGGATGTATGGAGTACATGGACTTGTGAGCCTCATCCATGAGTAATTCTCGATTTCCTCCGATCTTGGGTACCCATATACGCCCGTTGAATAACTTCACCCCACGGCTATCCTCTGTCAGGAGTTGTCTTCGCTTCACCATCACCTCCCCCTTGAGGTGTTACAAGATGGTATCAGAGCCGGGAACCAGACTGGTGTGCCAGCGAGGACGTTGGGCTCCCAAGGGGGGTGGATTGTAAGATCCCACAAAGGTTGCCTTATAAGGGACTTGATACCTCCTCTATCAGACGCGTTTTAAAACCGTGATCCCAAGTGTGTGGACAAAGCAGACAATATCTGGTACGGTTGGCCTAGGTTGTTACATTATAGATGCGTCAAATCCACTCCCTCGTTGCCGATCTTTAAATCTTCATACACGCCTTTTCTTTTGCTTCAAGCATCAACACATTCAAACATTCCACTACCACTAGAAAGAGGAACATAGCAAGTGGGTCTCCTTGTCTAAGACCCTTCTCCATCTTGAACTCTTGTGTGGGTGACCTGTTGACCAAAATCGACACCGATGATGATTCCAAGCAAGCTTTAATCCATTAGCACCACCTTTGCCCGAATCCCATAGCCGCCAAGGAATCAAGCAAGAAAGGCCATTCCACGTTATCGTATGCCTTTTCGAAGTCCACTTTGAAGATTAGCCCCTTCTTCTTGGACTTACGAAGGAACTCCACCACTTCGTTCGCTATCAACACCCCATCTAGTTTATATCTTCCTTTTATAAACGCCGCTTGTGTTTCCCCAATTATGTTCCCCATTACCAATTTCATTCTTTCCGCCATTACCTTGGAGATAATCTTGTAAAAATCCCCGATCAAGCTAATCGGTCGATACTCATTTAATCCCGTTGGATTGTCATTTTTTAGGATTAAGGTGATAAAGGATGCGTTACATCCCTCGGAGATCTTTGCCTCCTTCCAAAAATATTCCACCGCCGACATAAGATCCCCATTTATAATTGGCCAAAACTTCTTGATGAAGGTAAAGGTTATTCCGTCCGGGCCCGGTGATTTGTTATTCCCTCAACTCTTTATCACTTCTGTTGGGTCATCAAAGATTTGAAGATGAACTCCTGATCTCTTTACATTCTTTGAAAACATCTTTTATACTTAGAGAAATTTTAGGTTCTTTGTAATAGCTTAGTCATGTTTTCAAAGTTCGGTGAAGTCAAAGATCAGCCGAAATAAAGAAGTAAATCTACCAATGCGGACTGAAGATGGACTTCTCAACCCAAACTAAGCTATCTCACCGATTTACTCCATGACAAATTGGTGAGATCCTCACAATAGGAGAATCCTTCCTTATCTCCTTGCTTAGAAGATTCTCACCTATTTTGTCTATGACAAATCGGTGAGATTCTCACAATAGGAGAATCCTTCCTTATCTCCTTGCTAAGAAGATTCTCACCTATTTTGTTTTTGACAAATCAGTGGGATCCTTAAAGATAGGAGGATCCTCCCTCGTATTTTTGCTAAGAAGATTTTCATCAAAGAAGAAATATCTGGTATGGGGGGAAAAAGGTTCATTTGTCCCTTTTCCCATTCTTAGATATTGTCACCATCAAAGCTTTTTAGCACCATGAAAAATAGGAAAAGACACTTCAACTTTTGAGAGTCAAACCTGACCTTCAAATGACAAAGTGACAAGTGTCTCATGCATTAAATGCTCATGGTACTATTTAAAGATGAAGACTTCTCCATGCAAACGACTAACAACTCTTGAAGATTTCTCTGTGCTCAAGACATTCTGCTCCTCTCCTCCATTGAACTAAATAGCTTTCAATCTTTGTGTTTTAGAAGTTGTGTAGTTTTCAGTATTACTTTGTGAAGATTGTTAGAATAGATTTCATCTGTTCTTTCCGCAACAATCTAATTGTTCTATGTGTAATTCTTGATTTTATGTAACATCCCAAAAGTACAACATTTCATACATAACATTAAATCATAGCATTTACAAATCTGGGTCCCAAAGTTTCATTACATTACTCTAAAACTTAGGTTGGCGGAAACAACCTATACACAACTGAGAATAATCTAGCTTCTACAAGAGGCACTTGCACTATCTCTAACTGCATCTGCACTCTATCTTGCTCTTGCTTACTTACCTGAGCCTCCTACTATTTGCTTACCTGAAAGGGTTTTAGTTTTGAAAAGCGAGGGTTAGACCATGAGGTCTAGTAAGTTCCCTCCATAAACAGTGTACATAAACATTATAAAAATCATTTTATAAAACACCTTAACATTCTTCACATTAACATTCAACCATGGTGCTGCACAGTGTTAAAGGATCACATAGGTAGTCACAAATCCGAGTAGGAAGGAAACAAATTCCCTCCTACAAGCTACTCACCAATCTGAGTAGGAAGGAAATGAATTCCCTCCTACAAGCTTACTCATATGTCCGAGTAGGAAGAAAATGAATTCCCTCCTACAAGCTTACTCATAACAGCCCAAGGGATCATCGGATCCCAAGGTCTCAGATCCCACTGTGCAGACCGACTCCACATAACATACACATAGCTCATCATAATCATAAAACATGAAATCCGTATAACACTTTACAATTCATTTCATCTTGCTGAATAATCTTTTCAGTAGAACATACTTTTCATGGGAAAACGTTCGTAAAAGCTTGTAAATAGATCGTGCTCATAAACATGCTCTGATAAGTAAAATATTAACTTTCATTCACGTAAAAATCATGTAAAGTAACATGGCATTTCCACATAATCACTTTCTTTGGAAAACACATAAGATCACGTATTTTAGTTAGAAAAACTCACCTGATACGCTTATTTTCCTTTCCTACTCCGATCCGTACTTCCAATCGATCTACCTGAATGAAGGATAAAACACATAAGCTGATCATCCAACTTTTCGGACAACCCTACTTCCCGGACAACTTCCACTTTTCGGGCAACTCAACCTCTCCGGACAACTTAACCTTTCCGGACAACTCCCCTTTCCGGACATCTCAACCTTTCCGGACAACTCAACTTTCCGGTCAACTCTACTTACCGGGCACTCTACTTACCGGACACTTATGCTATCCGGATGTCACTCATCCGAACAGCCCTTATCCGGACAGTCATTCCATCCGGGAACCTTCAAATGGAACAACGTGTCCGGACACCCACAGAGCTTTCCGGACGCTGACTCAGAACCCTATTTGGGCCGAAAATCGCAGATAACCTCTTAATCCCAGAAAGCTTAGATTAACAACAATATTCTGAATACTAAACTTTATTAGTACAGAACTCTTAGCTACCAGAAACGCATTTGAGGCAACTAATTACTTCTATAGAGCCTCAAACCCACCTTTCACTAAAAACCCTTAAACCAACCCAACAATCTAGCTGAATCATCTAAAACAAGAATTTGAGCTTGGGATTACCTGTTAGAATCACGAGTAGAATCGAATTCCAGCTCCACATCCTCTTCCAGTTCGTTGATTGAAGATTCCTTCTCTTAAATTTTGTTCTTGAGACCTCAAAACCCTTCTTTCTCTTCTCTCTAATCTCTTCCAGCCGCCAACCACCATCAAATGATTGGAAAATAGGGTTTTGAGCCCTATTTATGTCTTTTACTAATTGCACAAAGGCCCCTTAACTTAACTTTGAATTCTTAGACTTTAGCCACTAAACTTTCAATACATACTTGAAATTCGGGTTATTACAACACTCCCCCCTTAAAAGAATTCCGTCCCCGAAATTCCTTATTGGGAAGAGATGCAGGTATCTTGCCCACACCAAAACAGACACTTCTCCAAAGTAAAGCAACATTCTAACTCAATCAACCATCCCACTAAATACAAAATAAGAAACATTAGGTGCATTTCCTTCGGTTCTTATGGTACTCTAACTCATAGGCTACTGATCCTACTCGAACGACCTTGACACCCAAAGATTAACTAAGGCTTCTCATGCATCTATACTTCCTTTAAGAAGGAACTTGGCTAAATCCCCCGGTACAACACATGATTCATTCACCAAGAGACAACCACACACATGACAGCTTGGCACTAGGCCAAACCTGTACGTCCCGACAACTCACAACCCAGAGTTCCTTCATCGTAACACAAGCAATCCTAGCTCACTTCTCCCAATCTAACAATCGTCTATGCAGATAACGTTTCCATTTTTCGGACCACCTCGACCACAGCTCATCACCCATATCTCATATCCTCCCCACTTCAACACTCCATACTTATATGTAACCAAGGGTAGGAACCTCCAAACCCATCGTCGAAGCGTTTACGTACTCGAGTCAAACTTATCCCGAAACACATCAATCCCTCACTGACTGCCACGCTCATTCAGTCATATAAAACCTAACTCCGGCTATCCTCACCCAACTGGGAGGAGTAACCAGGGCCATACCATGCTATTTTCACTAGCTTAGTCACTACACGACCCAATTCACTTGAACATTTCTCACAACATTACCAACTCAGCCCATTACATTGCCCTCTTTCCTTTCTTTCCCGTACTTAAAGCCTACACACATTCTCTTTCTCATACCCTTTCCAGGAGTTCGCACTCTTACCGATGGCAAACTTACACACATTACTCCACCTCTCGGTGTTACTGTCAAGCTTACTACTTTCAACCTACTCACTTAATCCGACATACGATCTTCACCTCCCCACGCTAGCGTGGAGCACTGCCCACCAAACATTACTTGTCCCTCTCTCCCGACCTTCCCACATGCTGGTAACACTTTATCATTACTTACATAACCAAACAGTTGCATCGATATCCTAACTTAAGTCATTCAACCGTGTTGCCTTGAAACGACACTAGTGTTCAACGTCACTACACATTCTTTGATCTCCAATCTTTACTTCCTCGAACAATTCTTTCACGCATAAGAAACAACTCACATTCTTTAAGGATTTCGCATCTACCACACCCCATTTTGACTAACACCCCATCATCTTCTTAAAACTTCCAATGATCCCAAAATATGCTAACTTAGCGACTCTTACAACTAAAAACACTTGGTTTATCCTTTGGGTAAACACCCACCACCACTCCGTCATTCTATTCCGAACATAATCATGCCACGACGTCAACTTACACCTACGTGCTCCAACAATCTAGTTAACAAATCGTACACCTCATCTGAAACCCTCAAAAGGCTTCTATCCGATGCTTCCTTTCTCTCTAACATCACATCACTACAACACTAGCTGGCACACTTAGCTTGACAATTACGGTCACTACACATCCGTGCACTCTTTGTCCATAACATCACACTGCAGACCAGATTTCTCATGATCATTCACACAATTCGAACTTGCCTTCACATCCTCCCGTATACACAATCGAGTCTATCTCGCTACTTAGTCCTTTCTCAATCCGTCAAACTATAACTCACGAGTTCCCAATTAGCTCAAGCACAAACATTCTAGCTAGCTCTTTACGATCCGAGCCCTTTCATAGACATGGTACATTTTCTTACTGACTGCTCTAGTCTACACCCACTCCGTTTGTGCTACCCACCTTATCCTTCTATGGACCCTCCACACCTCGTGAATAGAACGCTTATTCAAAACAATAACTTCTCATCCTCTTAACACCCCTACAAGGTGTTCTATCAGCATTCAACCTTCTGGTTCAAGTATTCGGCATCGGCCACCTTACACAACTGTTGACTTTTGTATCTACTTTCTTAACTTATTCTTTAACATGGGTTCCTTACGGAACCTAGTCCTCCCAACATATCATAATCAACTTCATGATCTGTCTCCCTCTTTTCGAATCCTACTGATGTAACATCAACATTACAAGCTCACCTCGAACCTCATATTCCTACGCCAAAGACATTTCATTCTTCCTCACCACACTACTCATAACGAGTTGCTAATACCAACACCTTGCTGACTTCCATTCCTTCCCCTGGGCCCAACCGTTCCTCGACAACCGTACTTCCAGTTACCGAACAAGGGTACAGACCCTAATACAATCGACACTATAATTCACTTCTGACTCTACCACTGTTCACCTTTCCTTTTGAACACAAACACTAAAGCTACAACATTCATTCCTGGTTTGTCCGACACTTTTCCCCTCTTGAAGTTCTTCCTTAGCTTAACATGTAATACTCTATGACCTAGTGAGTTCATATCCTTCATGCATGACGACGCGGTAAATAAATCATTTCGTACATTTTATCCTTTTTAAATAAACAGCATTTGGAAACAATTTGGGTACACATGACCCCATTACTATTATAACTTCACTGCCCTGCACAACGATTCGAGAATCGCTTGCATGCATCGTCCCGTGAACCTCACTTTTGCTCAATCCGAACGATGTTATTACGACAGTAATATATTGCATGAAAATCTCTTCATATGACACAATTCTGAAAGGATTACCGACACAAAGTAAACCAGTCGGTTCTCACACTCATTTGTATGCTATTGATAGGTCAAGAAGCATTTCGGTTATAAATGAATTGCAGGTAACCATTTTCTTGACCTTTGCAACAAATTTGACTTATCATGAAAAGAGTGGGCTATTTTGCAAATCGTTAAGCTCAAAATTTCAATGTGCAATGTGAATGAAATCGCCTTTTCTTTAAACATACGCGTGCACATTCTGACCCATTTTCGATCAAAATTTACATTTACACATTTAACTTAAATCGTGAAAATTTAATGTTACATAAAAGATCGCCATGCATGAGACTCAACTTGCAATTGAAGGCTACTCACCCTAACAAGGTCAACCGTCTTACTTACGCAACTTATCCTTGACACTCCACCTACGACCAATGGTCGCCCCCTCGGTCATCCAACAACTTGCTGTACATGCGTTCCACTTCTCACTTACTTACCTCTTCATACTATTTTCATTTTAGATCAAAAGTCTCACATTCTACCTCTACATGCTTTCAATTCACTATGGGTATCCGATTCCATTGAACCTGCCATTGAAAAGCTGGACTAAGATGTCGGGGCTCCATTGACACTTTCAAGATTTCGACACAGTCCTTCCTTACCATCCCGACTGATCTATCCCATGATTTCTAGAACTGGGACTCTCCCGACACAGGAGTCTTACTCAAACTCAAACATTCATCCTCTCCGAATCCACGAAGAGCTACCTCTAGACGACTCATAACACTCTATACAACATTTCTTCTCTATGATATATACATACATCACATCATAAGTGACTTCTCATGAAACTTCCCCAACAAGGGATCTCAGTCTACCCCTCAGGGATCTTGCTGACATTCTAAAGTACTGGAACACGACATAAACACTAGCTTCTGGCTACCACTTCGGAATAATAAGGCAGGTTAAGCACATACATGTACCTGTAAGTTCGCAATTACACTGGCCAGGTGGAATCTCAAACTTACCTTACATGACAGTCCTCAGTCCCCTATTAGTCCTATCTCAATAATAGTGTCCTCCTAACGCATTTCCTGTATCTACAATAGTGCCCTCCTAACGCATTTCCTGATCCTCAGTTGTGATTTCTACTTCCAAGTTTAAGTTTAGGCCCGTCCGGTCACCTAAATCCCTTAAACTATGGCTCTGATACCATTTGTAACATCCCAAAAGTATAACATTTCATACATAACATTAAATCATAACATTTACAAATCTGGGTCCCAAAGTTTCATTACATTACTCTAAAACTTAGGTTGGCGGAAACAACCTATACACAACTGAGAATAATCTAGCTTCTACAAGAGGCACTTGCACTATCTCTAACTACATCTGCACTCTATCTTGCTCTTGCTCACTTACCTGAGCCTCCTACTATTTGCTTACCTAAAAAGGTTTTAGTTTTGAAAAGCGAGGGTTAGACCATGAGGTCTAGTAAGTTCCCTCCATAAACAGTGTACATCAACATTATAAAAATCATTTTATAAAACACCTTAACATTCTTCACATTAACATTCAACCATGGTGCTGCACAGTGTTAAAGGATCACATAGGTAGTCACAAATCCGAGTAGGAAGGAAACGAATTCCCTCCTACAAGCTACTCACCTGATACGCTTATTTTCCTTTCCTACTCCGATCCGTACTTCCAATCGATCTACCTGAATGAAGGATAAAACACATAAGCTGATCATCCAACTTTCCGGACAACCCTACTTCCCGGACAACTTCTACTTTCCGGGCAACTCAACCTCTCCGGACAACTTAACCTTTCCGGACAACTCCACTTTCCGGACATCTCAACCTTTCCGGACAACTCAACTTTCCGGTCAACTCTACTTACCGGACACTCTACTTACCGGACACTTATGCTATCCGGATGTCACTCATCCGGACACCCCTTATCCGGACAGTCATTCCATCCGGGAACCTTCAAATGGAACAACGTGTCCGGACACCCACAGAGCTTTCCGGACGCCGACTCAGAACCCTATTTGGGCCGAAAATCGCAGATAACCTCTTAATCCCAGAAAGCTTAGATTAACAACAATATTCAGAATACTAAACTTTATTAGTACAGAACTCTTAGCTACCAAAAACGCATTTGAGGCAACTAATTACTTCTATAGAGCCTCAAACCCAACTTTCACTAAAAACCCTTAAACCAACCCAACAATCTAGCTGAATCATCTAAAACAAGAATTTGAGCTTGGGATTACCTGTTAGAATCACGAGTAGAATCGAATTCCAGCTCCACATCTTCTTCCAATTCGTTGATTGAAGATTCCTTCTCTTAAATTTTGTTCTTGAGACCTCAAAACCCTTCTTTCTCTTCTCTCTAATCTCTTCCAGCCGCCAACCACCATCAAATGATTGGAAAATAGGGTTTTGAGCCCTATTTATATCTTTTACTAATTGCACAAAGGCCCCTTAACTTAACTTTGAATTCTTAGACTTTAGCCACTAAACTTCCAATACATACTTGAAATTCGGGTTATTACATTTTATAAATTAATAAAGAATTAATTAAAGTGAAAATTTTGTGTATTGTATTCAACCCCCCATTCTACAATACATGTTCTTGTTCTTATTAGCCATCTGGGACTAACAACTTTCCATACTTCTTCTTCCGCGAAAGGTCTTTTAAGGGCCACGACCTCCTCACTCGTTAACTTTTTTTATCTTCTCACTTTTTATTTTCGGCCCAAGTATCTTTCTAGATGTGAACCTCTTTTTAAAGAACTCGTGGACAAAATTCTTGATCTTACCCGGATCTTCCGTCCAAACCGCTTGTATGTTCAACCCCCGGATGCCATTTTTCCGTTCCTTGTGTCTTATTGCCGCGTGGAAGAATTTCGAGTTTCCGTCCCCCTCTTCAATCCACTTAATCTTCGCTTTTTGTTTGCTAATTTCCATTTGCCTCTTTTCCACTTAAACATTTTGATAATTTTTATTTCTCAAGTAAATTTTGGAATGACTTTTTTTATTAATTAATTTATTTTTATTACTCTATTAATCCGAGAGTTAAATTATATACTTTATTGTTCAATCAAACTCATACATGAAACCCTTACTCTTAATTTATTTTTATTTTTTCTTCAACCAATCGCCATTTGTCATCGTCATCCACAAACAATGCCTTCATTTTACTCTTCCAATTTTAGAGTTTTAGATACAAATTCAGATTTAATAATGGTGTTTTTTTCTTATATAATTTTGTTTGATTATTTAATAGATGGGGAGGCTAATGGCACCAAAATGAGGCTAATGACACTAAAATGATTGCATTGTTTTCATAAACAATCATTTTTTGATTTAAATATGTATATATAATATATATATATATATTTATATATTATTTGACATATATATATATTATTATTATTTATTTGTTTTATATATATATTAGAAATATATATATATATATATATATATATATTATTATTCTTTTTGTTTTTATATATAGGGGTGTCAATTTTATACCGAGACAAACCAACCAATTCTCATACTAACCGTACCAATTTAATTGGTAACAACTTAGTTGGTACCGACCTAATTGGTTGGTATATCGTACCAAATATTTAAACTTGGTTGGTACGTGGTATTAGAAGTCGTGTACCACGGTAATACCGTACCGTACCGACTTAGAAATATAGAAATATATATAGTTATAGTTATAGTTATTCTTTTTTGTTTTTTATATAAATATATATTTATATTCTTTTTATAAATTATATCATTCTATTTATTTTTTATAATAAGGTCAGACATAGCTAGGCTTTTTCCCATAATAATTTACTCCCTTTATAGGCCCTAGGTCATTTCGACAAAAAATGTGATTTTGATTTGATATTTATACTTTTAACCTCTATACTTATTTACTTACTTTACTTTTTACTTTCATAATTTAAAATTTACATTTAACACATATAATCGTTTATTAACTAAAATACGTTAAAAAATACGTTTTAATTTTAACAAGTTACACCATTATAATCGTCTCTTCTACGGCGTCTCATGCCTCCACAACCGAGTCACCTCACTCGTTCTAGAAGGACTCAATCTACACGGCCGATTCGACTCACTCGCCTCACTCGTAAAACTCCGTCTCCTCTCTTTAAAACGTAACCGCCTCGTGGGCCCCATTCTCGATCTCTCTAATCTCACCTCTCTCAAATTAGTTTTTCTATCTTACAATCAAATCTCCGGCGAGTTTCCAACGTCGTTACCTTCTTTATTCTGTCTCGATCTGTCGTATAACAACCTCTCCGGCAATATCCCGCCGACGATCAACCGGTTATCGCAATTATTGACTTTACGTCTAGAGGAAAATCAGTTTTCTGGAAAAATTCAGTTTCTGAATTTACCGAATTTACGGGATTTTAATATGTCTATGAACAACATTTCGGGCGAAATACCGGAAAGTTTATCAGGTTCCCCGAATCCGTATTTTCGAACAACCCGGTTTTATGCGGGTTCCCACTTCCGAAATGCACCCGACACGAAATACCGTCGCCGGTTGTGTCGTCATCACCGACCTCCCTACCTTCGACGACATTGGTGCCTAATAAAAGGATGTTTGAAAACCACAAGATAAGTAAGGTGGTGGTGGTGGTGGTGGCGATAATAATAGGAGATGTTTTGGTGTATATTTTAAAAATATATAAATCAAAAAATTAAAAATATTTTATATATTTTTAAAAATATATAAATAATTTTTTTTTAATATTTGGCTCATTTCGACCGTATCGAAGAGACGATTATAATGGTGTAACTTGTTAAAATTAAAACATATTTTTTAACGTATTTTAGTTAATAAACGATTATATGTGTTAAATGTAAATTTAAAATTATGAAAGTAAAAGGTATAAAGTAAAATAAGTAAATAAGTATAGGGGTTGAAAGTATAAATATCAAATCAAAATCACAATTTTTGTCGAAGGTAAATTATTATGGGAAAAAACCTAGCTATGTCGGACCTTATAATAAAAAATAAATACAATGATATAATTTATACAATGGTAAATTACCATGGTACACGACTCCTAATACCACGTACCAACCAAGTTTAAATAGTTGGTACGATATACCAACCAATTAGGTCGGTACCAACTAAATTGGTACCAATTAAATTGGTACGGTTGGTATGAGAATTGGTTGGTTTGTCTCGGTATAAAATTGACACCCATATATATAAACAAAAAATATATATATATATATATATTTCTATATTTCTAATATATATATATATATATATATATAAAACAAATAAATAATATATATATATATATATATTATATAAATATATATATTATATATATATATATTTAAATCAAAAAATGATTGTTTAGGAAAACAATGCAATCATTTTGGTGCCATTAGCACCTTTTTGGTGCAAATAGCACCCCCTTAATAGATTTCAGAATTCTTTTTAATCTTATGTTGATTTTTTCTAGGGAAATTAATTAAAATGCTAAAAGTCCAATTTCGAGTTATCAAAATGCCACAAATCTCTCCCATCTTACAAAAATGCCCCAAAAACCCGCGATGGAGCCCGCGATCGCGGGCCCCAGGCCACATGTCACCAAACTTTGCCCACTTTGTCCGCGTTGGTCCCTCAAGAATGCCCGCGGTCCAGCTTTCCCCCCTCAAGAATGCCCGTGTTGGCAGTTTTGGTCCCTGCCCGCGTTTGACTTCCTTTGACCCCCGCGATCGCGGGCTAAAGTGCCACGTGTCCCCCCTCAAGAATGCCCGTGTTGGCAGTTTTGGTCCCTGTCCGCGTTTGACTTCCTTTGACCCCCGTGATCGCGGTTTTTATAAAAAATTGTTAAGAGTGTGTTTTTATAAAAAAATGTTTAAAATGTGTTTTTTTTTATAAAAACACTCTTAACAATTTTTTTTATAAAAACACACCCTTAACAATTTTTTATAAAAACAGTTTTTTATAAAAAATTGTTAAAAGTGTGTTTTTATAAAAAATTGTTATAGTTTTATGGTTTTTATAATGTGTTTTTCTATAAAAAAATTGTTAATTTTTTTTTTAATAAAAACAGTTTTTATAAAAATTGTTAAAAATGTGTTTTTTTATAAAAAATTGTTAAGAGTGTGTTTTTATAAAAAAATGTTATAGTTTTATGGTTTTATGTTTGAATTTGATATTTGTATGTTGTTATAGTGTGTTTTTTTATAAAAAAATTGTTAAGAGTGTTCTTTTATAAAAAAATTGTTAAGAGTGTGTTTTTATAAAAAAAATGTTAACAATGTGTTTTTATAAAAAAAAATTAAAAACGTGTTTTTTATAATAAAATTGTTAAGGGTGTGTTTTTATAAAAAAATTGTTAATTTTTTTTTATAAAAACACACTCTTAACAATTTTTTTATAAAAACACACCCTTAACAATTTTTTATAAAAACAGTTTTTTTATAAAAAATTATTAAGAGTGTGTTTTTATAAAATTGTTAAAAATGTGTTTTTTTATAAAAAATTGTTAAGGGTGTGTTTTTATAAAAAAATTGTTAAGAATGTATTTTTTATAAAAAATTGTTAAGAATGTATTTTTTATAAAAAATTGTTAAGAATGTGTTTTTATAAAAAATTGTTAAAAATGTGTTTTTTTAAAAAAATTATTAAGAGTGTGTTTTTATAAAAATAATTCTTAAAAATGTGTTTTTATAAACGACCGACGTCCATCACGTGGTGAAAGTTCGATACAACGAAGATGTACTCGGTGCCAATGCGTAGGACACACTCGTGGAGAGTGTCCAAATCCCGCCCCTTCAACCGTGCCAAGAAGACATTCAGTTAGTCACAAGTCACACCCCGAGCCCGTCACAGCTTGAACCATATGGAACAAACACATATGATACTGTTGATCTGAACGCTGATTTGTAAAAAATATATATATATATATTCATATTATATATATACACACATACATATGCTTCTAAATGAACATTGATAACACAGCTAGTTTGTAAATGATATATATATATATATTCATATTATATATACACACATACATATGCTTTTAAATGAACATTGATAACACAGCTAGTTTGTAAATGATATATATATATATATATTCATATTATATATATACACACATACATATGCTTTTAAATGAACATTGATAACACATCTAGTTTGTAAATGATATATATATTCATATTATATATACACACACATACATATGCTTCTAAATGAACATTGATAACACAGCTAGTTTGTAAATGATATATATATTCATATTATATATACACACATACATATGCTTTTAAATGAACATTGATAACACAGCTAGTTTGTATTCCATCCAACATGCTCTACATCTTCAATCTTTCTGACCCTTCTTCAACGGCTTCTGCTTTTGCAACCACGTATGGCCATTGTGTACCACAACCCGGACACACTTTAGCAAATGAGTTGAGGGTTGTCATATATTCTACAAGAGGAGTAGGCCCACGTGGATAGAGTACGGCTACCAAAATCTAGCATCATTAACAAACAAAACCCCATGTTTGTTTATCCGAATGAGGTAACCTCTGACTTGACCTTGCATGATGTATTCAACCTAACCGTGGTTCAGCGGCTTAAAAACTACTTTTCAGAGAAATTAACAACAACAAAAATACAAAACAACAACACAGTAAAAAAAAATACAAACAACAACACAGTAAAAAAAAATACAAAACAACAAAAAAATACAAAACAACTAAAACAACCACCACCTACTTAAAAATTGATTTAGTTTCATCAATCCAAGCTTGCTTCTCATTTACCTTCGCTTGAATAATTGCGAAGTCTTGCAGAATATGGTGAATTGCTTCTTGTTCTCGACGAACACGAGCCTCCCGAGCTTTTATATCCCCTTTCATCCTTTTGATCTCCCTGTCTTCCTCTTCGATCTTTCTCAAATGGACTGCCTTCCTGTCCATAATTTTTTTTCCACTCTTCTGTTAGTTCATCTATCTCCTTTTCCTTTTTTGCTATGGCAACCTCGATTTGAGGTGCATTTTTTCAGGAGTAGACTTAGGGTTTGATGACGATGCCATTTGTGGATGAAATGAGAGAAGAGAAATCAAGAGAGAAAGCAATTCAAAGAAAGAAAGCAAGAGAGAAATCAAGAAAGAAAGCAATAAACAAGTGTGAATTGTGAATTGCATATTACTGATATTTATGGATGAAATCTCAAACATGCAAATGAATTTCACCACAAATCGGTCTTCAAAGTACAATAATTGTGGAAAAAAACAGTAAAAGCATGCAAGATTCGTCTAAGTACAGGGACCAAAAGTGTAAATTTCCAGGGACCAAAACTGTAAAATTTGGTCCATCGCGGGCTGCGATCGCGGGCAGGGGCCAAATGTGCACCGCGGCCAAAGTTGAGGGGCTCCGCAGGGCACTTTTGGCCAAAGTTCGTGCCACGTCAGCCCGCGATCGCGGGGGTCAAAGGAAGTCAAACGCGGGCAGGGACCAAAACTGCCAACACGGGCATTCTTGAGGGGGGAAATCTGGACCGCGGGCATTCTTGAGGGACCAACGCGGACAAAGTGGGCAAAGTTTGGTGACACGTGGCCTGGGGCCCGCGATCGCGGGCTCCATCGCGGATTTTTGGGGCATTTTTGTAAGATGGGAGAGATTTGTGGAATTTTGGTAAGTGATGGTCAAACTTAGGGTATTTTAATTAATTTCCCTTTTTTGTATATGTTTTGGAATTATTTAATTTTTAGTTTTTAATTTTTAATTTTTAATGTTTCTTTTTTAATAACGATAGATTAATTAAATGTTATTGCTGATATGTGTTTTGTATTACATATATTGATAGTTTGTTTCTATATAAAGTATGCTTCAAACTAGTAATTTTGAATCTAATATTTTATATATCAAAAAAGAATAAAAGATGAACAGTTTGTTCGTAGTAAAAAGAAACTATCGATCGATTTACTGTAAAATAGACGTCGGATTTTAATAAAAGAACAATTTAATAAAAAGTCATTTAAAAAAAAAATAAAGGGTCAAATTTAATTTTTTCGTACAGGACCCCAAAATGTCAGGACCGGCCCTGTGCACGTGTCATGAAACTGCCAGGGAATATGTTGTGTCGTTCGATTCATCGGTGGTTAAGGATAAAGATGTTTGCGAATGAAGTTTAATATGGAGTGGGACTGAACTATAGGGTTCTATGATGTTTGCGATCCATTGGATGAATCTGGTGAAGAAGGCAAGGACAATTTAACTTTTTATAATTCAACGTGAGATTGTTAATTTGTTTGAAAGTATTCATGTAGTTTTTTTGTTTCCATAAACTTTTTAGTTATTTATAAAAAACATTAACATCAGTTAGCATGTTAAAACTCAACTAAATTATGTCGATTACTTAAAGTGTTACTTTGAATGGTCAACATAATGACTTTCATTGATGTCAATCTATATATTAAAGGTATATCATAAGATGCATTTGATGGTCATTATGGATTGACGATGCTATGCTAGATAATATTAATTTAGAAATAATTATTGATTGATCTTGCGCTAAAAATACCGAAAAAATGATTTTATAATTATTAGTATTTCTTGATTTCAATGCTATTTATGATGATATAAACAATAGAGGGAGATTCCGGGGAAAACCTAAAAAAAACGAAAAACTGAAGAACACTCTGGTAGCCCTTCATTTGGACTATATGCACTTGTCGAATCCCAAAAGTGTCACTCTTCTCGAATCCCAAAAAGCCCGACCTTCCCAAGCTCCTAAGCATGGTCGGCAATACAACGAACTAGACGCCGCTAGGTGAAACCTGTAATCCACAACATACACTCAAGTGTTAGACCAAAAGTCTAGAATTTAAATATTCAAGCAATATCAAGGAGATTATAACAATGCCAAAAGTAAAGATACCGTCTCCACATAATTTCCACATTACCAGTTTTCCACAGGTTATTGTGATCCACACCTGTCATGAAATAAAAGAGACAATGCTCCAATACGGGGGAGACCCGTAACCATCTTGGTGACAAGAACACGTGAATGGAGTCACCGCGATGTTGATGGATTACAACTCAAGTCCCGGTCTTAGTTCCCATGCCATATAGACATCACAACCTCAAACCATAAATAAATTGCCTTTATTGCATACCCCGTAGAGTTACACCTCAAGGACTTACGGGGACCATATTGCATATCCATCCTAGATGAGTTACACCTCAAGAACAATTGTCCTTTGTTGCATACCCGCTAGTAGCCACCAATGGCTTAACCCATACATACATATATTCCATAAAGGTCTAAATCCTCGTGCACAAGGAAGTAGACTATGACAATCCCAAACCATGATCATGTATGCATATAGTTTCGTTACTACATTTAAGGTACAATAATTGTTCCCACGTAATATTGTGAACAAAATGTCATATCCACACATAACACATAAAGGCCATAACACTTTCCTTTCATTAAAGCTATTTGACGGTGCATGAAGTTTATCCAAGTACTTATGGTATCTATAGGCATATTCATACATGTATATTGCCAATTTATATATATATATATATATATATATATATATATATATACATTTATGTATATATATTCATGCTTTATATATATATATATACATGTATATATATACATTCGTCATCCATGAGGAATACAAGTATATATATATACATATACATATATATATATATATATATTCATATTTATACATTTTTACACAAATAAGTAGGGTAACCCTAGTTTAAGGTCACAAATCCACCATCATTGCAATTCTTTCATATATAATTAACAAGAGGTTAAGTAAGACATGTATGTGAGAAAAACTCACCTATTAGGGTTTTGTGATGAGAAAAACCTCAATCTTGGAAAAACCCTAGAAATGTAGAATACTTGGATCTTGGAGAAGAAAGCCCTAGATTTAAGAAATACAACTTCTTAATGTAACAATCCTACATAAAAGTGTACAAATCAAGTAAGAAGGACTTACTTAGGGTGCTGGAAAATGGAGAACTTCCTAAGTGATGAAACCCTAGATTCCAAGTAACTTTGACTCTTAAGATCTTGAGGAGAGGAGGTAGTTAAGAAGTTAATGTAAAGTCACCCACACACCACCACAAGTATTTATGGCAAACCCTAGCCTTAAATGAGATGAGAGGATGGTGCAAGAAGTGAGAAAAATCGTAAAAAGGGAAGGGAGGTCGGGTTCTATGCTGCAGAAAAGGTGAGAAGGAAGAAATGAGAATGGAACCCCTAACATCGATGCCTAATACCCAGATTCAGCCCCTGGGTGCGACTATGCCCCCCGCGATAAGGCCCTGGCAAAGTCGCGGGTCAAGGTCGCTCTCCACGAACAGCTCACTGTTTGAATCGGCTTCTCGTCCCCACTTCGCGACTATGACCACCGCGAGAATGCCCCTGGTCAACGCCGCGTGTCACAGTCGCGGACCGAGACCATGCTGCTGCCCAACATCGAACTTCGACGAAAAACGACGTTATTTGGCTTGCTAAGTGATTTCGGTATAAGTTGCATGGCTGGAGGATGTTTTGCATGGAACAAGGGTCACACACCTATATATATATATATAGATATATACACTCGAAAATATACCTGCGTACGATTCGGCCAAAGATGAAAGAAAATGATACACGACGCTTAATTCTAACGGTTGGAGAAATACACTTACTTGGAAAGAAAAATCGGGGTGTTACAATCCTCCCCTCCTTGAAGGAAATTTCGTCCTCGAAAATTGGCGCTAACTAAAAAGATGAGGGTACCGTCTCTTCATGTCCTCTTCCAATTCCCACGTGACGTTCGCGCCACGGTGGTGCTTTGTAACACCCTAAAAATCAGGGCTAATTAGAACCTCAATTTTGTAACAAGTTATGACAAAATAACATCCAAACTTTATATAAGAGGAGAATTAACTATGAGGTTTCGTAATTACAATCATGGAATTCTTCCAATAACTTATTAATCTAATCATATCCACTATAATTAGATTAACTAAGTTATCTAAGCAATCCATCAAAAAGCCTCAATGCATTAGCTAACTCCTTCGCTTATCTCTTAAGTTGGATACTTCAAAAGCTCTCGGCACACTTCCCATTTACTTCCCTGAGCCTGTACCTGGTAAGAAAATTTAATTTGAACAATTAGGCTTACGCCTAGTGAGAACATCCAAATTCAAATTAAAACTTTAACAGTCTGAAAATATCCAATACATATAAACAAACCTGTTCTCCACCATTCTCACCGTACACGTGCTCACCTCAATAACGGGAACATACCCGATCCCATAAAGATGACTAACCTTCAGTAAGTCATGTTATCACAAACAAGAGCCTACTACGAATCATTACAGATTCTAGATTAATGCTCTTATCCAAGAAATTACAAGTTGCTTTATGCCTATTTCTTAGCCTGGAAGTAGAGATTACAAGTTACTTTATGCCTATCTCTGGTCTTCCCCTAGAAATCAGGAATTGCAATTTACTTTATGCTTATTCCTCGATTTCAATACTATGAAATAGAAATTAGAAGTTCCTTTATGATATTTCTCATTTCATAACACCTTTACAAAATGGGAATTACAATTTGCTTTATGCCTATTCCTCATTTCAGGTCAACGGGAATTACAATTTGCTTTATGCCTATTCCTCGTTACAATACATAACAGTGCCTATGGATCCATTACACATACTACACAACCGCATAGTATCAAACTAAACTATCTTTAAGCCTAACATACTACCATCTATCTGTAAGTACGTTCAAGCTACTAGAATTGTATTTCAATTCCCCAATACCAATCTGTCCAGAAATTAACAAAACCCAAAGTTACCTGATACACAGAACTTACCGGGTACACTCAACTTACCGGGTACAAACAATCTTACCGGGTACTAACAACTTACCGGGTACAAACAACTTACCGGGTACATAAAATCTTATCGGGTAATGTTCGGTAACCAATTCATCCGGTAACTAAATTCATCCGGTAACTACAAATTAATTATAACTTACCGGTATCTTTGCGTTGTCCAGAAACCTTCATACAGAGGTTACCGAGTACTATCATTTTACCCAGTAACTTCGACCTGCACCCTACAATTACGATCTAAATCCATGTCTGTTCCATCCAGCTTGTTTTAAACACATTCGTTCAGTCCCAAAACAATTTATACACATGTCTTAATGTTTAATTTGACAGAAAACAAGGATTTAGGTCAAAATAGTGAATGAACTCACCTTGAAGGAGATAAACCCACTTCACTGCACAATCTAAAATCCCAAACTGCTGTCAATGATTCTGGAAACCTATTCAACAAATAGATTTGCTCATAACCATACATCTATAACAAATTTGTCTGAACCCATGATAAATTTCTTACCAAATTGAAGACAAAAGCTTGATTTCCTCTTCTCTTCTTTCTCTCTTCTTTTTCTCTCTTCTTTCTCTCTGTATTCTCTAAACCGACCTCAGCCAAAGAAATGAGATATTTTCTCAATCTCAGTCCATTTATCCATACCCACTTTCAATAAATGACCAAACACACCTTCTTATTTTCATAATGTCAAGATTAGCTTCAACTTTGGTTTCTCAAGTTTCAACCCCTCATAAGTTATAAACTTGCAAAGTGATTCAACACTTTAACTTAAATTACAAAAATCACCTCATTCATATAAATATTTAATATAACAAAAATTCGAGGTGTTACAATACTCCCCAACTTTAAAATGATTTCGTCCCTGAAATCAAAGCTAGGTAAACAAGTGAGGATATCTAGTCTTCATATCCTCTTCCGACTCTAAAGTCACGTTAGAACCTCGATGATGTTTCTATTTGTAACGTCCCTTAATCCCAACATACAAGTTCCATATAATTCACCACAAAATAACATATCATAATCCAAATATGGTCCCTTAAATTCTACGATTAAGTCTTTAAGTACAAACTTTTTCGAATAAAGTAAAATACATAACAACTACTAATTATAACTGAAATCTTCATAATCATTCAACATCCACAAAAGCTAACATGATAAATCCTATCATTGTCTCTTGTTTGCTCCATGACCTGGAATACATATTTTAAAACAAAAATGAGGGTTAGACCTTGAGGTCTAGTGAGAAAAATCCCCGTTAGTAAAAGAAAACATTTGCACATAATTCACGTAAGAATACCAACTATGACTCATGAAATCTTTCCATCTCTTTCTCCTTTCTTTTCCTTGGCCATATTAATTGGTAGCAAGCCAATTAATTAATTTACTCCGCTGTACTAAATACAGCCAACACCACTGTCCCTTTGTACAGCCAACTTTCGCCGGTCCTAAGCCCGGCCAACTTGTACTCATACAATGTAATATTCATATAAACACTTTATGCACCATATTACATTTAATCAGATATATGTATTCCATTTTGAAAACATTTCAATTAAAAACTCACCTTGTTTTTATCACAAAAACCCTTCCAAGATAACTCACGTACGTCGATCTTTCACCAAATCTGAAATTAGATAAAATACCAAATATCTCTTTTAATACTTAAACTTACAAAATTCCCAACTGAAATCGCAATGAACAGTACCAAGTCGCAATCTCCTATGGCGATTCCACTTTGAAGTCGCAACCTCTTATTGCGATTCCACCCCGAAGTCGCAACCCCTTATTGCGATTCCACCCTGGAGTCGCAACCTACTATTGCGATTCCACCTTGGAGTCGCAACCAACTACTGCGATTCCACCTTGGAGTCGCAACCAACTACTGCGATTCCACCTTGGAGTCGCAACCAACTACTGCGATTCCAAACTCGAATCGCAATCAACCACTGCGATTTCAAGCCAAGTCGCAAACGACCATTGCGACTTCAATGCCAAGTCGCAACCAACGGTTGCGACTTCGTTGAATGTCGCAGTCATCTATTGCGACTTCGATGAATGTCTCAGTCTACTGTTTCATCCTAAAACCCAGATTTTTGCAGATTTAAGCTATGTATGTTTATGTAACTTTGCAGATATGTTTAAGACCATTAACACAACCTAATCATAAGCTTAAAATTCCTAAAACATCCATTTCCAACCAAAACCCACTTGGAACTTTACTAGCATGTTCAAGAACACTATGAGGAATTAAAATACAAATAAAGGATTGATTGTTTACCTGAATCACTTCAGTTTATTCCCTGAATCACAGCAACAAACTTCTTAATCTTTTCCTTCTTCTTCCCTTCAAACTCTCTCGATTTCTCTCTCTCTCTCTCTCTCTCTCTCTAACCGATTGCACATACACACACTTTAGACAAAAGGTTTCCAAGTGCCTCACTAGAGGACACCTCCTCAACATGAGGTGTTAGAGGCGGTGGTGGTGTGTGGTTTAAATAAAAAGACCAAACTAACCCTAAACTTCTCTCAATTGTCGAAACACCCCCCCAACTTTCTATTAAATTTAAATCTTACCTCTTAACTTTTAATTTCTTCAAAATACTAACATAAGGACTTATAAAATTCTAAATTTAACTTAGATAAAAATACCTGGTTATTACACTATTGTACCTTTAACATAACCACTTCCTTACCATTACGTAACTTTCTAACCGATCTTTCCAAAATCGCCTCCGGTTCTTCTACACAACGGCTCTTTTCATCCACTCTTACGCCAGTAAGTGGAATTACATCAGTCTCTTCGGCTAAGCATTTCCGAAGATAGCAAACATGAAAAGTATTGTGGATTCCTTCCAATTCAGGTGGAAGATCCAACTGATATGCTTGCAATCCAATTCTCTTAGTTATGGTGAAAGGTCCTAGAAAACGAGGACTCAACTTTCCACGTTTACTAAACCTTATCACACCTTTACACGGGGATACCTTAAGCATTACGCGCTCCCCAACTTGGAATTCTTTTGGTTTTCTTTTCGGATCAGCATAACTCTTTGTCTATCTTGAGCCGCTTTCACATGCTTCCGAATTTCCTTCACCTTATCTGCCGTTTGTTGCACAAGTTCCGGACCAACAAATTTCTTTTCTCCGGCTTCTAACCAACACATCGGAGTTCTACACTTCCGACCATACAAAGCTTCGAAAGGTGCTCTTCCAATACTGGAATGGTAACTATTGTTATACGCAAATTCTACTAACGATAGATGCGTATCCCAGTTACCTCCAAAATCTAGTACACACGACCTGAGCATATCTTCCAAAGTTTGAATAGTTCTTTCGCTTTGCCCGTCGGTTTGTGGATGGTAAGCAGTGCTTAAATTGACCCTCGTACCCAACTCTTCTTGTAGTGACTGCCAAAACCGCGAGGTAAACCGACTATCACGATCTGACACTATGGACACCGGTATACCATGCCTTGACACCACTTCATCAATATACAGCTTCGCCAATTTATCTATTGGTGACGCTTCTTTCATAGCCAGAAAGTGAGCACTCTTGGTCAATCGATCCACGATTACCCATATAGTGTCGTTACCCTTTTGCGTTCTCGGTAACTTTGTCACGAAATCCATGGTAATCTTGTCCCATTTCCATTCCGGAATATCCAAAGATTGAAAACTTCCGTAAGGCTTTTGATGTTCCGCTTTTACTAATGAACATGTCCTACACTTTTCTACTATTCGTGCCACATCTACTTTCATAGCTGGCCACCAATAGTGCAATTTTAGACCCCTATACATCTTAGTACTTCCAGGATGTATAGAATATTTAGATTTATGAGCGTCTTCGAGAATCAACTCTCGATTTCCTCCAATCTTTGGCACCCAAACACGACCTTGGAACAACTTAATCCCACGGCTATCTTCAGTCAGTTGAAGATGCTGCTTGCTCATGACTTCATCCTTCAGATTTCCTTCCAATAAAGCTTCCGTTTGTGCCTCCTTTATTCTTCCAATCAAACTTGACGTCACGTCAATCCTAGCGTTAGTTGTTTTCAAACACCCATTGTAATCCTTTCTACTTAAAGCATCGGTTACAACATTTGCCTTACCGGGATGGTAATGCAATTCACAGTCATAGTCTTTAAGTAATTCTAACCAACGCCTTTGTCTCGTGTTCAATTCTTTCTGATCAAAGACATGTTGTAAGCTCTTATGATCAGTGAAGAGAGTACACTTTGTTCCATACAGATAATGACGCCATAGTTTTAATGCAAACACAACCGCTGCCAATTCCAAATCATGGGTAGGGTAATTCTTCTCATGTTCTTTAAGTTGTCTTGATGCATAAGCAATCACTTTGCCTCGTTGCATCAATACACACCCCAAACCCATCTTTGATGCGTCGCTATACACGACTAAATCCTCCGTTCCTTCCGGCAATGCAAGAATAGGAGCTTCACACAACTTCTGACGTAGAGTTCTGAAAGCTGACTCTTGCTTTTCAGTCCAAACAAACTTTACATTCTTTCTAGTCAACACGGTCAAAGCAGAAGCAATCTTTGAGAAGTCTTTGATAAACCTCCGATAGTAACCTGCTAGACCCAAGAAACTTCTTATTTCAGACGCGCTCTTTGGTGTCTCCCAGTTCGTCATTGCTTCGATCTTTGCTGGATCTACTTTGACTCCTTCCGAAGTAATTACATGCCCTAGAAATTGTACCTCTTTTAACCAGAATTCACATTTTGAAAACTTAGCGTACAATTTCTCTTTTCTCAACACTTCTAAGACTTCACGAAGATGGCGTTCATGATCGTCTTCATTCTTCGAGTAAATAAGTATGTCATCAATGAATACAATGACAGACTTATCTAAAAATGGTCGACATACTCTGTTCATCAGATCCATGAACACGACTGGAGCATTAGTCAACCCAAATGGCATTACAAGGAATTCATAATGCCCGTACCACGTTCTGAACGCTGTCTTCGGGATATCTTCATCTCTTACTCGAACTTGATGGTAACCCGATCTTAGATCAATCTTAAAAGCATCCCGCACCTTGGAGTTGACCTAACAGATCATCAATCCTTGGAAACGGATACTTGTTCTTAATTGTCACCTTATTCAGCTCACGATAGTCGATGCACATTCTCATAGTGCCATCCTTTTTCTTAACAAACAATACCGGAGCTCCCCAGGGTGAAGAACTTGGTTTAATAAAACCTTTGTCTAATAACTCTTGTAGCTGAGACATCATTTCTTTCATTTCGGCCAGCGCTAAACGATACGGTGCACGCGCGATTGGTGCCGCTCCCGAAATGAGATCAATTCTAAATTCAACTTGTTGTTCAGCCGGTAAACCTGGAAGATCATCGGGAAATACGTCCGGAAATTCACGTACCACTTTAATGTCTTCCATTTGTTTCTTTTCTGATTTCACATCTAGAACATAAGCTAGATAGGATGAACATCCATTAACCAAACACTTACGCGCTTTAACAACAGAACTCAACGGAATTTCCCCCTTTCTCTTTTCTCCATAGATCAATACATCGTCCTTATCAGCCATCGGAATCCGAACCAATTTCTTTGCACATAGTATTTCTGCCTGGTTGACTGTTAGCCAGTCAATACCCACAATCACATCAAATCCCCCAATTTCCATTAACAACAAGTCAATTGGAAATTTCGTTTCCCCTATCGAAATTAAACAACCCTCAAGTCTTTCATGAACTAAGACTTTACCCCCATTAGCTATATCGACTACTAAGGCATCTTCCAAAGTAATAACATGCATAACTAACTTTTGATAAAACGACTTGGACACCAACGACAAATTTGCACCACAGTCAAACAAAATGCGTGTAGGAATAGAATTTACTAGAAATGTACCCGAAACGACATCCTTGGACTCCTTCGCCTCTTCCGCCGTCATATGAAATGCCCGACCTATTGGTTTAGGAACATCTGGTTTCTTTCCTTGATCTCCGCCCTTCTTTAACTTCGGACAATCTCTTCGGAAATGTCCGGGCTGTTTGCACTCATAACAGATCGGTCCTTGAATACGACAACTTGCCGCTATATGCCCAGGCTTCCCACATTTGAAGCACTCATTCCCGACTATCCGACACTGACCAAAATGTTTACTTCTGCATTTCGAACACCAACTTGGTTCCCGGCGAGGCTCATAACGAACGTTCTTTCCAAATGATTTGAATTTCTGAGAAGACTCCGACCGGCCTTCCCACTTCCGTTTCTCTCCCACGTGTGTCTTTTCTTCTTTATCCTTAGCATACACTTCCTCTATAACATTGGCTTCTTCGATCGTCTCTCTTAACGTCGAAGCTTTTGAACTCCGCACCCTTGACATCATATCCGCTGGCAAACCCTTCAAATAAGCCTTAACTTTATCTTTCTCAGTTGGAGCCACATGCCCCACTAAGTTCAACTTCTCCATGAAAGATTTCGTATACTTCCTAACAGATGAAGTACCTTTCTTGAGAGTCCAAAACTCTTCTTCAATTCTATCCATCTCGTTTTCATTGCAGTATTCTTCTAAGATCTTTTTCTTGAATGACTCCCAAGTCATGGCAGTCAAGACTGGAGTCATTATTGTAGCCGTCACTACATTCCACCAAGTCAGCGCATTACCTCTTAACATTTGAGACGCGAATCTGACTTTTGACTTCTCATCACATTCACAAGCTCAGAACGCTTGTTCCATTTCTCTTAGCCAATTCATGCAGGCTACTGGATTATCTGCTCCGATAAACTCTGGTGGTTTACAGCTTAGGAACATTTTATACGAGCAGACTCTTTCCACCCTTCTTTCCACTTCTACAACATGATTACGAATTGGATTTATAACTCCAGTATCAGTCTCTGTTCGCCGTAGTTCAGAACTTCGATCATTCAACGCTTTCATAAACATTTCTGTTTGTTGTGCCATGGCCGCATTCATCATTCGAGTCATGTTCTCCATCATACGCGACTCCATCGTCGATTCCGGCGTTTCTTGGGTGGCGGTACTGGTACTCGTTCTATGTACCTGACTATCAGTTCCTCCCGTAAACTGTAATCGCGGCGGACTTTCATGAGTTTCACCTATTTCAGGTCGTTTTTTCTCCTGACCAATCAATTGCGGACCTATCCATCGAAGAAATAGGGAACCTCGGTGGCGTATTCACCATCGTTCTGATATAATCACCAAGAAATAACCATAAGAAATGGTTACACATATCTAGACATACGAAACGCACTTTATCGATCATTAGTCACTGTAACAATTTAGAAATAAGCATGCTTGCGTAACAATATATTCATAATAATAGTAGCTAATTGAAATTGTAAATATACTATACCTGAGAATCCTCATTACCATCGTTACAGTACTAATTTCACGTATTTTCGTCGACTCTAAGACTATCCCGTCTTAGTACTTCTACCCATTTCTCACATATCATATCTTAATTCATCTCAGCTTAAGTCTGAGTATCTCACTTAGCATACCTAGTTCACTTAAACTAATGCTCTGATACCATATTGTAACACCCTAAAAATCAAGGCTAATTTAAACCTCAATTTTGTAACAAGTTATGACAAAATAACATCCAAACTTTATATAAGAAGAGAATTAACTATGAGGTTTCGTAATTACAATCATGGAATTCTTCCAATAACTTATTAATCTAATCATGTCCACTATAATTAGATTAACTAAGTTTTCTAAGCAATCCATCAAAAAACCTCAATGCATTAGCTAACTCCTTCGCTTATCTCTTAAGTTGGATACTTCAAAAGCTCTCGGCACACTTCCCATTTACTTCCCTGAGCTTGTACCTGGTAAGAAAATTTAATTTGAACAATTAGGCTTACGCCTAGTGAGAACATCCAAATTCAAATTAAAACTTTAATAGTCTGAAAATATCCAATACATATAAAAAAATCTGTTCTCCACCATTCTTACCGTACACGTGCTCACCTCAATGACGGGAACATACCCGATCCCATAAAGATGACTAACCTTCAGTAAGTCATATTATCACAAACAAGAGCCTACTACGAATCATTACAGATTCTAGATTAATGCTCTTATCCAATAAATTACAAGTTGCTTTATGCCTATTTCTTGGTCTGGAAGTAGAGATTACAAGTTACTTTATGCCTATCTCTGGTCTTCCCCTAGAAATCAGGAATTACAATTTACTTTATGCCTATTCCTCGATTTCTATACTATGAAATAGAAATTACAAGTTCCTTTATGCCTATTTCTCATTTCATAACACCTTTACGAAATGGGAATTACAATTTGCTTTATGCCTATTCCTCATTTCAGGTCAACGGGAATTGTAATTTGCTTTATGCCTATTCCTCGTTACAATACATAACAGTGCCTATGGATCCATTACACATACTACACAACCGCATAGTATTAAACTAAACAATCTTTAAGCCTAACATACTACCATCCATCTGTAAGTACGTTCAAGCTACTAGAATTGTATTTCAATTCCCCAATACCAATCTGTCCAGAAATTAACAAAACCCAAAGTTACCTGATACACAGAACTTACCGGGTACACTAACTTACCGGGTACAAACAATCTTACCGGGTACTAACAACTTACCAGGTACAAACAACTTACCGGGTACATAAAATCTTACCGGGTAATGTCCGGTAACCAATTCATCCGGTAACTACGAATTAATTAGAACTTACCGGTATCTTTGCGTTGTCCGGAAACCTTCATACAGAGGTTACCGGGTACTATCATTTTACCCGGTAACTTCGACCTGCAGCCTACAATTACGATCTAAATCCATGTCTGTTCCATTCAGCTTGTTTTAAACACATTCGTTCAGTCCCAAAACAATTTATACACATGTCTTAATGTTTAATTTGACAGAAAACAAGGATTTAGGTCAAAATAGTGAATGAACTCACCTTGAAGGAGATAAACCCACTTCACTGCACAATCTGAAATCCCAAACTGCTGTCAATGATTCTGGAAACCTATTCATCAAATAGATTTGCTCATAACCATACATCTATAACAATTTTTGTCTGAACCCATGATAAATTTCTTACCAAATTGAAGACAAAAGCTTGATTTCCTCTTCTCTTCTTTCTCTCTTCTTTTTCTCTATTCTTTCTCTCCGTATTCTCTAAACCGACCTCAGCCAAAGAAATGAGATATTTTCTCAATCTCAGTCCATTTATTCATACCCACTTTCAATAAATGACCAAACACACCTTCTTATTTTCATAATGTCAAGATTAGCTTCAACTTTGGTTTCTCAAGTTTCAACCCCTCATAAGTTATAAACTTGCAAAGTGATTCAACACTTTAACTTAAATTACAAAAATCACCTCATTCATATAAATATTTAATATAACAAAAATTCGAGGTGTTACATGCTTCCATTGCACTTTCACTCTTGATATCTCCTTGTTGCGCAGTTTTCTTATTTCCCTATCCAAAATAGCCTCCGGCTCTTCTATGTACCGGTTGTTGTCTACACGGATTTCCGTTAGAGGGATGACGTCCGTTTCTTCCGCTAAACACTTCCGTAAGTAGCAAACATGGAACGTGGGGTGGATCCCACTCATCTCGGGCGGTAGTTCCAACTTGTAGGCTTGAAGCCCCACACGCTCAATGATTGGAAAAGGTCCAAGGAAACGGGGACTAAGCTTCCCACGCTTCCCAAACCTAATGATCCCCTTCCAAGGAGAAACCTTTAAAAACACACGATCTCCTACTTGGAACTCAATCGGTCGTCTCTTCTTATCGGCGTAACTCTTTTGACGATCTTGACTCTTGAGCGGCCTTTAACCGTTCTCGAATGCCCTTTACCTTGTCGGCCGTTTCTTGCACAAGCTCGGGTCCGACAAATTGTTTTTCACCCGCCTCAAGCCAACAAACGGGTGTCCTACATTTCCGCCTGTATAGAACTTCAAATGGTGCTACACCGAGACTCGAATGATAACTGTTATTATAAGCAAATTCCACCAATGGGAGATGAGAGTCCCAATTTCCCCCGAAGTCAATTACACACGCCCTCAACATATCTTCCAAAGTCTGGATTGTCCGCTCGCTTTGTCCGTCAGTCTGAGGGTGGTAAGCCGTGCTTAATTTCACCTTTGTTCCCAATTCCCGTTGGAAGGCATTCCAAAAGTGAGAAGTAAAACGACTATCCCGGTCGGATACAATAGACATTGGCACCCCATGCCTCGAGACTATCTCGTTGATATACAACCTTGCCAATTTGTCTAACGATAATGTTTCCCGCATAGCCAAAAAGTGAGCGGTCTTGGTCATCCGGTCCACAATTATCCAAATGGAGTCGTGACCTTTCAAGGTCTATGGTAGATTTGTCACAAAATCCATCGTAATGTGATCCCACTTCCCTTCCGACATTTCGAGCGATTGCAAACTGCCGTAGGGTCGTTGATGCTCGGCTTTCACTAGCGAACACGTTTTGCACTTCTCCACAACACCGGCTATGTCAAGTTTCATGACCGGCCACCAATAATTCAACCTCAAATCCCTATATATCTTGGTACTCCCGGGATGTATTGAGTACTTTGACTTGTGAGCTTCTTCCATAAGTAATTCCTGACACCCTCCAATTTTTGGCACCCAAATCCGCCCTTGGAAAAGTTTTAATCCTCTCATATCTTCCGTCAAAAGAAGATGATATTTCACCATAGATTCATCCTTGAGGTTCGCTTCAAGTAGCGCTTTGGTTTGCGCGGTCTTGATCATATCCATTAAGCTCGAGAGGATTTCAATTCTTGCTAACGATGTTTGCACCTTCCCACTATATTCCTTCCGACTCAAGGCGTCTGCTACCACATTCGCCTTGCCCGAATGGTATAATAGTTCGCAGTCATATTCTTTCAGCAGTTCTAGCCATCTTCGTTGACGCATATTCAACTCCTTTTGATCGAAAACGTACTTCAAACTTTTATGATTGGTGTAGAGCGTACATTTCGTACCATACAGGTAGTGTCGCCATAACTTCAAGGCAAACACGACCGCCGCCAATTCGAGATCATGAGTTGGGTAATTTTTATCGTGCTCCTTCAATTGCCTCGATGCATAAGTTATCACCTTCCCCCTTTGCATCAAGACACAACCCAAACCCATCTTGGATGCATCACTATATACAACGAAGTCTTCGGTCCCTTCGGGTAAGGATAAGATTGGAGCTTCACAAAGTTTTCGTTGCAAGGTCCGAAATGCTTCCTCTTGCACATTAGTCCACACAAACCTTACGTTTTTTCGAGTCAAAGCGGTGAGTGACGAAGCAATCTTGGAGAAGTCTTGTATGAATCTACGGTAGTACCCGGCTAGCCCCAAGAAGCTTCAAATTTCCGTAGGACTCTTCGGAGGCTCCCAATTCATCATTGCCTCAATCTTTGCGGGATCTACTTTTACACCTTCTCGTGTCACCACATGCCCGAGGAATTGCACCTCCCGCAACCAAAACTCACACTTAGAGAATTTAGCGTACAACTTCTCTTTCCTTAACACTTCCAACACTTCCCGGAGATGTTGCTCATGCTCTTCTTCATCTTTGGAGTACACCAAGATATCGTCGATGAACACGATAACCGACTTATCCAAAAACGGTCGACATACCCGATTCATCAAGTCCATAAAAATTGCCAGCGCGTTCGTTAAACCGAAAGGCATGACTAGGAACTCATAGTGCCCATACCGAGTCCTAAATGCCGTCTTTGAAAGGTCTTCTTTCTTAACTTTCACTTGATGGTAACCGGATCGTAGGTCAATCTTGGAGAAGCATCCGGCTCCTTGAAGTTGATCAAAGAGGTCGTCAATTCGAGGGAGTGGATACTTGTTCTTCACAGTCACCTTGTTTAACTCCCGATAGTCGATACACATCCGCATTGACCCATCTTTCTTCTTAACGAAAAGCACCAGAGCTCCCCAAGGCGATGAGCTCGGTCTCACGAATCCCTTCTCTAGAAGTTCTTGCAGTTGTGTCATCATTTCTTGCATTTCTGTCGGAGCGAGACGGTAAGGTGCACGTGCTATCGGTGCCGCTCCCGGAACCAAATCGATTTTTAATTCCACTTAACGGTCGGGTGGCAAACCCGACAAATCATCGGGAAATACGTCCGGATATTCTTTGACAACTTTTACATCTTCCATTTTCTTTTTCTCTAACTTGGTGTCCACCACATAGGCTAAAAACGTTGGGTACTTCTTCATTAGGCACTTCCTTGCCTTGATGGAAGAGATGATAGCCACTTCGCCCTTACGCTTTTCTCCATACACAAGCACAAAGTCTCCACTCAAGACAGGTATCCTTATAATCTTCTTCGAGCACAAAATCTCCGCTTTTTGCTTGGCCAACCAATCCATCCCAACCACCACGTCAAAACTCCCAATAGACATAGGGAGTAAATCCACTTCAAAAGTTTCGCCACTAATCTCGAGACGACACTTTTCTAAAATTTCACGCAAGACCACCTTTTCCCCATTTGCTACCTCAATGACTAAGGCATCTTGTAGAGAACTACTAGGCACGTTTAAAGACTTGCAAAACACGTCCGAAACAAACAAAAAATTTGCACCTGAATCAAACAGTACTCTAGCGGGTAAAGAGTTGAGTAAGAACGTACCCAACACCACGTCGGCGGTCTCCTTTGCTTCTTCCTTCGTCATTTGGAAATCCATCCCTTGCAGTTTGGGGATGGCCTCCCGCCTCGGTTGACTTCCCGAACCGGTCCCTCTCGAATCTCCCTTCATCTTGGGGCAATCCCGCTTCACGTGCCCGATCTCCTTGCACTCAAAACAAACCGTTCCCTTGATGTGGCACTCCAGACTAGTGTGCCCCGTTTTCCCACACGACCCAGATTGCAAGACCCGTAGTTCTTGCTCTTGCACTTAGGGCACCACCTTGCCTCTCTACGGTAGTCCCCTCCTCTATTGTTTTGTTGGAATCTCGGCCTCTTGAACGAATTTTGTGGGCTCTCCCACTTCCTCTTCTCCCCAACCTTGGCTTTCTCTTCCTCGTCCCTAGCATAGACCCTTTCCATAACCTTGGCCTCTTCAATCGTCTCTCGAAGGTTCGTGGCCTTGGAGTTCCGAACCATTGCCATCATATCAGCAGGCAATCCTTTCAAATACGCTTTCATCTTCTCCTTCTCATTCGGGGCCACGTTCCCCACAAGATTCAGTTTCTCCATGAAGAGTCGGGTATAATCTTTAACCGACAAATTTCCCTTCTTGATTGACCGGAACTCTTCCTCGATCAAATCTATCTCTTGTTCGTTGCAATATTCTTCTAAGATCTTCTTCTTAAAAGTAGTCCAAGTCATCTTGGTCAAAACAAAAGTCTCTATGGTGGAAGTGTAGACATTCCACAAAATCAAGGCCGAACTTCGGAGCATTTGAGAACCAAACTTTACTTTCTGATTCTCTTCACAATCACAAGCCCGAAAGGCTTGTGCAATCTCCCGGATCCAATTCATGCAAGCAACTGGATTGTCAGAACCGGCAAACTCCGGCGGCTTACAACATAGGAAGGTCTTGTAGGAGCATACCCTTCCCGTCGGCCTCGTCTCCAAGGTAACCAACCCATCAGTCCGGTTTTCATCACCGGTTCCCCCGGATCCTCCACCCACATTTTCTTCAATTGTCTCATGACGGCGCGGTTGTGCATCTCTATCTTCCAAACGTTTCATGAACAACTCCTGTTGCTTAGCCATAGTATCGTTCATGGCCCGCATCATGTCCATCATCTGAGTTTGAGGGGTCACCTCCGTCATGACCGGGTTGGTAGAGGTAATATTCCTCCTCGGGATCTGCTCCACTCTCCCGCGCAACAGAGGTGGAAGTGGAGGAGGTAGAGCTGAGGTATTGATGTTCGGTTGATCGGCTGTGGATTCGTTCGCGGCAACATCTTCTTGAGTTTTGCCCCGAGTATTTACCATTTCTGTCTGCCACATCCGAGAATAAGGATAAGAACATAGACTATGAGATATACATAAAGAAACGTACTAGAACAATCATTGATCCTCATAATCATAGCAATCAAGCATGCTCACATAAAAATATATTCATAATAGCAGTAGCTAATTGAAATTATGAACACATTACACATAAGAATTCTCATTACCACTTTCATAATTCACAATAACGTAATTTCCGTCGACTCCGAAACGTCCCATCTTAATGTCTCTACCCAATTTCCTCACATTTCATCACTTAATGGTCTCAGTTTAAGTCTAGGCATCATACTAGCATACCTAGTTAACTTAAACTAGAGCTCTGATACCAACTTTGTAACATCCCCAGCCTACCGTACACGATATTGTCCGCTTTGCGCATACCCTCTGCATAACAGCATGCTGGTACTGCTCACGGTTTTGTTCCTGCTCGCACAGGCATACGCGGGACGCACCCATACCGCACCCAGTGACAGGCAAAAGGCCTCATGCAAGGAAGGTATCCATCCACCCTTATAAGGAGGACTTCGTTCCCCCTCCTAGCCGATGTGGGATCTCACAATCCACCCAACTATGTGGGATCAGCGTCCTCGCTGACACATCGACCCGGTGACCGGCTCTAATACCAACTTGTAACACCCTAAAATTTAAACATTTAATATAGGGAAAAATTCCGGAAAATGGGTAATTTAAACCTCAAAATATAAACCAACTAAACCCTTAATGTAGTGGGGTAGTTTGGACAATGTACAATTAAAGAAGTATTAAAATATAACATACAACAACCTATTAATCTAGACCATAATTAACTAGATTAATTCGGGTGTCACTATGTCTCCAAAAGTGTCACTCTTCTCGAATCCCAAAAAGCCCGACCTTCCCAAGCTCCTAAGCATGGTCGGCCATACAACGAACTAGACGCCGCTAGGTGGAACCTGTAATCCACAACATACACTCAAGTGTTAGACCAAAAGTCTAGAATTTAAATATTCAAGAAATATCAAGGAGATTATAACAATGCCAAAAGTAAAGATACCGTCTCCACATAATTTCCACATTACCAGTTTTCCTCAGGTTATTGTGATCCACACCTGTCATGAAATAAAAGAGTCAATGCTCCAATACGGGGGAGACACGTAACCATCTTGGTGACAAGAACACGTGAATGGAGTAACCGCGATGTTGATGGATTACAACTCAAGTCCCGGTCTTAGTTCCCATGCCATATAGACATCACAACCTCAAACCATAAATAAATTGCCTTTATTGCATACCCCGTAGAGTTACACCTCAAGGATTTACGGGGACCATATTGCATATCCATCCTAGACGAGTTACACCTCAAGAACAATTGTCCTTTGTTGCATACCCGCTAGTAGCCACCAATGGATTAACCCATACATACATATATTCCATAAAGGTCTAAATCCTCGTGCACAAGGAAGTAGACTATGACAATCCCAAACCATGATCATGTATGCATATAGTTTCGTTACTACATTTAAGGTACAATAATTGTTCCCACGTAATATTGTGAACGAAATGTCATATCCACACATAACACATAAAGGCCATAACACTTTCCTTTCATTAAAGCTATTTGACGGTGCATGAAGTTTATCCAAGTACTTATGGTATCTATAGGCATATTCATACATGTATATTGCCAATTTATATAAATATATATATATATATATATATATATATCTACATTTATGTATATATATATATATATCCATGCTTGCATACCTTTATAAATCATAACACTGACTTATATATATATATATATACATACATGTATATATATACATTCGTCATCCATGAGGAATACAAGTATATATATATACATATACATATATATATATATATATATTCATATTTATACATTTTTACACAAATAAGTAGGGTAACCCTAGTTTTAAGGTCACAAATCCACCATCATTGCAATTCTTTCATAAATAATTAACAAGTGGTTAAGTAAGACATGTATGTGAGAAAAACTCACCTATTAGGGTTTTGTGATGAGAAAAACCCCAATCTTGGAAAACCCCTAGAAATGTAGAATACTTGGATCTTGGGGAAGAAAGCCCTAGATTTAAGAAATACAACTTCTTAATGTAACAATCCTACATAAAAGTGTACAAATCAAGTAAGAAGGACTTACTTAGGGTGTTGGAAAATGGAGAACTTCCTAAGTGATGAAACCCTAGATTCCAAGTAACTTTGACTCTTAAGATCTTGAGGAGAGGAGGTAGTTAAGAAGTTAATGTAAAGTCACCCACACACCACCACAAGTATTTATGGCAAACCCTAGCCTTAAATGAGATGAGAGGATGGTGCAAGAAGTGAGAAAAATCGTAAAAAGGGAAGGGGGTCGGGTTCTCTGCTGCAGAAAAGGTGAGAAGGAAGAAATGAGAATTGAACCCCTAACATCGATGCATAATACCCAGATTATGCCCCTGGGCGCGACAATGCCCCCTGCGACAATGCCCTGGCAAAGTCGCGGGTCACGGTCGCCCTCCACGAACAGCTCACTGTTTGAATCGGCTTCTCGTCCCCACTTCGCGACTATGACCACCGCGAGAATGCCCCTGGTCAAGGTCGTGTGTCACAGTCGCGGACCGAGACCATGCTGCTGCCCAACACCGAACTTCAACGAAAACGACGTTATTTGGCTTGCTAAGTGATTTCGGTATAAGTTGCATGGCTGGAGGATGTTTTGCATGGAACAAAGGTCACACACCTATATATATAGATATATACACTCGCAAATATACCTGCGTACGATTCGGCCAAGGATGAAAGAAAATGATACACGACGCTTAATTCTAACGGTTGGAGAAATTCACTTACTTGGAAAGAAAAATCGGGGTGTTACACCGACCCCATCCTCGGTTATCAAATTCGGGGATTCCCCATCCCCGTCCCCATCCCCCGATCAACTCGGGGATTCCTCGGTCAAACCGGGTTCGGGTGTCGGATCCCCGTCGGGGACGGGTTTTTTTTGCCATCCCTACCAACCCGTGAGCACCCCTATATATATAAGAGTAAATTACATATTTGGTCCCTGTGGTTTAGTGGTTTTAACACTCTGAGTCCCTAAAATGAAATAATTATGGCCTGCATCCTTGTGGTTTTCATTTTATAACGTGTTTGGTCCCTAAAAGTCACGCCATTCAAATTTGGTCCGTTAAACCACCCATGTGCACGACACATGATGGGTAGTTTGGTCATTTCATTTATTTTTCTCATTTTTATATTAAAAAATAAAACAAACACCATCCCCTCCACGTCTACATCACCATCGCCACCTGTGCATCACCATCCCCCCAACGCCTCCCCCTCTCCCTCTTCTTCTCCATACCTCCCCTCAACGCCACAAATCAGTGTGGTTTTATCATACGAAATTCAGAAATTCAATATCGGATTTTAAACGATTAGCGAAGAACATCAATACCTGATCATGGAAGAATTTGTAATATAGATCTGAATTGTATCGATCCAGTGCTTTCTTAGCCATGGTGGATTCCTTTTGTTTCCTTAATAATTTTGCTTTCTCTTGTTTTGCTTTCATGTGTGCCCTATTTGCTTCAATCCGTTGTTCTCGAGGCACTTTTGCCCTCAATTCAGCTTTAATTTCATCCTTTTTCCTCATTTTCTTCGATTTCTTAAGGGAGTAGATCTGTCGTGCCCTAAATTTACCTTTTCCTAACGCCGATTTCTTAAGGGAGTAGATCCTTGTTCTTGAAGTTTTCATTCACAATGAAGCAACAAATTTGGGTTTTGATTTATAGGTTTTCGTATTACAATGTTTGTGAATAAATTCACACAAATTTGTCATTTTCTTCGATTTCTTAAGGATTTATTATTGTTGCTGCTTGTCTTCTTCTTCTTCAAGTGATTTTAGGGTAATGATTTAGATTAGGATTTTTTTTCTTGTTTTGTATTTAGATTTAGGATTTTTAATTTTGGGAGCTTGAATTAGTTTTGGGTTTCATTTTGATTTGGAGCTGAATAGCTGATGCACAAAAACCCCACATGAATTACTTTTGATTTTAGGATTTTTAATTTTGCACAAAGACCCATCTTCAATTAGTTTTGCTGCTGGAAAATGGAAGTCGAGTTCAGTGGTGTTTGTGTCTGAATCTTGGTGGTGGTGGTGGTGGTGGTGGTGGTGAAAGTGAAGAAAGAAGGACACGTGTCACGTTGTTGTTTTTATTTTTTAATTTAAAATGAGGAAAATGCATAAAATGACCAAAATACTCATCATGTGCCGTGCAGATGGGTGATTTAACGGACCAAATTTGAACAACGTGACTTTTAGGGACCAAGCATGTTATAAAATGAAAACCACAAGGATGCTGGCCATAATTATTTCATTTTAGGGACTCAGAGTGTTAAAGCCACTATACCACAGGGACCAAATATGTAATTTACTCTATATATAATAATAAATTTTAAATTATTTTAATTAACATATTATATTATTTACTATCTTGTTTGTATTAATTAATATATTATATTAATTAAAATTTATTTTAATTGTGTTATTAAATATTGTATATGGTTATCTTTTCAAGATGTTTTTTTATTATTTTAATTAACATATTATATTATTTACCATCTAGTTTTTATTAAACATGATTTTTTTATCAACTATCTTATCAGCTACCAGCTAATTTATTTGTCTAACCATTTAACTTAGAGCATCTCCAATGGAGGAGGTTCTTATAAGAACCTCATTTTTTTCTTATTTTTGCCTACTCGTCTCCAACTCACTATATTAAAAACTCTCTTAAATTTCAACAATGATAGTTTTTATAAGAATCTCCTCTTGTTGGTCTCATTAATACTTTCAACATCAATAATAAATAAATAAGTCATATTAATATATATTAATAATTATATAAAGTAAATAAAATAAAATAGAAAATAGTTAAATGTAAATTTGGTTCTTGTGGTTTACAAAAATTAACGACTAAGGTCCCTCGAATGAATTTTTAACTAACAAGGCCCACTATTTTAGTTTTTATAACACATAAGGTCACTCTTATTAACACCGTTAAATGAAATAAAGTTAAGAAGGGGCAATTTTGTCCATTCACTATTCCCATCCCTTTAAATAAGAAGTTAGATTTATACCTGGTCCTATGGTTTATATAAAATAACAAGTAACGTCCCTAAAAAAACATGGATAGAAGTATGGACACAATGCCTCATTTAATTTATAAAAAAAAACTCATTACTGTTATTAGTTTATTACAAACCTAAATGATAGTGACCTAGAAGCTTAAACCTTTTACACTTCCATCATTTCTAATTTACTTTTAATAGTTTTTTACTTACAAACCTACATGAGAGTTTCTATAAGTTTTTTTACTTTTCAATATGAAACCAAAGTGAGTGTCACAATTCTAACATCTTTTAAGTTTTGGGTTTTTGTGTAGATTAGATATTCAATATGAGTTATTTTTTTATAATCAAACGAGGCATTGTGTCCATACTTATATCCATATTTTTTAGGGACGTTATTTGCTATTTTTTGTAAACCATAGGGACTAAGTATAAATCTAACTCCTTATTTACAGACATGGAAAAAGTGAATGGACGAAATTGTACCCTCTTAACTTCATTATATTTAACGGTGTTAATAAAAGGGACCTTATGTGTTATAAAAACCAAAAGTAGAGGAACATTGTTCGTTAAAAATTCAATCAAGGGACCTTAGTGATTAATTTTTATAAACCACAAGGACCAAATTTGCATTTAACTCAATAAAAAATAAGGAAAATGTCAATTCTAACAAACTTCGTCGTAAAAACCTAGAGGAGTTTGAGTTCTTAGATCATCTTCAACAGCTATGCTAAAATAGAAAAAGAGGAATTTTAGCAATTTTTTGCTCCAACAGTCATGCTATCTTGTATTCTAAAATAGAGAAAAATATGAGAGAGAATAAAAATGTCCAAATTTAAAGAAATTTTCTTATATGCTAAAATTACAGAAAGGAGGTAAGAGAAATAATATTTTATTCTTTCCACCAATAAGAGACATTTAAATTAAAAGGTTAAAGAGAGAGAAATAATATGTTATTAATGTATTGATTATTTTAATATTTTAATTAATACTACAATCTCTAAAATAGCATAGTTGTTGGAGTTGGAAGCAAACATTTAGAGATTTTGACTTTCGATACTCTATTTTAGAAAAAATACAGCATAGCTGTTGGAGATGCTCTAAGAGCATCGCCAACAGCTATGCTAAAATGGAAAAAAAATGGGATTTTGGCATTTTTGTTGCTCCAACGTGTAACACCTCGAAATTCCATTATATTATTTTAATATGAATGGGATCGATTTGTAATTTAGTCTAAGTTGTGGACTAATTGTAAGTGTAAACTCCATGGTTGATTTTGTAATTTGACCAAAGTTGTCAGGATCGATTCTTAACAAGAATTAAACTTCTTAGAAACAGAATTTAGAGAATCTTGCGGAATAGAACTCTAAATCAATTAAAGAACAATCAATAGAATTCAACACACTATATATATCAAACTGTATTACTCACAAGTTTTACACCAAACCTCAATCTTGTTGAACAGGCTCAACAAGACGACTTCTACTTCTCTAGAAATAGGGTTCTTACACCTTGAGGTTAATTCTCTCTAGAATCGTCCTTTTTTTATTTTCCCGTGTTCTAATAGCTATCTATCAATACTATTTATACAAAAGTAATTACAAGATAACTATCAAAAGTAAATTGATCTTCTGAATCTTCGTTAAACATATCTTGATCAATTCCTTCTTTGTCTCCAAAAGTATCGCATACCAAACTTATCAAGTCAGCAGTATTAACAATGATTTGGCTCAGCAGCATTAACGACCTTCAGCAGTATTAACCTTCACAGTCTTCTAGCAGTAGTATCTCAGCTCAGCAGTACTAACCATGTCTAGCAGTAGTAACTTGGTCTAGCAGTACTAACCGTGTCTAGCAGTAGTAATTTGGTCTAGCAGTACTAACCATGTATACGCAGTAGTAATTTGGTCTAGCAGTACTAACCTTGTCTAGCAGTAGTAACCTTGACTAGCAGTAGTAACGAAGAACTGGCAGTAGTAATATTGTCTTAGCAGTACTAACCATACTTAGCATATCTTCAGTTCCCAACAATCTCCCCCTAACTTGACTTTTAGGAAAAGAAGTCAAGTTCTTCAGATGATGCTTCCAAAACTTAGTCATCATATACGCATAGATCAGGACTTAAACCTAGACTCTGATTTGCAATTCTTCTTACCAAGAATCTTCCCATAGCAGAGTCTTTGTTGCAGACCAACTTTACATGTAACATCCCGTTCAGTCTTTTCATGCAGTGTTTGTAGATTTCATCCACAAGATAATACTCCTGATATGTGTTGTCAATTGATATAACATACACTCCACAATTTTCATAGAGCATCCAGTGGGTTACTGCTTGAAAAGGTCTTGCTGTTATGTGTTGAACTACTTCTGGTCTGAATATTAGGCATAGGTATTCTAACACCATCTTTGTGATAGACATACCTCTTTCTGTCAACATGTTGCCATAGATCTGCATGCCTACTTTGAACATCTCTTCCAGGTCAGATCTTGAGCATCTTCTTATGACTTGTCCCCATGTTCTGTAGACTTCAAACTGCCCATCAGCTCTCTTGAGTCTGATATACTCCTTTCTCTCATCTATCAATGTATCCCAGTGACTGATTTCAGGAGGTTTTGAATCTAATGGAGTCACTTTGATTGGTTCAGTATCAACCATAGTGATGTACAAGTCACATTGTTCATTGCTAAGTGATTGTGCCTTACTGGATTGACCTGTCTTACTATCTCCTTGTCCTTCATCCTTGACAACTTCTTCCTTTTCTTTCTCTTCTACCACTGGTTTCTCAACAGGTTCTACCCTTTGCTTCTTTACACACTTCTTTTTAGTAGCCACAGACTTTGTTCTCTTTCTGCTGAAAACCATCTTTGCATCCTTAGGTTCTTCCTGTTTCTTGGCAGTTGGAGGTGTATCATGTTTGGCTTTGATTAAAGCCTCTGCAACCTCCACTTCTTCTGCTGTAAGCTTCTCTGTTACTGTTTCAGCTTCTGTCTCTGTTACTTCTTTCTTTGTAGATTGAGCAGCATTAACTGTTTCTGCTGCTTGCTTAGAGTCAGCAGCATTAACAGTTTCTGCTGCTACTTCAGTTTCAGGCTCTTTCTCTGTTACTGCTGCTTTTTCTGTTTGGCCTTCAGCAGCATTAACTGTTTCTGCTGCTTGTTCAAACTCAGCAGCATTAACAGTTTCTGTTGCTGTGGTTTCTGCTGCTGTTGTAGTTTCTGCTGCTTTAACAAGCTCTTCCACCTTTTCTGTCTCCCCCTTATTCTGTGCACTGGACTCCCCCTTAAACTGTGCATTATCCAATTCCATCTCAGTCTCCATGTGAACTGTCTCCCCCTCAACTTGTGGACCCTTCATATTCAGTTCTGCTTCTGATTCTGACTCTGACTCCCCCTTTTTGGGAGCATCATCAGTTGGAATTCTTCTTCTCAGCACAAATCTTGCCCTTTTCTTTCTGTGCAACAACTTGGTGACCATCCTTTTGAGCTTCTCAATTTGAGACTGTTGGTAGGTGACCACAGTCTTCAGTTGCTCAATCTCCTTCTTTTGTGCCATAACATCCAAGTTGACATTTCCAATGGTGTCCATCAATTCATCATAGTTATATCTATCCTCACCTTGTTTAGAAGTGTTTACCTTCTTTAAAGGATCCTTGGAAGGTTTAGCAGAAGCCTTCTGCCTAGCAGAAGCACTAACTGCCCCCTTGGTTTCTTGGCACCTGGGTCCTCCTAATGATTTCTCATTTAGAGTTGCCATGGGGAAGGTCTTATTTATGTTACCACTGTCCTTCTCTGTGCTAGCAGAAGTAGTGGCAGCCTTAGCACCCATATGCTCATCCTTCTCCTTAGAGAGCACCTTCTTGGGGTTGGGAGACACCCCTGTGGTTTCCCTGTTGATATTCTCAATTGGAGAATGCTCCAACTGAGGGCTTAAAGGCTTAGGGCTCTGAGTAGGTACATCAAGGGAAGGAACCTTGTGCACCTTTCTTCTTTGAAACTTGTTGGATAAAGCAGGAGTGGGCTTTTGAAGTATGTGCTGAGGGATATTTATAGTGAGTGAAGGTGGGGTTTGGTCATCAGTGGGATGATCTAATGAGGGCCTTGATCCTGATGCCATACCTTCAGAGGGGTGGGACACAACCATCATTGTAGAGAACAATGGTGTGTCAACTCCTTCCGAGTCCCTAGGAAGTCTTTTCATATTTGAAAAAACCTTCCCTTTAGGGGATTTGGGTACATATACCTCAGTAAACTGAGGTAAGTCCATCAATTCCTTGTTAATAACTTCTTGCACAAACCTTGGATACATGTAAAAGCTCTTTTTGGATTCCAAGTTTGATACAAGATCATTAAAGATCATTGCTGAAAAATTGTACTTTCTGGCAGTGGATAAGCAGACCAAGGCATATGCAATGGGACTGCTGAACTCACTCCATCCAGTAGTTTTCTTGGAAATACAGTGCATCAGGGTATGAACAAGAAATCTCCATTGGTTGAAAAATTTTGACTTGTAGAATTTAAAAACACCAATGGGACCTTCATACCCCATTCTTTGTAAAGTCGAATATAAGTCATCAGAAGATAGAGAGGTTATACCTGAGGCATCATCCAAGTGAAGAGAGATGCGAATAACCTCCTCTGTGACTTTCAAGGGTTTATCACAAACCCTTGTTCGAATGGTTTTCTGCCCTTCTTCGAAACTAACAGTGGCATTCTCCCAAAATTGTGTCTGATGTTCGATATAGATGGTTGGGCTCACCGTTAGGGCATAGGAGATGTGCGAGGATTTGAGAAAATCGACGATATCGTGGAATTCCGCAGCTTGTTTCGGCTTCTGAAGCATGGCTATTTCATTGTGCTCATCCACAAACTCCATGATTCCTGAGGATTCTTGAAAGAAAAACACAAAGATTCTGGGGAGACTAGGTTAGAACGAGAGAGAAGAAGTAAAAGCGAAGAGTCGTTATGAACTTTGGCGGGCAAACATGGGTATTTATATGCCCTAGATTATCAAAAGCAGTATTAACGATATAAGCAGTATTAACTACTGAGCAGTATTAACTGCAAGGCAGTATTAACTACACAGCAGTATTAACTACCAAGCAGTATTAACTACCTAGCAGTATTAACTACCGAGCAGTATTAACTACCAAGCAGTATTAACTACCAAGCAGTATTAACTACCTAGCAGTATTAACTACCTAGCAGTATTAACTGCACTAGCAGTATTTACTACTGAGCAGTATTAACTGTGCACTAGCAGTATTAACTACTGAGCAGTATTAACTGCAAAGCAGTATTAACTACACAAGCAGTATTAACTGCTGAGCAGTATTAACTACACAAGCAGTATTAACTGCACAAGCAGTATTAACTACTAGAACACAGGCAGTAGTAACTCTGCACTAGCAGTAGTAACGCTGCACGGGCAGTAGTAACTACACTTACACTTTTCTGCACTTGGTAACCTGAGGGAAACAGAGGATCCTGAGAAAGAAAGTTAGTAGCACCAAATATATGAAGAAATACAGGTATAAAAACAGAAAGTCATAAATTTATTCTAGGTTGATCATGCCCACACTTGTTACCAAAAAGGTGAATCTACCCACATCAAAAGCTTTTGTGAATAGATCAGCAAACTGGTCATTTGTATGAACTTTAGCAACCTGAATTAATTTCTTTTCATTGCAATCTCTTATAAAGTGATACCTTATCTCTATATGCTTTGTTTTTGAGTGTTTGACTGGATTATTAACAATGCTAATAGCACTGTTGTTATCAATGAAGATTGGAGTGTGAAGAAATGTTACCCCATAGTCCAACATCTGGTTCTGAATCCATAGAACCTGAGAGCAGCAGCTTGCAGCAGCTATGTACTCAGCCTCTGTGGTAGATAAGGACACTGTGGTTTGTTTCTTACACTGCCAAGATACTAGTCTTGTACCCAAAAACTGACATCCACCTGAAGTAGACTTCCTATCCATGTTGGCTCCACCCAAATCACTATCTGAATATGCAAGCAAGTCAAAAGAGGATTCATGAGGATACCAGAGACCTAATCTAGGTTGCCCTTTTAAGTATCTGAATATTCTCTTGACAGCATGAAGGTGTGATTGCTTAGGAGAAACCTGAAATCTGGCACAAACACAGACTGAAAACATAATATCTGGTCTAGAGGCTGTGAGATACATGAGAGATCCAATCATTGATCTGTAATGATGGACATCCACATCCTCCCCCTCAAGATCTGCAGTGATCTGTTTATGTGTTTCCATTGGAGTGCTTGCTGGCTTTGAGTCTGATAAACCAAACTTGTCCAGGATGTCTTTCACATACTTGGATTGGCTAATAAAAATCCCATCTTTCCTCTGTTTTACCTGAAGCCCAAGAAAGAATGTAAGTTCTCCCATGGAACTCATCTTGAAGCTTTTGTGCATCAATTCTTCAAACTCTTTACACATTTGATCATTGGTGGATCCAAAGATGATGTCATCCACATAGATCTGAACAAGTAAAGTACCTCTCTTTCTCCTCTTGATAAACAGGGTCTTGTCAATTATTCCTCTTTCAAAGTCATTTTTCAAGAGATAGGTAGACAGAGTGTCATACCATGCTCTTGGGGCTTGATGCAAACCATAGAGAGCCTTCTTCAGCTTGTATACTCTGTCAGGGTGCAATGGATTCTCAAATCCAGGGGGTTGACAGACATATACTTCTTCCTCAATACTTCCATACAGAAATGCACTTTTGACATCCATTTGGTACACTTTGAACTTCATATATGAGGCATAGGCTAGAAATAACCTGATTGCTTCAATCCTTGCCACAGGAGCAAAGACTTCCTCATAATCTATTCCTTCTTCCTGAGTGTACCCTTGTGCAACCAGTCTAGCTTTGTTTCTGATCACAATCCCTCTGTCATCCTTCTTGTTCCTAAAAATCCACTTGGTGCCAATTGCTCTATGACCTTTTGGAAGGTCTACCAAGTCCCAAACATCCTGTAATTTGAACTGTAGCAGCTCCTCTTGCATTGCCTCTATCCAGCTTGGGTCTTTCATAGCATCATAAGCCTTTTTGGGCTCAATCTGGGACAGAAAGCAAGTAAGAACAGTGTTAACTGTATTTTGCTGCTCTTGCAACTCTTGGAGTCTGCTTTGCTTTCTAGTCATCATGGGAGATGCAATATCTCCAATCACCAACTCAGGAGGATGATTTTTATGAGTTCTTGTTGGATGACCAGCTTCCTCTTGTATGTTCTCATCCAGATTTGACTCATTTAATTCTGGATTTGTTTCTGCTTCTTCAGTCACCTCAGATTCTCTGGAATTTGGACCTGAAGACTGATTTTCTTCTGCTCTCCTCTCTTCTTCATTCTGAATAGGTTCAGTCTCCTCATGGTGTTCACAGAATTCAACAGGATCAATGGAAGGGATTGGAAATATCACAGATTGAATTATGTGTTCTGATGTTGGTGTATCCCTTTGTCCTGCATATACATCACTACTGAAACCCAAAGAATTAGTGAGTGAATCAATGTCAAATAGCCAATTAGGACCTGAACCAATAGGATTTGGTGTGTTCTCATTGCATTTGACATTGTCACTTTCTTCAATTATTCTAGAAGAGGTATTAAAGACTCTGTAGGCCTTACTTTGAGATGAATACCCAACAAGAAAACCATCATCTGCTTTGCTATCAAACTTGCCTAAGTGAGATTTGGTATTGAGAATAGTACAAGGACATCCAAATGGTTTGAAAAATCCAATATATGGTTTCCTTTTATGGAACAGCTCATAAGGTGTCTTGTTTTTAGGCTTTACAACTAAAACTCTGTTTTGAACATAGCAGGCAGTATTAACTGCTTCTGCCCAAAAAGTAATTGGTAACTTTGAATCAGCTAACAGAGATCTAGCAGCCTCAATCAATGTCCTATTCCTTCTCTCAGCAACACCATTTTGTTGTGGAGTCCTAGGAGCACTGTATTGTCTCTCAATTCCTTTTTCTTCACAAAAGGTGTTTAGATCAAAATTTTTAAACTCAGTTCCATTATCTGATCTAATGACTTTCACTCTTTGATTTGATTGGTTTTCAATTTTGAGAATAAAAGTTTTGATCAGTCCACTTGTCTCATCTTTAGTTCTCAGAAAATATACCCAAGTAAATCTAGAATAATCATCAACAATAACTAAGCAGTATGATTTCTTGCCAATACTCATCACATTGGTAGGACCAAACAGATCCATATGTAACAGTTGAAGAGGATTTGAGATAGTGTTTATCTCTTTGGTCTTATGAGAAGTTTTGTGTTGTTTGCCTTTGAGACAAGCAACACAATGATCATCACATGAATAGACTTTGGATGGCAAACCCCTTACAAGGTTATTCTTAACAAGTTTATTCATTGTTTTAAAGTTCATGTGACACATCCTTCTGTGCCAAAGTGATGATTCATCCAAAGAAGCTTTTGAAACTAAACAATTTAGGGATGAATCAGATGATACACTTTCCAAATCTAAACAATAAACATTATCCTTCCTAGGAGTTCTCAGAAGTATCATGTTTTCATCAACCACTTTGTATCCAGGAGCAAGGATAATACATTCAGAATCAGTAAACAATATGCTATGCTTCTTGTCACAAACCTGTGATACACTTAACAGGTTGTATCTCAATTGTTCAACATAGTACACATCTTCAAAGGTCATCTTACCCTTTGAAACATCACCCTTACCACTTATCTTTCCACCAGCAGGATTATCCCCAAATGCAACATGTCCTCCATCAATCTTTTTGAAATTTTTGAGGCAGGCCATGTTACCTGTCATGTGCCTGGAGCAACCACTATCAACATGCCAAATGCTCTTCCCCTTGAGCTGTTGGTTGCCCTGCACATCAAGATAAATCAGTTAGTTTTATTGGGAACCCAAGCCGAAGTGGTCTTGGGTCTCCCTTGCTCATCAAAGTACTTGCACTTGGTTTTGATGAGATTTTCAAATTTAGGTACTGCAGTACTGGAGTACTTTGTCAAAATTATTGGTGTAGCAGCAGTATTAACCTCAGAAGTACTAACAGTGCTAGCAGTACTAATACTGGGAGCAGCAGTATTGTTAGCAGCAGTATCGGCAGTACTAACAGAGGTAGCAGTATTAACAGAGTTAACACTGCTAGAAGCAGTATTAACAGAGTTAATACTGCTAGCAGCAGTACTATCTGAAGAAGAAGCACTAAAAGTATTAGCAGCACTAACATTGGACTGATTACTAGCAGTATTAACACTGCTAGCAGCACTAACTTTGGAATGATTACTAGCAGTATTAACACTGCTAGCAGCACTAACTTTTGAAGCAGTACTAACAGTGTTAGCAGTACTAACACTGCTAGCAGCAGTATTGTTTTTAGTGCTTTTTGGAACCCACATAGTACCACATTCCTTTTCAGTCGTTTTCTTTATGTGGCTTTTGGGTTTATCTTGTATCTTTGCCACATTTTTCTTTGCAGACTTTTTATAGCCACCATTCTTTCTGTAACCACCAGGTTTTTGAAAAGATCTTTGAGCATTAAACCTTTGGTTAACAGGATTGAAATAACAGTGTTTGGCTAAATGATTTAGCTTACCACAGATGAAACAAGGTTTTGGCCTGTTGATTCTGTTCAGATCAACTCCTTGTCTCATAGCCCACTGGTTATTCCAGTTCCTTTGATTTCCCCTCTGATTATCATGTTTTTGGGGCTTGTTCTCTTTAGATTTCCTGCAGGAACACTGTTTACAAGTATTAGAGTTCACAACTTTGGGCTGTGTGGAATGAACTCCCTTTTCCTTTTCAGTCCTTTTGATCTCAGTGTTCTTATCACATGGACTTTCAGATTCCTCATCAGAGTCTACTTTGTCAGTCTCATTCTCAACAACTACTGTTTCTTCACAAGGATCTATATTAATCTTTAATTCAGGATCCTTCCTATCCTTGGTCTCTAACAAATCAGACTTAGGAGGTATGTAGTTGTTATTGTAGGGTGGAGGTGTGGCATTGTACCCTATCCCTACTTTCATCTTGTCATGGATTTGAGCCTTAATGATGGTATCCATGGTTTTAGAAGCACAGGTAAACTTTTCAACATCAAGTTTAACCTTCTTAAGCTCTTCTTTTAATTTCTCATTCTCCTCCCCAGACACTTTCAGCTTAATTTCATACTCATTCTTCTCCCACTTCCAATAGTTAGTATCATAGTGGTGTTGAAGTTCATTGGCTTGAAAAGCTCTAATCTGTTCCTCAAACCTTTCTACAATCCTAACATAATCTTTCACATCTTTCTCTAGCCTCTTAAGGTTATCACACATACCCTGATTGTGATCCCTATATCTTTTAACAGCATCAATGCAAGCTTGAGAACAGAGTTTAGATTGTACCTCAGTGGGAATATCAGATACTTCTGCCATAAGAGCTTGATTCTGACAGGCTTCCTCAGCTTGATCACTCCAATCAAATCCCATTCCTTGTTGAGAAACAAGGGCTTGAGAGGAGCTTCTGTTTTGGTTTCCATTTGGAGCCTGTTGATGTGATCCTCCACTTCTGCATTCTCTGGCAAAGTGTCCCATCTTGTGACACTTATAACACTCAACCTTGGACTTGTCAAAGCCTGCACCATCTTCTCTTCTCTGGGAAAAGTTGTTTCTCCCAGTCCTTTTGATGAATTTCTTCACCCTCATTGATAGCATAGCCATCTGCCACTTGATGTCCATCTCTTCCAGATCATCAGCATTAATCTGCTCTAAATCATCATTGATTAGAGAAGAGTGAACATGACTAGAAAAGAATGCTTCTAGTACAGAATCTGTAGTCTTCTCTTGATTAGTTCCACCAGCAGCATTAACAGAACCTGCAGTATTAACAGAATCAGGATTAGCAGCATTATCAGAGGATGAAGATAATAAAGCAGCATTATAAACAAATCCAGATGGCCTTTTCTTGGCTTCAACTTCAACCTCAAATACTCTCAGATCATTGTAGAGGTCATCTAGCTCTTTGTCCTCCAATTGGTCATTCTGTCTGAATGAGACTGTGTACATGGTCCATTCTTCTCCCAATGATCTAAGGAACTTTCTATTGACATCATCAGCATCCATGTGTACACCCACAGTTGCTAATTCTCCAATCAACTTGTTAAATCTGTCAAAAGTTTGAGTCATAGACTCATTCTTTGCAGACATGAAGTTCTCATATTGTTGCCTGAGAATAGCCTTTTGATTTCTCTTTGTGCTCTTTGTGCCAGTAAATCTTTTCTCCAGAGCATTCCACAACATCTGTGCATCTGTGCAGTGTTGGAATTGATGTTGGTACTCATTAGGAATAGCCAAAAGCAGAGTGCTTAAGGCCTTCATCTCTGTTTGTCTGACTTTCTTTTCAGCATCTGTCTTGGGAGGAGGTCTCTTTCCATCTGCTCCAATCTTTCCTTCATTACATGGGCCATTTTCTATGATGTCCCATATTGCATAATCAGTAAGAAGAATGTACTGCTTGATTCTCAGTTTCCACATGTCAAATTCATTGGGTTTGAGCATGGGAACCTTTGAAACAAGAGTACTGTGAGTATCCATTGAATTGTCCATAGCTTCTAAGATACCAAGGCTCTGATACCACTTGTCAGGATCGATTCTTAACAAGAATTAAACTTCTTAGAAACAGAATTTAGAGAATCTTGCGGAATAGAACTCTAAATCAATTAAAGAACAATCAATAGAATTCAACACACTATATATATCAAACTGTATTACTCACAAGTTTTACACCAAACCTCAATCTTGTTGAACAGGCTCAACAAGACGACTTCTACTTCTCTAGAAATAGGGTTCTTACACCTTGAGGTTAATTCTCTCTAGAATCGTCCTTTTTTTATTTTCCCGTGTTCTAATAGCTATCTATCAATACTATTTATACAAAAGTAATTACAAGATAACTATCAAAAGTAAATTGATCTTCTGAATCTTCGTTAAACATATCTTGATCAATTCCTTCTTTGTCTCCAAAAGTATCGCATACCAAACTTATCAAGTCAGCAGTATTAACAATGATTTGGCTCAGCAGCATTAACGACCTTCAGCAGTATTAACCTTCACAGTCTTCTAGCAGTAGTATCTCAGCTCAGCAGTACTAACCATGTCTAGCAGTAGTAACTTGGTCTAGCAGTACTAACCGTGTCTAGCAGTAGTAATTTGGTCTAGCAGTACTAACCATGTATACGCAGTAGTAATTTGGTCTAGCAGTACTAACCTTGTCTAGCAGTAGTAACCTTGACTAGCAGTAGTAACGAAGAACTGGCAGTAGTAATATTGTCTTAGCAGTACTAACCATACTTAGCATATCTTCAGTTCCCAACAAAAGTTTAAATGTAATTGTTGAAAATTAGAACTTAAGGGGTTGTTTGATCATTTAGTGAAAGTTGAGATTTCTTTAAGATGGGTAAGTAACCTCATTTGAGATATTATCTCAAAAGAAGTCTGGAGTCGGTCTAGAGAAAAAGTAAGGAGAGAAAGAAGAAAAGAGAATAAGAGAAAAATTGGAGCTGGGATTCGTGTGGTAAGAGTTTAAATCTCCTTCTTGAAATTGTTAATCAGTTGAGTAACATCAGTTTGAATAACTCTCCAGTGGATTGCTGAATCAGAGAGAAGGAATATTTGGATTTGTTGGGTTAACTTCAAATCAGGTGAGTTCATCTTATCTAAAACTTATTTTGAGCCCCGTTAGGAGCTGAATTGGTGCCAGAAATGTAAAAGTAAGCATTATGGTCCGTGTCAGGTGACTTGGCTAAAATGTTTTAAGTGTTGTGAGAGTGGTCACACCATAGGGAAGTGTCCCATACAAGGACCGACATGTTTTGAGTGCAAACAGCCCGGTCATTATCGAGGGGGATTGTCCAAAGCTCAAGAAAAGCAGAAATCAAGAAAAGAAAACAAATACCCCAAGACCAACGGGCTAAACATTTTACATGATGGCGTACGAAACTGAGGAATCGGCGGCTATACTTTTTGATATATTCCTTGTTAGTTCTATACATAGGTGTATATTATGTGAGTAGTGCTAACTTGTCTTTTGTATTTCAATCTGTGGTAAAAGTTAGCTATATCAGTTATTATTTTTGAAAGATGCTTTAATGGTTGAAATGGTTGAAATAAAGATCAAGTTATAGTTGGGTAAAGATTGATGATTGTACAGTTGCTCCAAGGTGTTGTAAGTTTAGCAAGGTGTTGTAAGTTTAGCAAGATATTTCAACTTTAGAAAGACCTTTCACAATAAGGCTATGTTTGGCAAACAACTGTTGATTGATAAGCTATCTGGTAGCTGATAATCTAGCTGGTAGCTGATAATCTAGCTAGTAGCTGATGAAAAAATCACATTTGACAAAACTAGCTTATAAGCATGTAAAATGACCAAAAAGGACATCTTCAAATAATTATCAATTACAATATTTAATTATGTAATTAAAACAAATTTATAACAATATAATATGTTAGTTAATACAACCAATGTAATAAAGACAAATTAAATAATATAGCATGTTAATTAAAATAAACTTAAAATTTATTATTACATATATACTATAAATTTTGAATTTGTTAAAAAAAGTTTAGAAAAATAAATATATTAGCTTATGATTTTAATTAACCGTTACATAGAATATGAAAAACTAATCAAATAATATTAAAAAATAATACTAATTGATAATTAAAATATATTCATTTTTGTAACACCTCGAAATTTCTCTAATTATTATATAACTATTTTGGGAGAATGTAACGTCCCAAAAACATAACATGCATTAAATCATAAAATAAGCATTCGGATTACATAACATGTCTTGTCTTTAATCATCATTAAACTATACTAGACAAAATTGACAGCGGAAGTCTCTATTCCACAGCCGAGAGCTCTATCTATAGTCATCAGTCAAAACTCGGAGTCGCTCTAAGCTCCAAATCCTCCTTGCCATCTCTTAGTTCTTATTAGAAGAACCCGTAACACGCTTACCTGAAAATGGTTTAGGTTTTGAAAAGCGAGGGTTAGACCAAAAGGTCTAGTGAATTCCCTCCATAAACATTTATCACAGTGTAAAAGCATTTCAATGAAAACAGTTCACATCCTTCACATACACTTCATTCAAGGTTCAACATAGGGTTCAAGGATCGCATAAGCTACCACAATCGGGGCCTAACGGACACCCTCTCGGCTACACCGGAGTCCAAGTGGACCCCCTGTTATCCGAGTAGGAAGGAAGCTTGAGAGGAGCTTCTGTTTTGGTTTCCATTTGGAGCCTGTTGATGTGATCCTCCACTTCTGCATTCTCTGGCAAAGTGTCCCATCTTGTGACACTTATAACACTCAACCTTGGACTTGTCAAAGCCTGCACCATCTTCTCTTCTCTGGGAAAAGTTGTTTCTCCCAGTCCTTTTGATGAATTTCTTCACCCTCATTGATAGCATATCCATCTGCCACTTGATGTCCATCTCTTCCAGATCATCAGCATTAATCTGCTCTAAATCATCATTGATTAGAGAAGAGTGAACATGACTAGAAAAGAATGCTTCTAGTACAGAATCTGTAGTCTTCTCTTGATTAGTTCCACCAGCAGCATTAACAGAACCTGCAGTATTAACAGAATCAGGATTAGCAGCATTATCAGAGGATGAAGATAATAAAGCAGCATTATAAACAAATCCAGATGGCCTTTTCTTGGCTTCAACTTCAACCTCAAATACTCTCAGATCATTGTAGAGGTCATCTAGCTCTTTGTCCTCCAATTGGTCATTCTGTCTGAATGAGACTGTGTACATGGTCCATTCTTCTCCCAATGATCTAAGGAACTTTCTATTGACATCATCAGCATCCATGTGTACACCCACAGTTGCTAATTCTCCAATCAACTTGTTAAATCTGTCAAAAGTTTGAGTCATAGACTCATTCTTTGCAGACATGAAGTTCTCATATTGTTGCCTGAGAATAGCCTTTTGATTTCTCTTTGTGCTCTTTGTGCCAGTAAATCTTTTCTCCAGAGCATTCCACAACATCTGTGCATCTGTGCAGTGTTGGAATTGATGTTGGTACTCATTAGGAATAGCCAAAAGCAGAGTGCTTAAGGCCTTCATCTCTGTTTGTCTGGCTTTCTTTTCAGCATCTGTCTTGGGAGGAGGTCTCTTTCCATCTGCTCCAATCTTTCCTTCATTACATGGGCCATTTTCTATGATGTCCCATATTGCATAATCAGTAAGAAGAATGTACTGCTTGATTCTCAGTTTCCACATGTCAAATTCATTGGGTTTGAGCATGGGAACCTTTGAAACAAGAGTACTGTGAGTATCCATTGAATTGTCCATAGCTTCTAAGATACCAAGGCTCTGATACCACTTGTCAGGATCGATTCTTAACAAGAATTAAACTTCTTAGAAACAGAATTTAGAGAATCTTGCGGAATAGAACTCTAAATCAATTAAAGAACAATCAATAGAATTCAACACACTATATATATCAAACTGTATTACTCACAAGTTTTACACCAAACCTCAATCTTGTTGAACAGGCTCAACAAGACGACTTCTACTTCTCTAGAAATAGGGTTCTTACACCTTGAGGTTAATTCTCTCTAGAATCGTCCTTTTTTTATTTTCCCGTGTTCTAATAGCTATCTATCAATACTATTTATACAAAAGTAATTACAAGATAACTATCAAAAGTAAATTGATCTTCTGAATCTTCGTTAAACATATCTTGATCAATTCCTTCTTTGTCTCCAAAAGTATCGCATACCAAACTTATCAAGTCAGCAGTATTAACAATGATTTGGCTCAGCAGCATTAACGACCTTCAGCAGTATTAACCTTCACAGTCTTCTAGCAGTAGTATCTCAGCTCAGCAGTACTAACCATGTCTAGCAGTAGTAACTTGGTCTAGCAGTACTAACCGTGTCTAGCAGTAGTAATTTGGTCTAGCAGTACTAACCATGTATACGCAGTAGTAATTTGGTCTAGCAGTACTAACCTTGTCTAGCAGTACTAACCTTGTCTAGCAGTAGTAACCTTGACTAGCAGTAGTAACGAAGAACTGGCAGTAGTAATATTGTCTTAGCAGTACTAACCATACTTAGCATATCTTCAGTTCCCAACAAAAGTTTAAATGTAATTGTTGAAAATTAGAACTTAAGGGGTTGTTTGATCATTTAGTGAAAGTTGAGATTTCTTTAAGATGGGTAAGTAACCTCATTTGAGATATTATCTCAAAAGAAGTCTGGAGTCGGTCTAGAGAAAAAGTAAGGAGAGAAAGAAGAAAAGAGAATAAGAGAAAAATTGGAGCTGGGATTCGTGTGGTAAGAGTTTAAATCTCCTTCTTGAAATTGTTAATCAGTTGAGTAACATCAGTTTGAATAACTCTCGAGTGGATTGCTGAATCAGAGAGAAGGAATATTTGGATTTGTTGGGTTAACTTCAAATCAGGTGAGTTCATCTTATCTAAAACTTATTTTGAGCCCCGTTAGGAGCTGAATTGGTGCCAGAAATGTAAAAGTAAGCATTATGGTCCGTGTCAGGTGACTTGGCTAAAATGTTTTAAGTGTTGTGAGAGTGGTCACACCATAGGGAAGTGTCCCATACAAGGACCGACATGTTTTGAGTGCAAACAGCCCGGTCATTATCGAGGGGGATTGTCCAAAGCTCAAGAAAAGCAGAAATCAAGAAAAGAAAACAAATACCCCAAGACCAACGGGCTAAACATTTTACATGATGGCGTACGAAACTGAGGAATCGGCGACTATACTTTTTGTTATATTCCTTGTTAGTTCTATACATAGGTGTATATTATGTGAGTAGTGCTAACTTGTCTTTTGTATTTCAATCTGTGGTAAAAGTTAGCTATATCAGTTATTATTTTTGAAAGATGCTTTAATGGTTGAAATGGTTGAAATAAAGATCAAGTTATAGTTGGGTAAAGATTGATGATTGTACAGTTGCTCCAAGGTGTTGTAAGTTTAGCAAGGTGTTGTAAGTTTAGCAAGATATTTCAACTTTAGAAAGACCTTTCACAATAAGGCTATGTTTGGCAAACAACTGTTGATTGATAAGCTATCTGGTAGCTGATAATCTAGCTGGTAGCTGATAATCTAGCTAGTAGCTGATGAAAAAATCACATTTGACAAAACTAGCTTATAAGCATGTAAAATGACCAAAAAGGACATATTCAAATAATTATCAATTACAATATTTAATTATGTAATTAAAACAAATTTATAACAATATAATATGTTAGTTAATACAACCAATGTAATAAAGACAAATTAAATAATATAGCATGTTAATTAAAATAAACTTAAAATTTATTATTACATATATACTATAAATTTTGAATTTGTTAAAAAAAGTTTAGAAAAATAAATATATTAGCTTATGATTTTAATTAACCGTTACATAGAATATGAAAAACTAATCAAATAATATTAAAAAATAATACTAATTGATAATTAAAATATATTCATTTTTGTAACACCTCGAAATTTCTCTAATTATTATATAACTATTTTGGGAGAATGTAACGTCCCAAAAACATAACATGCATTAAATCATAAAATAAGCATTCGGATTACATAACATGTCTTGTCTTTAATCATCATTAAACTATACTAGACAAAATTGACAGCGGAAGTCTCTATTCCACAGCCGAGAGCTCTATCTATAGTCATCAGTCAAAACTCGGAGTCGCTCTAAGCTCCAAATCCTCCTTGCCATCTCTTAGTTCTTATTAGAAGAACCCGTAACACGCTTACCTGAAAATGGTTTAGGTTTTGAAAAGCGAGGGTTAGACCAAAAGGTCTAGTGAATTCCCTCCATAAACATTTATCACAGTGTAAAAGCATTTCAATGAAAACAGTTCACATCCTTCACATACACTTCATTCAAGGTTCAACATAGGGTTCAAGGATCGCATAAGCTACCACAATCGGGGCCTAACGGACACCCTCTCGGCTACACCGGAGTCCAAGTGGACCCCCTGTTATCCGAGTAGGAAGGAAACAAATTCCAACCTACAAGCTGACCCATATGCCCAAGGAATTAGCAAATTCCAAGGTACCCTGACCCCGCTGTGTAACCGACTCCACATAGCATACACATAACATTTTGTAATCGCATTTATGAAAACTTTACTCAATCATTTCATTTGCTAAATAAACATGCAGTTCATGGAAAACATGCATAACTTTTATAAGACAGTTCATGCTCGTAAAAGAAACCATAATCAGTAAAACAGAGTACGTCATAAAAAGGGTTGAGAGAACTCACCTTTGGTTAACGTATAACGCACTTCTTAAATACCTCTAAGCTAAACCAATCGAACACCTAAGGGCATTAGATTCATATCAGTTCAGACGGTCTGACCCTACTGCACAGTTGACACACTCCGGACACTAACACTTTCCGGATACCCCAACTGTCCGGATACCCGAACTGTCCGGATACCCCAACTTCCCGGATACTCGAACTGTCCGGGTACTAGGACTTTCCGGACACGCCCTTTACTGGATACTAACACCCGGAAACCCAACTTATTCAGAAGGACACACACCCGGAAACTCTCATGAAAACTCTACCCGGACACTAGCATACTATCCGGAAACTACTGAAACCTCACGAACTTCTAGCGTCCAGAAACTACGATATGGAAGAATATTGATTCCCAAAAGTGATTAAAAACCTGATTTCTACCCATGAGATGATTAAGCATACAACTGGGTTCATTTCCCAACCATAAAACATCCACTTAACTCATTTTTAATCCCTTAAATCGGATTACCAAGGCAAAAACCCTCAAAACACACTTTTAAGGAAAAGTGGGTGAAAACTCAATGAATCACTATATGCAGACTAAAGAATCCAGACCAATTAAGAAAGGAACACTAAAACAACAAGGAAAACGAATTTAGAATGGAATACCTTGCTGATTTCTTCTCTCTTTTGATTTCTTTCTCCAAAAACTCCTTTCTTCTTCTCTTTCTTCTCTAGCCGCCAAACACCACCAAGAGTAAATGAAAATCAGCTAACCCTAGGGAATGGTGCCTTTAAATACCTTCTCTCAAATTTCCATTTTGGCCCTCCAAGTATACTTTCATTCTTTAGACAAAAGACACTAAACTTCCATACTTGCTATAGAAAAATCCGGTTGTTACAACACTCCCCCTTAAAAGAATTCCGTCCCCGGAGTTCCCTGTTGGAAAAGGTGCGGGTATCTTGCTTTCATCTCCGACTCCAACTCCCAGGTCGCCTCTGGACCCTTGTGGTGTCGCCATTGCACCTTTACCATTCTGGTTTCCTTGTTTCGGGACTTCCTTACCTTGACATCCGTGATGGCTTCGGGTTCCTCCACAAAGTTTAATTTCTCGTCCACCCTTATGTCCTTCAACGACACCTCTTTGTTCACATCTGCTAGACATTTTCTCAGATTAGAGACATGAAACGCATTGTGAATGCTCCGCAATTCTTCTGGTAGGTTCAACCTATAAGCCACTGCTCCAATTCGTTCGGTAATCTCGAATGGTCCGATGTAACGTGAAATAGCTTCCCCCGTTTCCCAAATCGTACCATTCCCTTCCAAGGAGACACCTTTAACAAAACATGGTCTCCGACTTGAAATTCTATGTCTTTCCGTCTCTTATCCGCATAACTCTTCTGTCGGTCGCGAGCGACCTTCAGTCTTTCACGCACTTGGACTATCTTGTCGGAAGTCAGCTGCACTAGCTCTGGCCCGGCTAACTGTCTTTCTCCGACTTCGTTCCAACACAAAGGCTTTCGATATTTCCTACCATAAAGTGCCTCAAACGGCGCTGCCTTGATGCTCGAGTGATAGCTATTATTGTAAGCGAACTCGATCAATGGTAGATGTTTTTCCCAAGAGCCTTGGAAATCTAAAGCACACGCTCTCAACATGTCTTCCAACGTTTGGATCGTTCGCTCACTCTGACCGTCGGTCTGAGGATGATAAGCGGTACTCATCTTGATCTGTGATCCCATTTCTCTTTGGAAACTCCTCCAAAACGTGGAGGTAAACCTGCTATCTCGGTCAGATACTATCGACGATGGCACACCATGGCGGGTTACGATCTCGTCGATGTACAACCTTGCTAACCGTTCTATCGAGTAAGACTCTCGTATAGGCAGGAAGTGAGCTGATTTCGTGAGTCGATCCACGAACACCCAAATAGCGTCATAACCCTTCGGAGTTCTAGGCAAATGGGTCACGAAATCCATCGTGATCTGGTCCCACTTCCACATCGGTATCTCCAAGGACTGAAGCTTCCCGTAGGGTCGTTGATGTTCGATCTTTACACGCGAACACGTCATACAAGTCTCTACGAAGTGAGCTATATCCTTTTTCATTCCAGGCCACCAATAGTCTCGTCGTAGATCTACGTACATCTTGTTAGTCCCAGGGTGAATCGTGTACTTTGATTTGTGGGCTTCTTCTAAAATTAACTTCCTGAGCTCCCTGAGTTTCGGGACCCAGATCCTCCCACTAAGACACTTCACCCCTCGACTATCTTCCACTAGCGAGGACGTTTGTCCCACCATTCTCTCCTTTTTGAGATTTTCTACTCCGAGCGCCTTATCTTGATATTTCTTTATCTCATTCAATAAATTGAACGTCACCTCGGCCCTCATGGCCACAACACTGGGGGTCTCACTTCTTTCCTTAAGGCTCAGAGCATCCGCCACTACATTTGCCTTACCCGGATGATATTCGATCTTACAGTCGTAATCGGTCAACAATTCAATCCATCTTCTTTGGCGCATATTCAACTCTTTTTGGTCGAAGAGATGACACAAGCTCTTGTGGTCCGTGAAGATCTGACACTTCGTACCATAAAGGTAATGTCGCCAAATCTTCAGAGCAAAAACCACTGCCGCCAATTCTAGATCGTGAGTGGGGTAACGAACCTCGTGACCCTTTAACTACCGGGAGGCATAAGCGATCACCTTCCCTCGTTGCATGAGTACGTAACCCAAGCCGAGCTTCGAGGCGTCGCTGAACACCACGAAGTCATCAGAACCGTCCGGTAACGATAACACCGGAGCGCTGTTCAACATATCCTTCAACTTTTGAAAGGCTTCTTCCTGCTTCTCAAACCAGGCGAATTTGACATTCTTCTTGGTTAAGGAAGTTAGTGGCGTAGCGACACGCGAAAAGTCCTTAATGAACTTTCGGTAGTAACCCGCCAGTCCGAGGAAACTTCGAACTTCTGACGGATTCTTAGGATGTTCCCAATCTCGGATGGCTTCGATCTTAGACGGGTCTACTATGATTCCCTTCTCAGACACCACGTGTCCGAGAAACTCCACCTCCCTTAGCCAAAACTCGCATTTAGAAAACTTCGCATACAACTTCTCTTGCTTTAGTAACTCGAGAATTGTTCGAAGGTGGCTTTCGTGCTCCTCTTCCGATCTTGAAAATATCAGAATATCATCTATGAACACTATCACGAACTTGTCTAAATAAGGTTGGCACACCCTATTCATTAGGTCCATGAATGCTGCAGGGGCGTTGGTTAGCCCGAACGGCATCACCAAAAATTCGTAGTGTCCATACCTGGTTCTGAAAGCGGTCTTCGGCACATCTTCCTCCCTTACCTTGAGTTGGTGATAACCTGACCTCAAGTCTATCTTGGAGAAGTAATTGGCTCCTTGCAATTGATCGAACAGGTCGTCAGTCCTCGGTATCGGATACTTGTTCTTGATCGTGACCTTGTTGAGTTCGCGGTAGTCTATGCACATTCGCATAGTACCGTCCTTCTTCTTCACGAAGAGCACAGGTGCTCCCCACGGAGACGTACTTGGTCTAACGAATCCGTTGTCTAACAACTCCTGCAATTGAGTCATCATTTCCTTCATTTCGGACGACGCCAATCTATAAGGTGCGCGGGCAATTGGTGCAGCTCCAGGCATCAGATCAATTCTGAACTCGATCTGACGATCTGGCGGTAGACTTGTCAAGTCATCCGGAAATACTTCCGGGTACTCATTTACTACTCGCACATCACCCACCCCACGCTTCTCTTTCTTGGCGTCTAACACGTACGCCAAGAATCCTTGACACCCCTTTCTCAAACACTTAGTAGCCCTAATCATGGAGATAAGGCTAGTCTTTCTATCACGGCGATTCCCATAGATCACTACGGTATCCCCATCAGGTAATCGAACCCTGGCCAGTTTCTTGTTGCAAACGATATTCGCATCTGTAAAGACCCGGATTTCCAAACATAGTTCAAATAGCATACATTGCATAACGTCGTTAAAACAAGAGATACATTATATAACAAATACGGTCCTCTAGTCTTTTACAAACATTTAGTACATCATTACAAATGTTTACATAATAAATTACATCATTACTAACAACATGCTATATCTACTAAACACATCATAGTCTTCAACTACATAGTCCTCCAAAAGCTATTCGCGGTTTAACCTTCTTATTTGCTCTTACTCGATCCACGACCTGGAATACATATTTTTAAAACAAAATGAGGGTTAGACCTTGAGGTCTAGTGAAAAAATCCCCGTTAGTTAAAAACCATTTGCACAACATCATACACATAATTCACATAGGAATACCAATTAAAACTCATGCATCATGTATCTTTCCATCTCATTCTCTTGGCCATATTAATTGGTTGCGAGCCAATTAATTAATTTACACCACTGTACTGAATACAGCCAACACCACTGTCCCTCTGTACAGCCAACATACACCGGTCCTAAGCCCGGCCAACTAGCACACATGCAGTGTAATACTCATATAAACATAATATGCACATTATCACACTCATTCCATATATATGTATTCCAGTTGAAAACCTTTTAAATAAAAACTCACCGGTTTGCTTTATCAAAACTCTTTCTAATCCTCCACACAGAATTCTGCTTTCACCTTCGATTCACAGTATCTGAAACAAATAGATACATATATCTCTTTACCATATAAAACACATAAGTCTTACTAAAGCTAAGAACTCTAAAGAACTCTAATCCTCAAATGTTACCCCCAAACCCGAACTTAAGTCGAGTCCACAGTACATTTAGTCCTCATTCATTCCCTATCCAATAACTAACAATACACAGGTTACTGGATACCCAAAAGCATCTAAACTCTCAAAATTGATCAAACAGCTAAACTTTCGGACAACACAAAACTATCCGGACAATAGGACTTTCCGGACAACTCCTTCAATCCGGACAACATGGCTTTCCGGACAACAAGTTCAATCTGGACGTTATCTGGAAACCACAGTGATCCGGACTCCATCCGGTATCTGAAATCGTCCGAAAACTTAATGAAAATAGGAACTTACCGGATGCAAGAATCGTCCGGACACCTTTAGAACACTATCCGGACACTACCAACAAAACTACCCAGATACCTTCAACCTATCCGGAAACCTCTGTTGGTTTGCATAATTTCAGCCCAGAAACCGACTAAATCAATCCCAGATATGAAATCGTTTATTCTACTCCGATAGAAACTACCTAATAGCAAATATACACATAAACTGTAAAAGAAACATACCTGAAATCACTTCCAAGGTCACCAATTTGATGTCTTAGCCAAAAACCCTTTCTTTCTTCTTCTTACTCTCTCAAACACACACACATACACCCTGGAATGTTTCTGGATATTTTTAGAAATATGAAATATCTGATTTCATCAAAAGGGATATTATCAAACCCAAAATACCACTTTAGTCCCTAAACTATCCATAAATGACCAAACACCTTTAACTCTTAACTTGACCCAAACTTACCTTTAACTTCCAATTTTAAAGTTAACAATATTTTAACGGAACTAACATTTAACTAACGAACTTACCCGGGGTATTACATCATCTCCCCCTTAAAAGAATTCCATCCCGGAATTCGGTTTAGGCAAAAAGGTGCGGGTACTTAGTTCTCATTTCTGATTCCGATTCCCAAGTAGCATCCTGACCCCTATGATGTCTCCACTGAACTTTCACTTGTCTGATTACTTTGTTCCGCAACACTTTAACTTTGTGGTCAACTATGGCTTCAGGTTCCTCCACATAATTCAGCTTTTCATCAACTTGTATATCTGGTAGAGAAACTGCCTGATCCGGCGTAACCAAACACTTTCGGAAATTCGATACATGAAACGCGTTGTGAATCCTGCTTAACTCTGACGGAAGATCCAACCTGTAGGCTACTTCGCCGATCCTTTCTATGATTGCAAACGGTCCAATGTACCTCGGGCTCAGTTTACCCTGTTTCCCAAATCGGATGACTCCTTTCCAAGGCGAGACTTTTAACATCACAAAATCTCCAACTTGGAATTCTAACGGTTTTTGGCGTCGGTCGGCGTAGCTTTTCTGTCTGTCTTAAGCTACTCTCAAACGTTCCCGAATCTGAGAAATCTTATCTGCGGTCAACTGAACTATATCTGGCCCTGCTAACTGTTTCTCTCCTACTTCATTCCAACACAGAGGCGTTCGGCATTTTCTACCATACAGAACTTCAAACGGTGCCGCTTGTATGATGGAATGGTAACTGTTGTTGTAGGCAAATTCTATCAGTGGCAAGTGCTTATCCCACGACCCTCCAAAATCAACAATGCAAGCCCGGAGCATGTCTTCTAAAGTCTGAATCGTTCGTTCACTCTGACCGTCTGTTTGAGGATGATACGCCGTACTTAGCTTTATCTGTGTACCCGTTTCTTTTTGGAAGCTCCTCCAGAATCTTGAAGTAAAACGACTATCACGATCAGAAATAATCGAGATTGGAACCCCATGTCGAGTTACTATTTCGTTGATGTACAACTTGGCTAATCGTTCCAACGAATCAGTTTCTTTTATTGGCATGAAGTGAGCAGACTTCGTCAATCTGTCAACGATCACCCAAATGGCATCAAATCCCTTCGGAGTCTTTGGTAGCTTTGTGATAAAATTTGTATAATCTGATCCCATTTCCACATAGGTATTTCTAGACGCTGTAATTGCCCAAACGGCTTCTGATGTTCAATCTTCACCTTCTTACAAGTAGTACAACCTTCTACATACTGAGCAATACTCCTTTTTATTCCCGGCCACCAATAAAATTGTTTCAGATCTTTATACATCTTATTCGTTCCTGGGTGAATAGAAAAACGAGATTGATGAGCTTCTTGTAGTACCCGATCACGTAAACCACCCAAACGAGGCACCCATATTCTATTTCCCAAACACAACAACCCACGATCATCTTTTACAAGCAATGCTGATATACCCACTAACCGTTCTGGTTTCAAATGTTCTTCTCGAAAAGCTTCTATTTGACACTTCTGCAATTCGTCAAAAATGTTAGGTAGGAGTTCAGCTCGTAGTGAAATAGCTTTTATTGTTCCACTCCTTTCTTGACGACTTAGTGCATCAGCTACCACATTCGCCTTTCCCGGATGATAAAGGATTTCACAGTCGTAATCATTCACCAATTCTAGCCATCTTCTTTGCCTCATATTTAGTTCCTTCTGATCGAAAAGATGTTGGAGACTCTTATGATCAGTATAAATTTGACATTTAGAGCTGTAAAGGTAATGTCTCCAAATCTTCAACGCGAAAACAACTGTTGCCAGTTCCATGTCGTGCGTAGGATACTGTCTTTCATGATCTTTTAACTGTCGAGAAGCATAAGCAATAACCTTCCCATGCTGAATAAGTACACATCCCAATCCCAGTTTGGAAGCATCACTATATACAACAAAGTCTTCGGAACCTTCCAGTAGTGACAAAATCGGCGCACTGCAAAGTTTCTCTTTCAATACCCTGAATGCTTCATCCTGTTCTGCTTTCCATTCAAACTTTAGATTCTTTCGAGTCAGCTTAGTCAAAGGCGTAGCGATACGGGAGAAATCTTGTATAAACTTTCGATAATAGCCGGCTAAACCGAGAAAACTTCGTACCTCGGTTGGCGTTCTCGGCGGTTCCCACTTTTCAACTGATGCTACTTTCCTTGGATCAACTTGAATACCTTTCTCAGAAACCACATGTCCGAGAAACTGAACTTCCCGTAGCCAGAATTCACATTTAGAGAACTTAGCGTATAACTGTTCCTTCTTCAACAATTCCAGAATTAAACGAAGATGTTGGGCGTGCTCTTCTTTGGACCGGGAGTAGATAAGGATATCATCGATAAACACAATAACGGATTTATCGAGATATGGCTTACATACTCGATTCATTAAATCCATAAAAGCAGCTGGGGCGTTCGTCAATCCAAAAGGCATTACTAAGAATTCATAGTGACCATACCGTGTGCGAAAAGCAGTTTTCAGAACATCTTCTTCTTTAACCTTCAGCTGATGATAACCAGATCTCAGATCAATCTTGGAGAAATAGCAAGCTCCAACTAGTTGATCAAAGAGGTCATAAATTCTAGGAAGCGGATACTTGTTCTTGATCGTGCGCTTATTCAGTTCCCGATAATCAATACACATCCTCATCGACCCATCCTTCTTTTTCACAAACAGAACCGGTGCTCCCCACGGCAAAGAACTGGGTCTGATGAAACCTTTATCTGAAAGATTTTATCTGAAAGATCCTGCAGTTGAGTCATCATCTCTTTCATCTCTGGAGGTGCCAAATGATACGGTGCACGGGCAACAGGAGCGGCTCCAGGAATTAGATCTATACCAAACTCTACTTGTCTAACGGGCGGAAGGCTAGTCAGATCTTCTGGAAAAACTTCCAGAAATTCACGAACAACTGGAATATCTCCCAGCTTATTCTTTTCTAGCGTTAATATCTATCACGTAAGCTAAGTAACTTGAGCAGCCTTTATTGATACACTTACGAGCTTTCAACAAAGAGATAAGGCAAGACTGATGATTTCTACGGTCACCATAAATCACTACTGGTCCCTTCTCAGGTAAGACAACATTTATCAACTTCTTATCACAAACTATATTAGCCTGATTGTCGGCTAACCAATCCATTCCCACTACCACATCAAACTCGATCAAGGCTATAGGAAATAACTGAATAGGCACTCCACACCCATCTATGTTTATCACACAACTATCAAATACCTCACTAACCGGTACTTGATTATCATTAGCCGTATCTACCATGAACGCATGATCTAATACTTTAGGCTTTAAATGCATATAGGCAGCAAAAGATGGCGACACAAACGATCGGTTTGCACCGGAATCAAATAACACTTTAGCACGTGTAGAATTTATTAAGAATGTACCTGTAACCACATCGGGAGTCTCATCTGCTTCTTGCTCTGTCATCTGGAAGGCACGGCCCCTTTCTCTTGGTACTTCTGGCCTTGGTACTACCGGTCTAACACCCGTTGGTCTTACTGACGTACCACCCGGTTGTATCCTCCCCAGTGGACAATCGGACTGAAGGTGATCAGGAGAATTGAACGAGTAACAAAATCTAACTACTCGACAGTCTTTAGCAATATGACCGATCTTTCCACACTTATAACAATTTCTAGGATCCACTTGACAACTTCCTTGATGAAAACGGTGGCACTTTGGACAAGGTCTTTCAACTGGTCGGAAAGGTGGACGGTTATCAAATCGCTGAAACCTGGGCCTCTTCGGATCATACTGCGGTCCTACCCACTTTCTTTTCCCCACATTCTTATCACTAGTACTTCTCCCTTTATCTTGTTCCATGGTTTCCGCGGCGTATACTGCGGCGGAGAAAGTTTCTGGTCCTTTAGCAATCACAAAACTTCTGACTTCTGCATTCAATCCAAAGATAAACCTTTCAATCTTCATGGCCTATGTAGCAACGTAGTATTCCGCAAAACGAGACTTTTCCAAGAAACGAGCGGTGTAGTCCCGAACTGACAAATTCCCTTGCTGCAAGTTCATAAACTCCCCTTTAATTTGTTTAACTGCGGCTTGAGGACAAAACTGTTTCCTAAAAGCTATCACGAATTCTTCCTAAGAATAGGTAGAATATATATCAGATCCTCCCGAGGACATATGTGCTTCCCACTAGTATAGGGCATCGCCTTTCAACATTGCAGTTCCATAGAGTACTCTATCCTCTTCAGCGCATTTACTAGTCTTGAAGATTGCTTCTATTTCCTTCAGCCACTTCATAGCTTTTACTGGATCCCGATCTCCCGAGTAAGTTGGAGGCTTACAACTTAAGAACATTTTATAGTCACACTTTCTTAGTACTGGTGTGATTGTAGGTGTAATAGGCATCTGATCTTCCTGACCAGGATCTGGTGTATCAGCTTCATTATGACGAGTTCAATCAAACATGGCTTGTATACTGGCCTTCAGTCTTCCCATTTCGGTTGTTAAATCGTCCCTAGTAACAAATTCATTACCTCGCGGCGGAGTTCCACTCCCCGTTCTACCCCCAATTTTGCCTCCAATTCTGCCTCCCCCTCTTCCCCTTCCTCCGGCTGTTGGGTTTGTTCTATTCGGATTTTCTCCTCCTTCCCGATTCGTTTGTCTAGTACCACTTGCCATTCTGTTGATTCAGACAAGGTTAATATACACATAAGCACATACCCCATATAACAAGGTATTCCAGTTCAAACATGTACCTGTAAGATCACAATTACACTGGCCAGGTGTAAAATGAAATAACCTTACATGATGTTCCTTCTACCTTTTTATACTTAACACCCCAAGGTTCTACAATAATAGGGACATCCTACTTCACATGCAGTTTAAGTCTAGGTACAGATACTAATACCTAAATCCCTTAAACTACGGCTCTGATACCATCTGTAAAGACCCGGATTTCCAAACATAGTTCAAATAGCATACATTGCATAACGTCGTTAAAACAAGAGATACATTATATAACAAATACGGTCCCCTAGTCTTTTACAAACATTTAGTACATCATTACAAATGTTTACATAGTAAATTACATCATTACTAACAACATGCTATATCTACTAAACACATCATAGTCTTCAACTACATAGTCCTCCAAAAGCTATTCGCGGTTTAACCTTCTTATTTGCTCTTACTCGATCCACGACCTGGAATACATATTTTTAAAACAAAATGAGGGTTAGACCTTGAGGTCTAGTGAGAAAATCCTCGTTAGTTAAAAACAATTTGCACAGCATCATACACATAATTCACATACGAATACCAATTAAAACTCATGCATCATGTATCTTTCCATCTCATTCTCTTGGCCATATTAATTGGTTGCGAGCCAATTAATTAATTTACACCACTGTACTGAATACAGACAACACCACCGTCCCTCTGTACAGCCAACATACACCGGTCCTAAGCCCGGCCAACTAGCACACATGCAGTGTAATACTCATATAAACATAATATGCACATTATCACACTCATTCCATATATATGTATTCTAGTTGAAAACCTTTTAAATAAAAACTCACCGGTTTGCTTTATCAAAACTCTTTCTAATCCTCCACACAGAATTCTGCTTTCACCTTCGATTCACAGTATCTGAAACAAATAGATACAAATATCTCTTTACCATATAAAACACATAAGTCTTACTAAAGCTAAGAACTCTAATCCTCAAATGTTACCCCCAAACCCGAACTTAAGTCGAGTCCACAGTACATTTAGTCCTCATTCATTCCCTATCCAATAACTAACAATACACAGGTTACTGGATACCCAAAAGCATCTAAACTCTCAAAATTGATCAAACATCTAAACTATCCGGACAACACAAAACTATCTGGACAATAGGACTTTCCGGACAACTCCTTCAATCCGGACAACAGGGCTTTCCGGACAACATGTTCAATCCGGACGTTATCCGGAAACCACAGTGATCCGGACTCCATCCGGTATCTAAAATCGTCCGGAAACTTAATGAAAATAGGAACTTACCGGATGCAAGAATCGTCCGGACACCTTTAGAACACTATCCGGACACTACCAACAAAACTACCCGGATACCTTCATCCTATCCAGAAACCTCTGTTGGTTTGCATAATTTCAGCCCAGAAACCGATTGAATCAATCCCAGATATGAAATCGTTTATTCTACTCTGATAGAAACTACCTAATAGCAAATACACACATAAACTGTAAAAGAAACATACCTGAAATCACTTCCAAGGTCACCAATTTGATGTCTTAGCCAAAAACCCTTTCTTTCTTCTTCTTACTCTCTCAAACACACACACATACACCCTGGAATGTTTTTGGATATTTTTAGAAATATGAAATATCTGATTTCATCAAAAGGGATATTATCAAACCCAAAATACCACTTTAGTCCCTAAACTATCCATAAATGACCAAACACCTTTAACTCTTAACTTGACCCAAACTTACCTTTAACTTCCAATTTTAAAGTTAACAATATTTTAACGGAACTAACATTTAACTAACGAACTTACCCGGGGTATTACAGCATCATTCGCGGCTAACCAGTCCATACCCAACACTACATCAAACTCCCCCATTGCCATGGGATATAATTGCATAGACACCAACCTCCCTTCTATGTCTATGACACAATCATCTACCCTCTCCTTAATATAAACAAGATTATCATTTGCAGTTTCCACCTCTAGTGCCCTCTCCAAATGCCTAGGCCTCACCCCCAAACATTTCATAAAAGCATGTGATACAAAAGAGCGATTTGCTCCCGAATCAAATAACACCTTGGCACATAGAGAGTTCACTAGAAACGTACCTACCACAACATCCGGAACTTCCTCCGCCTCTTCTGCAGTCATGCGGAACGCACGTCCTTTCGGACGCGCCGGTTCTGCTCCCTTATCAATTCCTTTCCCCCCTTGTCGTTCACCATACGAGACTGATCCCCCTTTCTTCAATTGTGGGCAATCATTACGCATGTGGCCAGTAGCCCCACATTGGTAACAAGATTTTCCAGCACTCGGACAATCCCTTGACAAGTGACCGGGAAAGCCACACCGGTAGCATGAGTTTGAACCTGCCATGCACTCTCCCCGATGCACCTTATTACATCTCGTACACGATTTGCCAGTGACATCCTTGTTAACACGGTTTTTCCGGTCGGAACACTTTCCCATTCCTTGAGTCACTCCCCGGTCCGTCCCACTTGCATTTCTCACAGCCCTTTTCAGAAGTCTGGCGATTCTTTTCCTTTTCAATCAGCTCGGCCGTATTGATAGCCGCCTGAAAGGTAGTGGGGTTTCTTGTCAGAACCAGTTCTCGGATGCTACTTTTCAATCCGTGGATGAAGCGTTCCACCCGTCGTTCCTCGGTTGGCACATACAAATCAGCGAAACGAGACTTCTCGATAAACTTAGAAGTATACTCCCGTACTGTCATTCCTCCATGTTCCAGACCCAAAAACTCTTCTTCCAACCTTTTCACTGCCGCGAGTTGACAGAACTGAGCTTTAAACCTGTCCACAAACGTTTCCCACATCATCCCCTTAGCCATTGCCGAACCCTTTCCCCCAGTTTCGGCATCCCACCAATAAACTGCATCAGACTTCAACATGGATAAGGCAAAAATCACCCTATCTCCATCGGCGCATTTACACGTATCGAATACCTGTTCCATATCCTTCACCCATTTCATTGCCATGACAGGGTCATACTCGCCCTTGAAAGTAGGGGGCTTGCATGAGGCAAAGGCCTTGTAACTACACCCTTTAGCTTCTGACTCATTCACCACCAATGAGATTGATTTCGAGTGATTCTCGGTACCAGTCTCTAGTGGGCATGACAACTCCACACTTTCTTTGTTCTCGCTCGCCTCTTTGCTTCCCGAGGCTGACTCATTCTGCTTAGTGAGGAGAGCTTGCAAAGTCTCTTGAATCTTACCCAATTCAGCAGCTAGGTTCTCTCGGGTGACAAATGCAGATCCACGGCCTCGACCACGTCCCCTTGTCGGATTCACCCTTCTTACAGAAGCTGAACTCTCCTGATGAGAGTTTCTTGATGGACGGGGATTTCCACACTCCTCGCCCTTCAAGTTACACGAGTGGTTCTTCGGGTCGAATGTACCCCATCCTCGGCCACTTGAGTGGCGGCTCGGCGGGGCGTTCTTCCCCGACCCCTTCCACGACCTCTACCCCTTCCCCTTCCGTGGGTAGCAGTCGCCCTTGCAGGTTCCACCGGTCCATTCTCTAGGATCTCTTCATCCTGATTCCTTGGCACAGCAAGTACTGACCTACTCCTCAAAGTTCTTCCAGCCATTTCGCTAATACTGAAAGAAACAACAGTTAACCTTTGCTAGACATGACACAACAAATTTGCTATAAAAGGTAATTTAAGCACGCACATGTACCTGTAAGTTCGTAATTACACTGGCTAGGTGTAATCCCAAACTTACCTTACACGTTTGTCCATGGCACCTTATTTCTAAGCGCATTTATAGTGATCGTTCCTAGAGGCAATCCTATGTCTCAGCTGTGTTCCTCATCTTACAGTTTAAGTTTAGGCCCGACTGGTCACCTAAATCCCTTAAACTAACGTTCTGATACCATTTGTAACGTCCCAAAAACATAACATGCATTAAATCATAAAATAAGCATTCGGATTACATAACATATCTTGTCTTTAATCATCATTAAACTATACTAGACAAAATTGACAGCGGAAGTCTCTATTCCACAACCGAGAGCTCTATCTATAGTCATCAGTCAAAACTCGGAGTCGCTCTAAGCTCCAAATCCTCCTTGCCATCTCTTAGTTCTTATTAGAAGAACCCGTGACACGCTTACCTGAAAATGGTTTAGTTTTTGAAAAGCGAGGGTTAGACCAAAAGGTCTAGTGAATTCCCTCCATAAACATTTATCACAGTGTAAAAGCATTTCATTGAAAACAGTTCATATCCTTCACATACACTTCATTCAAGGTTCAACACAGGGTTCAGGGATCGCATAAGCTACCACGATCGGGGCCTAACGGACACCCTCTCGGCTACACCGGAGTCCAAGTGGACCCCCTGTTATCCGAGTAGGAAGGAAACAAATTCCAACCTACAAGCTGACCCATATGCCCAAGGAATTAGAAAATTCCAAGGTACCCTGACCCCGCTGTGTAATTGACTCCACATAGCATATACATAACATTTTGTAATCGCATTTATGAAAACTTTACTCAATCAGTTCATTTGCTAAATAAACATGCAGTTCATGGAAAACATGCATAACTTTTATAAGACAGCTCATGCTCGTAAAAGAAACCATAATCAGTAAAACAGAGATCGTCATAAAAAGGGTTGAGAGAACTCACCTTTGGTTAACGTAGAACGCACTTCTTAAATACCTCCAAGCTAAACCAATCGAACACCTAAGGGCATTAGATTCATATCAGTTCAGACGGTCTGACCTTACTACACAGTTGACACACTCCGGACACTAACACTTTCCGGATACCCCAACTGCTCGGATACCCGAACTGTCCGGATACCCCAACTTCCCGGATACCCGAACTGTCCGGGTACTAGGACTTTCCGGACACGTCCTTTACCGGATACTAACACCCAGAAACCCAACTTATCCGGAAGGACACACACCCGGAAACTCTCATGAAAACTCTACCCGGACACTAGCATACTATCCGGAAACTACTGAAACCTCACGAACTTCTAGCGCCCGGAAACTACGATCTGGAAGAATATTGATTCCCAAAAGTGATTAAAAACCTGATTTCTACCCATGAGATGATTAAGCATACATCTGGGTTCATTTCCCAACCAAAAACATCCACTTAACTCATTTTTAATCCCTTAAATCGGATTACCAAGGCAAAAACCCTCAAAACACACTTTTAAGGAAAAGTGGGTGAAAACTCAATGAATCACTATATGCAGACTAAAGAATCCAGACCAATTAAGAAAGGAACACTAAAACAACAAGGAAAATGAATTTAGAATGGAATACCTTGCTGATTTCTTCTCTCTTTTGATTTCTTTCTCCAAAAACTCCTTTCTTCTTCTCTTTCTTCTCTAGCCGCCAAAAACCACCAAGAGTAAATGAAAATCAGCTAACCCTAGGGAATTGTGCCTTTAAATACCTTCTCTCAAATTTCCATTTTGGCCCTCCAAGTATACTTTCATTCTTTAGACAAAAGACACTAAACTTCCATACTTTCTATAGAAAAATCCGGTTGTTACAGAGAATGTTTAAAATATTAAGTAGACTTATTTTAAACAAGTGTATGATTTAATGTCGAAGGGTCAAAGTGTAATTTACCGAAGTTTAAGTAAATTGTGAATGTTGAAACTCTAGGGTTGGTTTCGTCATTCTTCGATAGTTAATCATGTATTTATAGAGAGAGTCGGTTGAATTGAGAGTTATCTCAATTTCTTTGGTTTTGAAGTCGACTTATGTGCAGAAAGAAACCTGTAACAACCCAAACTAAAGTAAAAGCATAACATGACATTGAGTATAAAACATCCTAAAAAGGGGTCCCAAAATTTTCTCAAGTACAACTGTCTCAAAACTAGGTTGGCGGAAACAACCTATTCACAACTGAGAATAAAATAAAAGTCTAAATAGCATAATCGATGTCACTATCTCTAAAAGCGTCCGCACTCTAAGTCTTCTCCTTACTCTTACCGGAGCTTCCTACTATCTGCTTCCCTGAAAATGTTTAGTTTGAAAAATGCGAGGGTTAGACCGTAAGGTCTAGTGAGCTCCCTCAAGAAGCAACAATTCAAAATAATGCATATTTGAAACAGTTCATGTCGTTCATAGATAACAACTTTAAATAAATTTTCATGTAACACTACACATGTAAATGGCACACTGAAGTCATCCGGAAGTGACAACGTGTCAGTCTCACACTGCCTTACTAGGTCACACCTCCCATGGCATAAACGGGACACACCCCCCGATATGAGCACTGGCGGGCCACACCCCTCGACTTAGCCGATTTATATCTAATGACAATGTATACATACATCTCAAGTAAACTTCCATACACGCATTTCCATAAAATAAAACATTTCATTTTATGTTCAGTACTTGCTTCAGGAAACACGTTTAAAATACATGTTTAGTTAGAAAACTCACCTGTCGACTTGCACAATGCTTCTCACGTAGCTCCCGGTTTCTAAATGGAACACCTAAGAGGTTGGAAATATTAAGAATAATAAGGCGCACATTCTGAACAGATCCCCAAAACTTGGCTCAAAAGGACTACTGGATCCGAAACCATAGTTTCCGGACTCCACTCCAATACCGGATCCAATTCGGATTCCGGTTCCATACCACTCCGGATCCCATACCGGATCCAATCTGGATTCCGGTTCCAACACCACTCTGGATCTGATTGCGGACTCCGCATCCGGACCTCACTCCCGGATCGCATCCGAACTACACCTACTCCGAATTAGTCGATTTCGGGACCTGGCGAGGACGATCGCCGACACTGCTAAAAAACAAGGGTCAAGGATTAACCCTTCCCAGATCAATTTCTAAGTCTCCTACTCGACATGGTGATTAATCCAATCCCGTTAACCCTCCTTTAAGGTCGAAAAACTACAATCTTCCCTCCATCCTTAAGGGTTAATTGGTTAAACAAACAATGTTATTTCTGCTCAATAATCTGGTTGTTAAAACCCAATAGTTACCATGAGATAGTAAGGATTGCCTTGAATGGTTTGATGGAGAAGTTTTCTTCTTCTTCTTCTTCCAAGATCGCAGGTTGCAACTCACTACCTCTTTTCTCTGCTCACTCTCACAGCCGCTAAAGGGAGAAATGATAATAGCCTAGGGTTTTGTGCCAAAACTTGAGGGTTTTATACCATCTACCGAAATTACACTTTGGTCCTGAAGATACAAAGTTCCACATTAATTCCCTATTTCTTATTTTTCCTTTAAGTTGAAACTTGGTTATTACAATACCTCCCCCTCAAAATAATTCCGTCCTCAGAATTCCATTGTTGAAAAGGTGAGGGTACTTGGACTTCATGTCCGCCTCTACTTCCCAAGTTGCCTCTTGGCCTTTATGAAACCGCCACTGAACCTTAACCAGCCTGATCTCTTTGTTCCTTAACTTACGAATCTTGTTGTCCACAATCCCAACTGGTTCCTCTACGTACGCCAGTCTCTCATCGACACTGATATCCTCCGATGGAATAGCCACATCTGCTTCTGCCAAACACTTCTTAAGGTTTGAAACATGAAACATCGGGTGAACTCCCTTCAATTCATCTGGCAAGTCTAACTTGTAGGCTACTGCTCCGACCCGTTCGATAATGACGAATGGACCCACATATCGCGGTCTCAACTTTCCATTCTTCTCGAAGCGTACTACTCCGGCCCAGAATAATAATAATCCGGATCTTAATATGGAATACCGGATCTTAGCTAACTACCGGATCCCATTCTTAAAATATTACCGGATCACATCTTATTAAAATTACCGGGACTTGAGCCCAACACCGGTTCCTCACCTAAGCTACCGGATCTAATTAAAATCAGGCTCAGTTCCCTTTTCAAATAATAATTTCCGGAACCCAATTTCAATTATGGATTGTGGGCCCAATCAGGAAAATGATTTCCGGGACTTAAACAACAGAATGAATTTCGGGACTTAAACTACAAACAGAATTCTGGGACTTGAGCCCATCATTAAAATTCTGGATGCTTTGCCTGCACGTCCAAGTCTGGTTTATTGTAAAAATAAATTCTGGAACCAAATCATGTGGCCCAAACTTCCGGTCCACTATAAGATAATACCGGATCTAGATAATTAGGCCCACTAGGCCACTACCGGAATTCAATTGATGACTAGTTCCGGATCCTTGATGTGGATTCCGGATCCTCCCTACGTCCAAATCCATTCCGGGCTATCTTAAAAATACCGGATCACATATAGGTGAAGTTCCGGATCTAATCCCACATTCCGAGTCCTGTTTAAAACAAAATACCGGATCTCTTAAAATGGACTCCGGGTTTTCTTAAGGCCAAAACCTTAATTCCGGAACCTCGCTAAAATCCCAGCGTCGATACATATTACTCTTTAATTCCGAAAACTGAGCCATTAAAATCGATTGTCGGGTCTCATTCTCATTTAGATGTTTAATCCATTCATATTTTTTTTTAAATCTGCCTGTGATGATTTACTAACCCTTTGCAGTATTCTTTTCACTTTTAAGCAAAACTTCACAAAAACAAAACCCAACAACAAATTCTAAGCCAAGGGTTTAAGAGAAAGAATTACCTTCTAGAAATTGAACCCAATGCTACTCCTTCTTCCAATTTGATGATCTGAGGTCTTTTCTCCAATCTGTTCTTGAGTCCCAATCCTCTTCTTTCTCTACTCTTTTCTCTCAGTCGTAAACACAATCTAATACCTAGGGTTTTGAGCCCAAAATGAGGGTTTTTATACCCTCCTCCCATAGTTACACTTTAGCCCCCTCAAGCTTTCAGTTTCACTAATTCTCCACAAACTTTAAATTCTTTCAATTAATATCTCGGTTATTACATTAAGAATAATCCATTATCAACAAAATCATCCATTGTTCAAGGGACTAAATATATTAAACCAAAATATATTTAATAAAAGGGAAAAGTCTAAAAAAAACCCAATGGACGGCTAAGGTATTGGACTGTTTTTTAAAACAAATAAGGGCCTGTTTGGTAATAAGTGTTTGGTACTGGTTTAATTTAATAGTCCAAGGCTTATTTGCTCAGATTAGAGAAGATAGACATTACTTTTCCCTCAATACCCCTTGTAATAACCGGGTTTCATTTAGTCATTAATTGGGAAATTTTGGAGGAATTTTCGAATTTAAAAGTTGTGTGGTCTAAGTGTAAGAAATTAAAAGTTTGGTGTTTATGGAGAAGGTATATACAGAATAAGGAAAACCCTAATTGCTCATTTAGCATTTGTCTAGTGTGTGTGGCTGGGAGAAGGAGCAAGGAAAGGGTTTTGGCATTTGAGGAAGAAAAGTGACGATTCCAGCTGAGTTTTGGGAAGGACTCTTGAATCAGCAATCATTCAGGTAAATCAACCCTATCTCTCTTCAAGTTAGTGTGTGTGTTTTATGAGTATTTGGAGAAGAAACATGGATTTTGTGGGTTTAGTGTGATTCCTAATTAAATCTGTTTAAGAGGTGTTGTAGTTTGGGAAATGGGTATCTATCGACCCATATTGCTAATCTGGAGGTGTTGAGGGAATTAGGATAAGAGACATAATACTTCCCTGCGTTTTTAAGTTTTCTCATAGCGTCCGGAAACCCTCAAGTCAGGGTAGTGTCCGGACGATTGGTGGTGTCCGGATGAGAGATGTGTCCGGGTAGAATTTTGGCAGCAGTTTCCGGTAGTTAACCGGAAACCTTTGTGGGTCCGGATAATTTTGGTTGTCCGGATAGATTGTCCGAATAGTCTTGGGTGTCCGGGTAGGTTGTCCGGATAGTTTTGACTATCCGGATACAGTGTCCGGAAAGTGTGGTATGACATAGTAGTGCAGACTGATAGTCCGAGGGGCAATCTGTGTGAGTGTGTATTTCCATCAAGTGGCTTATCGTGGTAGTATGTACCCTTATAGGTACGGTTGGAGGGAGAGCTCTTCTAGTAAGAGGATTAAGCGGGACGACAGGTGAGTATTCTGATCTTAATCCTTTTTAAATGTGGAACTTTATGCATGTTCACATTGGTAAATGCGCGTACTATTCTTTTAACCTTGCATGGAAAGTGTGATTTAATTGTGTGGATACAAACTGCTTTTATTTCAAAGCGAATAGTAAGTGTGTGACAATATGTGTGGTTTAAATGTGTGGGACCATGCTCTGGCTTTGGTGTGAAATGGGGGTGTGTCCCATATGGTTTAATATATGAATCCTTATGCATAATTAATGGTAAGAGTTCATTTGCTTATGAATAAAAAGTGTGATTTAATCGTGTGGACCTAAACTACTTTCGTGTGGACGAGCTATGGCCTTGTGTGAGATGGGGGTGTGTCCCATATGGTGTGATATATGAATGTGTTTCATATATGGGCGGTGTGTGCCCCTTTTTACGCTGTCACGGTGTGTGTGATCATAGCGTGTACCATTAGCTCGTCATAGTGTGCTGATCATTATATGTGTTCCTATCAAGTTTTGTACAATCATTTCTTACTGAAAGTTTTTCCATAAACTGTATTATTGTGGTGTGGCTTTAGAGGGAACTCACTAGACCTCATGGTCTAACCCTCGCTTTTCAAAACTAAAACCTTTCAGGTAAGCAGGTAGTCGAAAGCTTGCTTAGGAGTTGGCAAGGCATGAGGCGGAAGTTGCATATAGAAGGATTAGAGAGCCTTCCTTTTTACCTTGTAGTTACGATCTCAGCTGTAGTTAGGGTTATTTCCGCAAACCCAGTTTGTAAGTTGTTAATGTATTACATTGAGCCATTTTTGGCGTTTTAATTTAAAGATATAGCTTTTGGGCATGATAGTTTGGATCGGATTGTTTCAGTTGGTATCAGAGCCCTAGTTTAAGGGATTTAGGTGACCGGATGGGCCTAAACTTAAACTGTGGAGTAGGAGGACACAGCTGAGATATAGGAAGCCTTTAGGGAATACCTTAACCAATGAGAATTTAGGACGATGGTAGTGAGGACTCTCATGTAAGGTAAATTCAAATCACATCTAGCCAATATCATTATGAATTTACAGGTGCATGGGTGTGCTTGCTTACCGTTGATCTGATTTTGGTAGTGTGTGGAGTGTGGTGGATTGAGTGTGGGAGTAACAGTAACACAAGTGTGTGGAGTGTGGTGATTAGTGTGTAAAGTTTAACCTTGTCATTATGACAACGGTTTAGTGTGTTGTGCAGATCATTCTTGGTGTGATAGATGATACTTTCTAGAAGAAGCATTGTTTGAATGTTCAGTGTGAGTGTCCGTGTGAAGTAGAACCTTCAGGGTTCTTAAAGAAAATAATTGATTTGAGGTGAGCTCCTAATCTCTGATGAGTTTTCTGGGAGTTTCCGAGGTCGGTGAATTGAGATCTTGAGAGTTTCAGCTCGAGGATCGGATGATAGAGATGTGCTTCCTTACTCTCTAGTTAGTGGAAGAGTGACAAGGGTGGTTGAGAGATGTTAGATGTATGGATTGGTAATACTAGAATTGGTAAACCTATTTGGGGTCTAAGTGAAGCCGTATATTTTACAAATTAGTGGTCAGGTGGTAACTGTGAGGTTGGAGCATCCAAGTGTGTGGGGAAGTACCAGTATCGAAGGTTGTTTCAAATGTAAGGAACCTAATGGGTTGGTTGGGAGTAGGGTGTCGGCGTTGATGTGCTGTAACTGCAAACGGTTGACCTTGCTCGAGCGAATAGCCCTCAATGTAAAGCGAGTCATGCATTGTGTTTTCAAAACAAGTTGCGTAAATCCTTCAGGTCAGAATGTATGAGTGTGTGTGCGTGCCTTGTAAACTTCTGATTTTGAAAATGAGTTGGCATGTGCAAATGTGCCGTTGAAGGAAAAGATAAATTTATTTACGTAGTGTGATAAATTTCGAATTTGGAGAAATAATGAACTATTGCACTTCTTTATGAGTGAGTTAAACCTTGTTGTATAAATCATAACAACACTTGATCGTCTGGTTTTATGGGTGAAAACGATGTGAACGCGTTTTTGACATATCGGCGAGTGTGTGAGTAGGTTGACCATCCCAGCGTATACGATTTTGCTGTACTTTTGAAATTTTGCACAAAGAGAGTCAATGTGTACACTTTCAGTAGATGGACCAGGTCACGAGATGTCACGGGTAGCGTGTGGGCGATCCTTGAGATTAGTGTGTGTGTGTGTGGTTGTTCTTTATGAGGGTGTCGTGTCTTGCATATCAAACCTTGTTTTGTGGATTATTCGAGTATGTAAAACGATTTAAATCATTGTGTTGTCATGCATGGAGGCTATGAGCTCGCTAAGCGGTAAGAGATATTGCACTTAATAATGTACAAAGTTCCGAGGGTGGGAAATGCGGTTGAGACGTCGATGGTCGTTTGTGGCCCTAGAGTTACCGTTTAGAGAGGGTGGCGTCTAACTATAGTCTCAGTCTTTGACTTTAGTTATGCTTGTGTGATGGTGGTCTTTTCTTTTGTTTGGTAAGTTGACGTGTAGCCGACGGCGAGGGAAGTGTCCCGGGTGAATACGAAGCAGGCAAAATACTTCGAAGGGTAGCGTTGTGGTACGTAGATGAAACAGTATCGGCGCGTAGCCGGAGTTGAGGAGGACTTGTATTTAGACTAACTGTCAGGCATTGATGTTGAAGTCAACGTCGGGTGTGGAGTCATTGTCGGGAGATTTGAAATTGAAAGGTTAACCCTGGTGTGATTATTTGGTCAGGCGTGTGCGTGGAGATAAGAGGTCGGTTGGGAAGGTGTGAATCTGTCAAGAGGGTGGACCGCCTTTTTGCGAGTATCCGAAGGTGGGGAATTGATAATTGGATAGGTAATCCTCCCTACGTGATTGATATGTCGTTTACAAATGAAGTAGTTAGCACAACTCATGTGAGACACGTGGATTATGTTGGTTAGCAAGGAAGCGTTCTATCGTTTGATTTTTGAGCGTGTCTTGAGTGTATTCCGAAGAGTCAGTTAGGGGTAAAGACTCAGTCGAGTGGAGTAGACGGTCATATTTTGTGGTTCACCTAGTGGGAGAAAGGCAAAGTTGTGAGTTGTCTAAATCAAAGCTTGGTGATACTTGTTTGATAATTGTGCATGCGTACTTATTATTGTGTGATTGCAAGGGCGGGTGTGGGCCCTAGATTGACCAGGTAGAAATTCCAGTTATTTGTGTGTGGATGTTGAATTGCAAAAACTAATTATTGTTTAATGCTTTCGCAAACTCTTTCAAAATATGTCGTGTTTGGCGTGGAGAAAGCATAGCCTAGCGTGTGCACAAATGATCGTGAGAATTGAACTTCTAGTGTGCGGGGTTGTGTGAATAATATGGCAGTAACTTATAATTAGTAAGCAGGTGAGGCATGGTGATAATGTTTGGCTGTGAGGTTAAGTGATGGACTAGTGTTGATATGGGGTGAGCGTAAGTGGAAATCCTTGCTCGGATTTGTTTATAAGTTGTTTAAATGTGGCAAAATTTTGTGTGGTGATGCATGGATGTCTAAGTGGCATGGGGTATTGTTACCTGAGAATAAAAGAGTGGGGTGGCAGTTGGTAGCTAGCTAAGAAGAGAATTGTGTGCTCTTGGACTGGTTAGTTATGATGTTTTGTAGTAGATACGAAATCTTTGGGAATGTGAGCTAATCCTTGTATGTTAAGGAAATGCAAAAGAGTGGGTTAGTATCGTTTGAGAAACGAGAAGTGTGTGGTCGCTTCGAGCATTGAGTGTGATTTCGGATTAACTTGGTTGAATTTCTCGTATGAGAGGTGGTGGAACTGCTGGTTAGGCATAGTAACCGTTAAAATTGCGTTTATGTAGTGGTCAATGTTGGATGAGAAATGTTCCATACTAGCCTAAGGTAATTGGGACGGTAGAGAGAAATGAGTGAGTAAGCGCAAAGTATAAAGTGTGACAAGTGGCACGGAACGTGGGAAGCAACGTTATCAGAACGTCACAATCGGGTGCATGAACTTCTAGTGGGAGTTTGAGAAAGAGGATTTGTGTGTATGTGATTGGTTTAAGCGTTGAGGGGAGCTAGCTTGTGTGATTGGTCAAGAGTGTGCACCTTCTAGTGAGTCATTCCTTGGAAACATGTTTTATGTTTGAGAAGCAAGTGGAAGACAGTAGTCGAATGTAGTGCTCGGGGTGAGGGACCATTGGATTAGACTTGGTGGTAATATAGGAGTGACGTGGTGGTAAAAGCGTGTGAATTGATTGTTATCAATAGTTTGTGGCCAGCTTAATTAATGTGAGAAGGCGTTATCTGCCTTAGGCGTATTTTGTATTGGGGGAGTAATGGTAGAATTATGTGTAATCAGTTAAAGAGAATCATAACTGCGATTTAAGGTGATATTCAAGGTTGATTTTGTGATCAGTTGGCGAATTGAGCGTCGTTATTTTTTTTAAGGTTGCATGTTGTTGTGACGTTAACTTTGGTAGAATTCGTTCTTTAAGAAGGTGAAAATGGTGTGTGAAACCCTTAGTTTAACGCATTTTAGAACCGTGAGTCTAGATGTGTGAATGATTTTGTGTGAGACCGGAGGTCACACGGTTGACCACCGATAGGTCGAACATTTTCGCGAGAGATTAAGCGTGGCTCAAGACCGCTACTGGTTTATGTGAGCAGTAGGAGGAGAGTTATCGAATTCCATGTAGGAGTCGGTGCAATGTTTAGAGTAAAGAAGTGTCTCTAGTGAAAGTTCAGTGGCAAATCCATAAGGGGCAAGAAGCAACTTGGGAATTGGAATCAGTCATGAGGACTCGATATCCTCGCTTGTTTGAAAATGGAATTCCGGGGACAGAATTCTTTTGAGGGGAGGATATTGTAATAATCGGGTTTCATTTAGTCATTAATTGGGAAATTTTGGAGGAATTTTCGAATTTAAAAGTTATGTGGTCTAAGTGTAAGAAATTAAAAGTTTGGTGTTTATGGAGAAGGTATATAAAGAATAAGGAAAACCCTAATTGCTCATTTAGCATTTGTCTAGTGTGTGTTGTGTGTGTGGCTGGGAGAAGGAGCAAGGAAAGGGTTTTGGAATTTGAGGAAGAAAAGTGACGATTCCAGCTGAGTTTTGGGAAGGACTCTTGAATCAGCAATCATTCAGGTAAATCAACCCTATCTCTCTTCAAGTTAGTGTGTGTGTTTTATGAGTATTTGGAGAAGAAACATGGATTTTGTGGGTTTAGTGTGATTCCTAATTAAATCTGTTTAAGAGGTGTTGTAGTTTGGGAAATGGGTATCTATCGACCCATATTGCTAATCTGGAGGTGTTGAGGGAATTAGGATAAGAGACATAATACTTCCCTGCGTTTTTAAGTTTTCTCGTAGCGTCCGAAAACCCTCAAGTCAGGGTAGTGTCCGGACGATTGGTGGTGTCCGGATGAGAGATGTGTCCGGGTAGAATTTTGGCAGCAGTTTCCGGTAGTTAACCGGAAACTTTTGTGGGTCCGGATAATTTTGGTTGTCCGGATAGATTGTCCGAATAGTCTTGGGTGTCCGGGTAGGTTGTCCGGATAGCTCTGGTTGTCCGGATAGTTTTGACTATCCGGATACAGTGTCCGGAAACTGTGGTATGACATAGTAGTGCAGACTGATAGTCCGAGGGGCAATCTGTGTGAGTGTGTATTTCCATCAAGTGGCTTATCGTGGTAGTATGTACCCTTATAGGTACGGTTGGAGGGAGAGCTCTTCTAGTAAGAGGATTAAGCGGGACGACAGGTGAGTATTCTGATCTTAATCCTTTTTAAATGTGGAACTTTATGCATGTTCACATTGGTAAATGCTCGTACTATTCTTTTAACCTTACATGGAAAGTGTGATTTAATTGTGTGGATACAAACTGCTTTTATTTCAAAGCGAATATTAAGTGTGTGACAATATGTGTGGTTTAAATGTGTGGGACCATGCTCTGGCTTTGGTATGAAATGGGGGTGTGTCCCATATGGTTTGATATATGAATCCTTATGCATAATTATGGTAAGAGTTCATTTGCTTATGAATGAAAACTGTGATTTAATCGTGTGGACCTAAACTACTTTCGTGTGGACGAGCTATGGCCTTGTGTGAGATGGGGGTGTGTCCCATATGGTGTGATATATGAATGTGTTTCATATATGAGCGGTGTGTGCCCCTTTTTACGCTGTCACGGTGTGTGTGATCATAGCGTGTACCATTAGCTCGTCATAGTGTGTTGATCATTATATGTGTTCCTATCAAGTTTTGTACAATCATTTCTTACTGAAAGTTTTTCCATAAACTGTATTATTGTGGTGTGGCTTTAGAGGGAACTCACTAGACCTCATGGTCTAACCCTCGCTTTTCAAAACTAAAACCTTCCAGGTAAGCAGGTAGTCGAAAGCTTGATTAGGAGTTGGCAATGCGTGAGGCGGAAGTTGCATATAGAAGGATTAAAGAGCCTTCCTTTTTACCTTGTACTTACGATCTCTGCTGTAGTTAGGGTTATTTCCGCAAACCCAGTTTGTAAGTTGTTAATGTATTACATTGAGCCATTTTTGGCGTTTTAATTTAAAGATATAGCTTTTGGGCATGATAGTTTGGATCGGGTTGTTTCACCCCTCCCATTAAAATCTCGCTCAGCCCAAGAAATTTTTTCGCTCTGCCCAAGAAAAACTAAACGGTCGACTCTTTATCTTATACGCTCCTTCCCGTAACCCTACCATTTTCAGCAAACCCCAGCTTCTTTCTCTGCCATTTGGAGCTGCCGTCGACGATTTGGTGGTGATTGGCCAGCGATTTGGAGCTTCTTCCTCTGCAGAAACTCAGCTTCTTCCTCTTCCATCGTGAGGTATCTTATCTCCGTCATGAATCTGCTTTTTTCTTTTGTTTTTAACATATTGAATCTATGATAACATAGTTATTTGGCCACCGATCCCCATTACTTTTAAACATCGTCAATCCGCTTTTTTCTTTTGTTTTTAACATCTTGAATCTATGATAACAGATTTTTTCTTTGTTATTTTGTTGTTTTCTTTTCCCATTGCTCCCCATTTTTTATGTTATTTCTAAAGTCGTCAATCTGTGATAACAGATTTGTGTATGTGTTTTTAAAACGTGTTATGTGTTATGAAATGTGTTATGCATATGTGTTTTTAAAATGTGTTATGAATCTGTGATATGGGTTTTACACATATGGGTTTTACATCAATTTCTATGATATGGGTTTATTTATGTTGACACTTGGGTAGTTTATTATCACATTAGGTATGGAACAAACTGTCGATTTACAACCCACAAAATGAACTAGGGTCAGCTGGAAGAATAACAATGTTTGATGAAGTTTTTTTTATTTTAAAAATTGTTTAAATTGATAATATTTATTGTTAAGAATCAACCATTCAGCACATTTACCAAACAGTTATGTTAATCAATGCTTAATATACAATGAGGGTAAAATAGTCATTTATGATATTCAGACCGTTTGTTCAACACAACAAACCAAACAACAAGCTATCACAATCTACACAGACAGATAAATCCAAACAGACATCTATATTCATACAGGACTTAATGAAAACCCAACCAAACAGCCCCTAAGTGCTTGCACATTTCAAAATCTGTTAAATAAATCATTAAACTTTTAAAAACCTATTAAGGGGGTGTTTGGGATTTGCTTATTTAAAACAACTTATGCTTTTATGTAAAAGTGCTTATAAACTTATGTGGTGTCAAACCGGAGTTTTATAAAAAGTGTTTGGATTTGCCTATGGTGGTACCAAAATATAATTAATCCAATGTTTAGAACTATTTTCATGTAAAGATAATGCATGACTAAGATGTTTCCAATCATTAAGTCCTTCACTAGCTAATTGACTTTTCGATCGAGCAACTTTGAATAACTTACAACAAAAGCAAAACACTTTATCCAAAATTTTAGAGTAAACCAACCACTTACGATCATGACAATCACCGTTTCCTAGCTTACGAATATAATGGGTACAAGAAAAATGTCTGTTTTGTTCATCTTTTGAAAAATCGATATTAGTTTCTCTAAAAGGTCCCTTTTCTTTAAGCAAATCTTTCATACTTGAATTCAAATTATCCCAAACACTTGGCTCAAAAATATTTAAATCAATATTAGGCTCATCAAAATGTGGTTCATCAACACGAGGCTCATCAACATTAGGCTAATCCACATTAGGCTCATCAACATGTGTCTCATCAACATTTTCATTAGAACTAGGACTTTCAATCAGTTTTTCTTGCCTAACAAAAAATTTATTTAACGATCCATGTAAAGATTGTGCAATTTCTTGTTGTTTTTTCCTTTCTTTTTCTATTTTGAGCACCGGAGGGTTGTGATCTAGGAAGCATAATAAAACAAATTCTTCAACCAAGTGAATAACAAGCTTGAAGACAAACACAAATACTCATATAATCACAGATTCATAGATCACTTAATCAGAAAATTAAATAGACAAAGACAACAACTAAATAGACAAAGACAACTAGACAAGAACTAGAATATGCAAAGACAAACACAATTTCACAAATATAAAATATTCATATAATCACTTAATCAGAAAATTAAATTGACAAAGACAAGAACTAGAATGAAGACACCTGGATTGAAGCCTTGAACTCTTGAAGGATTTAACAAGAAAGTGAAGAAACCACTGCCCTGAGCCCTCAATCGGAACAAAACAGATTGCTAATTTCAGTGATTTGCTCTAGGGTCTCCAATTTCCACACGAAAAACCCAAAAATCGTGAACCAGAAATCTTCAGCCTGATCGATTTGGACAGAAATCGTCAGCCCTCAATCGCAGAAAAACCCAGCCGTGAATCACTGAATCGATTGACGATTTGGAGAAACCTGATCGATTTGGATTTTGAGAAATCAGAAATCGTGTGAATGTGATATATTGACGATTTGGAGAAGGCTGAAAAGTGAAATCGATTTGGAGAAATCGTGAAGTCATGATGTGGTTAGTGTTTGTGAGAAACGAGAAGGAACAAAAGGGTCGATTGATTTCACGATTTTTCGGAGAAATTTTGGAGCCGTTGCCGCCTCTTTCCCGTGTAAACTTAATTATTTTAGAAAAAAAATGAAAAATGAACCTACTAATCTATAAAAGGGTTATGGGCTTTGATGCCCTCTTGAGCTTGATGCCCTGGGCCATTGCCCTTCTTGCCAGTACTTGGGTCGGGCCTGCCAGGTAGTAGGGGAATCTGTAAAGCCCGTATCCCAGTATATAATTTCTTTGTTTTAAACCTTTTTTTAAGATTTAATTAATGTGGTTTCCGTTAACGGGGTTAGACGAATCAGACCTAATCGTTAAAAATATCGGAATTTTTGGTTAGTTGCGAGAGGTTGGTAAATTGAGGGGCTATAAGTGTCAAAGGCCGAAACCCCCCTCATGGGTTCGGCCCATGCAGTTTGGTCGAGACCCATATTGGTTATTATTGAGGTATTGGTGGCGTGGGGAGAAAGGCAAAAGGAAGGAATTCTTTGTTTTGTTATGTTTGTGCCGTGAGAAGGAAAACGGAGAGAAACGCTACAAGGAACCCTACCGCTCCCCTTTGTCTTGATGTTCTCGTTGTCGTCGGCCGGAGTGAGAGAGAAAGAGTCGCCGGAGAGAGAGAAGGCTCGCCGGAGAGAGAGAGGGAGAGCGAGCGAGAGACAAGAGAAGCCGGAGTTGTGTGTCACGGTTGTGTCGTCGCGAGGTAAGATTTCTTTTCGTCTTGTTTCCTTCATGCGTTGTTGCCGAAACCGCCACCGCCGGTGGTGGCTGCCGCCGCCGCCGACCACAACTGCCGGAGGCGGCAGTGGGTAGTGATTAGTGTTGTCCAGCCTTCGTACGTCCGTGATATCTTAACCGTAACCCAATCGCGGAAGCATATAAACCGTTTTAAAAATCACTTTCTGTCCCTATTTTGCGTCGGCCATAACTTTTTCTCCGTAGCTCGGTTTGAGGCAAAACTGGTGCCCACGGTTCTAGTTCGGGGCCGGGCACGTTTTCCGTGTTTTAGCGGAAAACTGGTTCGGTCTCTAGCTGGGCGAAAAAGTGGTCGCAAGTTCGGTGTTTCGTCATTTTATGTGAAAATTAGTTTTCTGTCCAGTTCGTATTTCGGCCATAACTTTCTCGTCGTAACTCGGTTTGAGACGATTCTGGTGTCCACGGTTCACATTCTGTGTCGGGCACATTTTCCGTGTTTTAGCGGAAATCTGGTTCGGCCTCTAGCTAGGTGAAAAAGTGGTCGTTTTTACAGCAGTTCGTCATTTTATGTAAAAAACTGCAGTTTCTATCCCTGTCTTGCGTTAGCCGTAACTCTTTACTCGTAACTCGGATTGGGGTGAAACCGGTGCCAAAAGTTCCCTTTCCGAGTCTAGTAACTTTTCTGTGTTTTGTGCAAAATCCAGTTCAGAGCGTAGCATAGGCCAAATCGTCGTTTTATACCGATAGCTGCTGTTTTTCACTGTTCTGCGAACCATTCTTATAAAATCCGTATTTAATTGTAGAAAAATCGTTAGGAGGCGTATTATATGTCCTTGGAACCCTAACTCAGAGTACTTTCTGGTCATGAAATAATATTGGGAATTTTCTGGGTTTAAAGGGGTCGAAACAGGTCCCGAACAGACCTGTTTGGCAAGAGCGGAATTTAGTTTTAGTGACGGTTTAAGCGTGTGTCGTGTCATAGGGTCCGGGTCTCGTATTGACACGTTTTAACATGCGTTTAGGTGCTGGGAAGTGACCGTAATTGTGAAGCTTGAATTGTGTTATTAAGCTGGGCGCGCATTCGAGGTGAGTTCTCTCGCTGTGTAGTTAGGGGTTGTATGCATGTCATAATAGTTTGTATGTACTACTGTCTTTGTGGTGTGAACTAGTTGTTTGTGGTGTGTAATATTTGATTGGTTTGAATGCTTGGTATAAATGTGTTACATTACAATTCGGTGGGACCGAGGCCTCGATGGTACTGAGGTGTTGGTTACATTACAATTCGGTGGGACCGAGGCCTCGATGGTACTGAGGTGTTGGTTACATTACAATTCGGTGGGACCGAGGCCTCGATGGTACTGAGGTGTTGGATACATTACAATTCGGTGGGACCGAGGCCTCGATGGTACTGAGGTGTTGGATACATAATTACTTGTAGGCGTTTACTCGTTTTATGTAACTGTGATGTTGTTGCTTATGTGCGGATAGGGGTGATGTGTATATAATTCCTATCTGCGCATGTGTTGGAATTCACTAAGCTTCGTGCTTACCCTTTCCCAATAAACTGTGGTTTCGGGTCCGAGCGGCTTCAAGGCGTGACAAGTACACACTGGCGCGCGAGGAGAGCTGGTTGTTTTATGGTTTATTTTAATTAAACGTTTATTCCGCTGGTTTTTATTATAAAGATATTAAATATGAGTTTGTAAACGAAACGTTGGGATTCATTTAATGAGTTGTTATAAATGAATTGTTTATTTAAAAATTTAAACTTGCTTGTAATTTTTGGGACGTTACAACTTGGTATCAGAGCACAGCTTGAGTGAATCAAACGCACCTCGGTGTGTTTGGTCTCAAGTTGCGGCTGGGGAATTTTCAAATTCTTTATTAAATCTTTTTGGAAATAAAAGAAAAGGTAAAAACCCGTTCGAGGAACGGTGATCGAGGGCGCAGTGTGTACAGTCAGCCGGAGCCGAAGGGAAAGGTACAATGCTTAGTGTTTTATTGCTTTCTAGATCATAGAGTATGCATGCTAGATTGCCTGTTGTGGACACTATGCTGTATGTTGAACTACTTGCTATTAGGAATTTATGCTAATTATGATAGGTTACTAAGTGGATGCCCTCTAGGCTGTATGCAGTAAAAGATTTATAGCCTTAGAATATTCGATTTAGTTCTATTGCGCAGCTCTTGTTTGAGTCCAACCGTTCTAGGATAGAGTCTTGTATTCGACTGTCTATTTGTTTCGCACTGCATATAATCGGGTATTCGCGAGGTCACCCGTTATAATTAGTAGGGATTCGGTAGTAGCAAGGGTAGTGGGATAAGAGGAAGTTCCTAAAGAGCTGGGAAGGGTGTTTATGTATGAGTACGTGTGCTAGATTGCTTTCTAGAACATAGGAGTATGTATGCTAAATTGCTTGGTGCTTATTACACTGTATTGCATGTCTGCTGCTTGCTATTAGGCATTTGGCAGTAGCAAGGGTAGTGGTTTGGATGGAATTCCTAGGGAGCTAGGAAGAGTGTGTACATATGCCGGTGCGGGCATATGTGTATAGTTTCGGCGAGAAACTACTTGGACCCCTTGGGATGGAACTCGGAACGGGCGATGATAGGTATGGATGGTAGTAGTAGAGCTCCTACTACCGGAAGCACAGGATCAATGCTCGAGTCGGGGAAGTCACGAAGAATCCAAGGAGTTGAGCGTGAGTGTTGTTAGTATGAGTTACTATGTGCTAATAACGCGTTGTATTGTCTACCCGGAATAGCCATCACAAGGAGGAACAACTATAGTAAACCTACTAGTACAGGTGTGTACTCGAAGTGTTTTGAGGTGATGATCGTTGGGGGTAGTGATGAAGGTCCTAAACTAGTAGTCGTTGGAATAGAAAGACGATTCTAATATTAGTCACTTGGAGTGGCGATAAGGATGATATTTGTTGTAAGCAGATCATTTCGGGCCAAGATGGAAGATTGTGCTAGAGTCATAGGCTCATAGAGCCGACTTTGATTTGAGGAAAATCCGTAAGATGATTTGATGTGATTTCCCAACTTGCCTTAAGAAGTTTAAATGTCTGGATGACAATAGTAGACTGGAGAGTTTCGGAGTAGTAGGGGTCGAGACGTTGAATGCCGAATGAGTCATGCACGAAGTTATTTTGAAAATAAGATTGCATTAACAAATTCTTGTGTTTCAAATCTTTGTATGGACGGTGTTTTGGAATTTTGGGAACTGCTCAGCACACGCACAAGATTTTGAAATATGGTTTTGAAAGTGTATGAAATCGTTTTATCACAGGAGTGCAAACTTTGTTAGAATTTGTCTCATTTTCGTTATTTTTCCAACGGTTCTTTCAGATACGATGTTATCTGTGTTTTGGTGGTGGTTAAGATGTTGGGTAAGTGACTACGGATTGAGACTCTAACATTGGAACTCCTCCACATGTGTTAGAGTTGAGACGAAAAGTTACATTCCACGATGTCTGTATAAAGGCTATTTTGGTGATTTGTTTAAAATGAGTTTGGAATTCCAGTGTCGCTTAACTTTTCGTTCGAGAGTTTGTATTACTAAGTGTTTTATTGCAAATAGTTCAGTGTGTGGATTGATTCATGCGTGACATAAGTGATGCATGAAGGAATTTTGGTAACATTTCATAAGGAGTTGTTTAGTGCGCTTTTTAGTCAGCTAAAGGTTTTATTGACATTTCCATGAAAATGCGATTTATCGACTTAGGGGTATGCATACTGGGGTAACCTTTGTTCTTGACATTTTGATGAACGAGTCGTGCATGAAAATGTTTTAGTTCCTTTTTGTCGAAATGAAAGACCATTTGATCCAAGGAGTGTTTTAATGTTGTGAACATCATGCATACGATTACAATGTATTATATTTTGGAAATATAAATGCGTAGATTTTTGACATTCGGTTAATTTAGAATTATCGATCATTTTTTTTGGGAAATTAAAAACTTTTGCTTTGGAGGAAACGAGTATTTTGAGTATTTTCGATAAATACATTTTTAAACTATAATGTTTTGACGTTATATGTCCCAAGTACGAAACTTGAGGAAGTGTTACAAGCTTGCATGCCTGCCCCCAGTTTGAGATTTTATGAGGTTTTAGTCGATATTTCCAATTAATAGAAGCGGACTGGTTTCTGTCTTCAAGTTTGAAACTTACACGAGACAGTTATGTTTTAACAAAAATATATTTGTAAACCGTGTCATCGTTTTGTGTGATTAGCTGACGCACGAAAAATTTGTGGCGAACCCCGTGCCACGTCATTTTTATGATTAAAAAGATGAATTTTTGAATCAAATGTCGTGAAACTTATTTTGAATTATGTGCACACCTTTGTCGCACCCTGTTTAAGGTCAAGCGGTTACTTTAAGTGCACGTCATGAGTCAATCCATACTGGAATCGAGGCGGTTCATTTTAAAGAAATTATTTATTACGCTTGCTTTTGTGTGAGTAAACTGAACTGCAATGGAACGATTTTCAACATGATTTTCCTACGTGGGACGAGCGTGTCCAGTTTTGCGTAACTATCGATCAGGTAATAGTAGTTTTATTACATACGATCGTTTTGAGATGAAAATCCTGATGTTGAAAATATTATGTAAATGATTTTGTAAACCATTTGGGGAAATGTGCGTTTAAGTGTCATGTGTCATTTCGAGAATTTTCAGGGTATGAGTCCTTTTGGAAAACTCTTTTGTTTAACCCGTGTTGAGTCTGAGACTAAGGTTGACTACAGAGTATTGCTTGCTTAAACTTTGTTTAAACGCATTTTCCGACCGATGGGTCTAGCAAGCGTGGAGCATTTTGCTCGGTTTTGACTTGGAGTTAGTCATGGGCCAATTGCCCGGTGTTAATGGCTCGATGTGGAGTCTAGTTGATGGGTTGTTTTTGTCGCACCGTTTGGCATTCTTTGCACATTGAGTGTTTACATGTTTGGGTGAGTGAGTCAATCCGGAATAGGCATGTTGTTGGTAGGCTGTTTGCTTTGGATCCTTAGACACGTTAGTCAGTCGTTGGTAATGGTCGGTTGGGTATCTCGGGGTGGGACCCCGGTATTCATGTGTTTTAACCTAGACTTTCCAGTAGGTACTAGGAGGATATAGTTGTGGGCACTTACCTGAGAGGTAGTTCCGGTGTGCTGGGTCTTGAGGCGTTACCTGGGAGGTAGACGTCAAGGTGTATCCTCGATACGGTGTGACTTGGCTTCGTAGAGCAAGTGTGGATTGTGCGTCGACGGTGGAAGGTAGGTATTCCACGCGCGTTAGTACTGTAGGCCGAATAGTATCGGTTAAGGGATTGATGCCCTTTGTTATTAAGAGAATAAATGCGCATCAACCATTTTGAGGTAGGTGGTATATTTAGGTGTCGACTTTTGGGCTTGAGGCCAAACACCTTTAGTATAATCGGAGAGTTGTAGCCGATTTTAAGATAATCATGGTGACGGTAGTAGTAACCCTGAAATGATCACTTGTGATGGATGGTTATGGTGGGATGACCTACGTGTGTGTTAGTTGATTCGGTTGTAGGGGATATCTATTTGTGTTAGTGTCTAGGATAATACCACGCTTATATGATTCATTGTAATCGGTTGGACCGATGTTCGGCGGGTGGCCGATGTTTGTTATTGTAATCGGTTGGACCGTTGTTCGGAGGGTGGCCGATGTTTGTTATTGTAATCGGTTGGACCGATGTTCGGCGGGTGGCCGATGTTTGTTATTGTAATCGGTTGGACCGATGTTCGACAGGGGGTCGATGTTTTGTTAATATAAGTTATTGAAAATCTTTGGAGTCTATTAGAATTCGTGGAAGTTAATCGACAGTTAAGGGTAGGAATGATCGTAGTCGAGTATCATGTAGGGTATACTGTGAGCAGCTTTAGAATGGTTAGAGCTTGAAATTTGACTCGGGATACATGGAATGTCTAAGGTTGGGGAACAAACGAAGTCGCTTGGCTAGGAATGATTCCAGTTGTTGGAGTGTTCTTCTGATCATAATTTCAGTGTACTTGAAGGAGTTTTGTGGTAAGAAAAGTATTCGAGAAATTTTTTTAGGCGGTGTGAGAAATGTAGGTTCCAGTTAGTGGAAGTCCAGTGGCAACACCGAAGGGGTTCCAAGTGGACTTGGGAACCCGAGGCTGAGATGCGGGAGAATTATCTAGAGCTATTCACGGGCATAGACTTCGAGGACGAAGTCTAATCCAAGTGGGGGAGAGTTGTAAAGCCCGTATCCCAGTATATAATTTCTTTGTTTTAAACCTTTTTTTTAAGATTTAATTAATGTGGTTTCCGTTAACGGGGTTAGACGAATCAGACCTAATCGTTAAAAATATCGGAATTTTTGGTTAGTTGCGAGAGGTTGGTAAATTGAGGGGCTATAAGTGTCAAAGGCCGAAACCCCCCTCATGGGTTCGGCCCATGCAGTTAGGTCGAGACCCATATTGGTTATTATTGAGGTATTGGTGGCGTGGGGAGAAAGGCAAAAGGAAGGAATTCTTTGTTTTGTTATGTTTGTGCCGTGAGAAGGAAAACGGAGAGAAACGCTACAAGGAACCCTACGGCTCCCCTTTGTCTTGATGTTCTCGTTGTCGTCGGCCGGAGTGAGAGAGAAAGAGTCGCCGGAGAGAGAGAAGGCTCGCCGGAGAGAGAGAGGGAGAGCGAGCGAGAGACAAGAGAAGCCGGAGTTGTGTGTCACGGTTGTGTCGTCGCGAGGTAAGATTTCTTTTCGTCTTGTTTCCTTCATGCGTTGTTGCCGAAACCGCCACCGCCGGTGGTGGCTGCCGCCGCCGCCGACCACAACTGCCGGAGGCGGCAGTGGGTAGTGATTAGTGTTGTCCAGCCTTCGTACGTCCGTGATATCTTAACCGTAACCCAATCGCGGAAGCATATAAACCGTTTTAAAAATCACTTTCTGTCCCTATTTTGCGTCGGCCATAACTTTTTCTCCGTAGCTCGGTTTGAGGCGAAACTGGTGCCCACGGTTCTAGTTCGGGGTCGGGCACGTTTTCCGTGTTTTAGCAGAAAACTGGTTCGGTCTCTAGCTGGGCGAAAAAGTGGTCGCAAGTTCGGTGTTTCGTCATTTTATGTGAAAATTAGTTTTCTGTCCAGTTCGTATTTCGGCCATAACTTTCTCGTCGTAACTCGGTTTGAGGCGATTCTGGTGTCCACGGTTCACATTCTGTGTCGGGCACATTTTCCGTGTTTTAGCGGAAATCTGGTTCGGCCTCTAGCTAGGTGAAAAAGTGGTCGTTTTTACAGCAGTTCGTCATTTTATGTAAAAAACTGCAGTTTCTATCCCTGTCTTGCGTTAGCCGTAACTCTTTACTCGTAACTCGGATTGGGGTGAAACCGGTGCCAAAAGTTCCCTTTCCGAGTCTAGTAACTTTTCTGTGTTTTGTGCAAAATCCAGTTCGGAGCGTAGCATAGGCCAAATCGTCGTTTTATACCGATAGCTGCTGTTTTTCACTGTTCTGCGAACCATTCTTATAAAATCCGTATTTAATTGTAGAAAAATCGTTAGGAGGCGTATTATATGTCCTTGGAACCCTAACTCAGAGTACTTTCTGGTCATGAAATAATATTGGGAATTTTCTGGGTTTAAAGGGGTCGAAACAGGTCCCGAACAGACCTGTTTGGCAAGAGCGGAATTTAGTTTTAGTGACGGTTTAAGCGTGTGTCGTGTCATAGGGTCCGGGTCTCGTATTGACACGTTTTAACATGCGTTTAGGTGCTGGGAAGTGACCGTAATTGTGAAGCTTGAATTGTGTTATTAAGCTGGGCGCGCATTCGAGGTGAGTTCTCTCGCTGTGTAGTTAGGGGTTGTATGCATGTCATAATAGTTTGTATGTACTACTGTCTTTGTGGTGTGAACTAGTTGTTTGTGGTGTGTAATATTTGATTGGTTTGAATGCTTGGTATAAATGTGTTACATTACAATTCGGTGGGACCGAGGCCTCGATGGTACTGAGGTGTTGGTTACATTACAATTCGGTGGGACCGAGGCCTCGATGGTACTGAGGTGTTGGTTACATTACAGTTCGGTGGGACCGAGGCCTCGATGGTACTGAGGTGTTGGTTACATTACAATTCGGTGGGACCGAGGCCTCGATGGTACTGAGGTGTTGGATACATTACAATTCGGTGGGACCGAGGCCTCGATGGTACTGAGGTGTTGGATACATAATTACTTGTAGGCGTTTACTCGTTTTATGTAACTGTGATGTTGTTGCTTATGTGCGGATAGAGGTGATGTGTATATAATTCCTATCTGCGCATGTGTTGGAATTCACTAAGCTTCGTGCTTACCCTTTCCCAATAAACTGTGGTTTCAGGTCCGAGCGGCTTCAAGGCGTGACAAGTACACACTGGCGCGCGAGGAGAGCTGGTTGTTTTATGGTTTATTTTAATTAAACGTTTATTCCGCTGGTTTTTATTATAAAGATATTAAATATGAGTTTGTAAACGAAACGTTGGGATTCATTTAATGAGTTGTTATAAATGAATTGTTTATTTAAAAATTTAAATTTGCTTGTAATTTTTGGGACGTTACAGAATCACATGGATTTCTTAAAGTCCCTACAAACCTTAGGGCTATTTACACCCGTTTGACAAAATCTAAATCGATATCCTGCGATTTAATTAATTTGAATATAACCTTATTGGCTTTTTTCTTGTATGCTTACATTTTGTTGATACTTCTTCGTCGATATTTTAATTTTCGAAAAGAAATCACTCAATCTATTGGCTTCCAGGTAGTAGGGGAATCACATGCATTTCTTAAGTCCTTACAAACCTTAGGGCTATTTACATCCGTTTGACAAAATCCAAATCGATATCTTGCGATTTAATTAATTTGAATATAACCTTATTGGGTTTTTTCTTGTATGCTTACATTTTGTTGATAATTCTTCGTCGATATTTTAATTTTCGAAAAGAAATCACTCAATCTATTGGACTTCCAGGTAGTAGGGGAATCACATGGATTTCTTAAGTCCCTACAAATCTTAGGGCTATTTACACCTATTTGACAAAATTCAAATCGATATCTTGTGATTTAATTAATTTGAATATAACATTGTTAATTATAGAGCTTTTGGTAAGAGGCCAAAATGAATATGAGTTTGGCATGTGAAGCCAATTTCAATGTTTTAATATCTTAATAGTATTTTAAGAGATTTGTCATTAGACAAATAGTATCTTAATATTAGTTTTGACGTAAAGTCAAATTCAAATATGTAACATCTTAAAAGTATTTAGGGATCTTTTGGTAAAATATCAAATATAAGGGGGTTTGGAAATGTAACTTCCAAACATTAATTATAAAGCTTAAATTTATGAGTAGGAACTCACAATCAAGATAAACATTTACAGAAAAAAAAGTATTCAATATCATCTCATATAACTAAACAAATAACACAACATTTTACATACGTTCCTAAGTTGTAATTTAACAAAGTTAAGAGACCTAAGTTGTAATTTAGAAAAGTTAAGGGACCTAAGTTGTAATAAAGCAAAGTTAAGGAATCTAAGTTCTAACTATGCAGAGTTAAGGGACCGAAGCTGTAGGTATGCAAAGTTAAGGGACCTAAGTTGTAATTTAGCAAAGTTAAGGGGTCTGAGTTGTAATTATGTAAGGTTAAGGGACCTAAATTGTATTTAGCAAAGTTAATACCTGAGTTGTAATTTAGCAAAGTTAAGGGACCAAAGTTGTAAATTTAGCAAAGTTAAGGGACCTAAGTTGTAATTATGCAAAGTATAGGGACATAACTTGTACTTATCCAAAGTTTTGGGAACTAAGTTGTAATTATGCAAACTTTAAGGACCTAAGTTGTAATTATGCAAAGTTTAGGGAACTAACTTGTACTTATGCAAAGTTTAGGAACCTAAATGATACTATCTTTTTATGTAATTATTATTTTTACTAAACTATCTATACAATTGGAAATAAACACAATACTCTAAAATAGTTTTTAAATAAACACAATACTCTAAAATTAACACATTGTAACACCCCAAAACAGGGGTTAACAAAAACTTTCATAAAACGGAAGAGTGGTACACATTACTAAAGTAACAGTATACCTAATTAACATTTCATAATCATTAATACAAAGATTTAGTTAATTATAACTATTATTGGACCACTAGCTTATCTGATCACTACTATGGCAATCAAATTACAAAAAGGATGTCGGAAAGTTCTATCATAAATCTTCCAATCTTTCACTCTCCAACAATGATCTCATGCTCACAACCCCGTTCTAGACCTTCTTGTGTTCGGAACCACTATTATCTGTAACACATAAAACACATAACAAGTGTTAGGCTTTTTAAAGCCTAAGTGAGGTTTACACATAGCACATAGAGTATAATCATAGCATGTAGGAATAACAATTCGATACATTCACAAATTGGATTCCATGGAGAAGGTCCATATCGCTACCCAGTTACATCATAATCGAAGATATACCTTGATCGGTACCCCACGGTATTGTCACAAGGCATAACACAACGGAAAACCCCCACGGTATCCGAAGGTATGAATCAATTACACTTACCCCACGGTGTGTAAGAATATATCCTCCAATGCCTACTAGGTGCTCCTCCAATTATGTGAATACCAAATATGTTAATCCAAATAATATTCCAAGCATATTTATCACTTAACAATGGTCCAACCATTTAACATATCAATACTACTTCCATGTAGTTCATATACATCCATATGTATCAATTCACATTCTATATAATATCAATAATAAACATCCATGTTTACAATTCAATAATAAGTCCATATTGACTATTAAGCCATCATTACTTCATTAAGACATCTATTAAGCCATCAACATAATCACATACCAATGATGTATAATCAAACCCAAATCTTTAACACTAACATTTATCATGGTATTCCAAGTAATAGAACACAATTAATCTACCATAACTTACTTGGACTCTTCTTGTTTCCCTCTTCACCATTAAGAGCTTATTACTCAAGATTTCTCATTAACAATACCAAAATCAAGATAAAGAATGGTAGTAAAGTATAATACAATCAATTAGATACAAGTTACTCACCTTAAATCTTCAATTGATATAACCCTAGCTTGAATACTTGAGCTTAATCACTCCAACAAGAAAGATGAAGATGTAATGCCCTAAATCAAGTTTAATTGTTAAGATTCATCTACTAATTATTTGAATTGGATTAGGATTAAGATATGTGAGTTTACCTTTGATTTAGATGAAAAATCGTTCGAGATGTATAGAGCAGGAGCAAAGTCTGATTTTTTTGAGAGTTCTAAGTGAATGGATGACTAAAGACTAAGAGGTGGGTTTTAACCCCCTTTCCACACGTCAGGTGCTCGGCGCCGATCACCCGCGCCGATGCATCGGCGCCAACCATCGGCGCAAGCCTCTGTTTGCTTCCTTCTCATTTTCCACTAATTTGGCCGTAACTTCTTCGTTAGAACTCGGTTTTTACCCCGGAAAGTACCGTTGGACTCGTATTCAAATTACCCATCCAACTAATCCATAAAATCTAATATTTAACTTTATCATCTATTTTTCATTAGTTTCCTTAAGGAATAAACTTACTGATTCCTATCGAAAGTTATCAAATAACAAGTAAAAATCACGGAAATTACTTAGGATATCAATCATGATCTAAAAAGTCAAAATATTAAGAAATATTAAGACTATTATTACTAACTAGGATTTTCCAGGTGTTACACACATACTCTTTTCGAAAAAAACACAATACTCTAAATTTAAGACAATACTCTAGAATAAACACACACTCTAAAATATTTTCAAAATAAACACAATACTCTAAAATAAACACATATTCTAAAATATTTTCGAAATAAACACAATACTCTAATGTAACATCCCAACTCAAAGAATAAAACTTAAACGACATAAATTAAGCAATTCGCCGAAACGGCTCCAAGATACTATCATAATCATATGAGTACATCACAAGGTTTGCGGAATCAACCTATTACACAGCTGATATTTCTAAAGACTAAGCCTGTCATGCTAGATATAACAGCTTTCTTCTAATCCAAGGCTTCACGCTCGCGCTTTCTCTTTCCCCTTACTAGAGCATTTTACTACGTGCTTACATGAAAATGGTTTAGTTTTTGGAAATGCGAGAGTTAGGCCATGAGGTCTAGTGAGTTCCCTCTAAAAACAAACATTTGCACTACATAAAACATTTTAAACAATTTATAAGCATTTATAAACTCTTCTCATCTTTAAAACATTTAAACTTTCACACGCAAGAACTACCCATGTATATGGAACACTGAAGTCACGCACATCCGTGACAACGTGTTAGTCTCACACTGTCGTATTGGGTCACACCTCCCATGGCATAAATGGGACACACCCCCCGGTATGAGCACTGGCGGGCCACACCCCCCGACTTAGCCAAAACATGCTCACTTCCAAATGTATGCATACATAATATCTTAACTTTCTCAAACCAAGTAAAACATGCAGTTTCATATAAAGGATAAAACATGCAGTCTCATCATATCTCATGCATTTTAAGTAATACTGTAAAGCCCGTATCCCAGTATGTTATTTCTTTGTATTAAATCTTTTTTTTTAAGTTGAATTATTGTGGTTCCCGTTAACGGGGTTAGCCGAGTTGGGTCAAATCGTTAATGTATTGAAATTTTTGGCTAGTTGCGAGAGGAATGTAGGTTGAGGGGCTAATTGTGTCAAAGGGCCAAACACCCTCATTGGGTTTCGGCCCAAGACCCATCCTTTTCTTTTGTTATTTGTGTTGTTGCCGTAAGTCTGATTACACACAAGCAAATTGTCGTGAGAGTGAAACAAAGAAAAAAAAACACATAGCAAAACCCTTAACCCAACCATTCTCGTTTTCTTCTTTTCTTGTGTATCAAGCAAACAAAACATTCCCTAAACCCTACAATTCGAACCCATCTCGTTTCCTAGTGTTGTGCGGCCGAGAGAGAGGGATACGACGAGAGAGAGTGATCGCGAGAAAGAGAGTGACGAGAAGAAAGAACACAGCGGCAGCCCTCGCCACCGCTGCTGCCGTCGCCGGAGGTCGCCGCACCTGGGTCGTCGGAGGTCGAGAGGGAGGAGTTTGGTTGTGGTGGTGAGACGTCGTCGTAAGGTAAGTAACTCTCTCGTTCGTCTCGTTTCTTTTCCTTTTCCTTTCGTTTTTCCGGCGAGACCACCACCGCCGCACGCCGCTGCTGCGGTGGCTGTGGGTGGAGGGCGGTGGCAGTGGGTGACACTCGTAGCGTAAAACCCGAATCGTTAAGCCTTGAACCGTTTTTTTTATAAATCGTGATTTTTATGAAAATTCTAGTGTGCTGACCAGTTTTCGTGTAGTCATAACTTTTCCGTCGTAACTCCGTTTGAGCCGAAACTGGCGCCCACGGTTCCGGTTCAGGGCCGGGCACGTTTTCCGTGTTTTAGCGGAAAACTGGTTTGGCCTCTAGCTGGGCGAAAAAGTGGTCGTAAGTTTTGTGAATCGTCATTTTATGTAAAAGAAACTGCAGTTCTGTCACTGTTTTGCGTAAGCTGTAACTTTTTCCTCGTAGCTCGGATTGGGGTGATTCCGGTGTCAAAAATTCCCTTTTTGAGTCTAGAAACTTTTCTATGTTTTGTGCAAAACCCAGTTCGGGACGTAGCATGGGTCGATTTGTCGTTTTATACTGAAAGGTGCTGAATTTCGCTGTTCCGGAAACTGTTTTTGTAAAATCCGTAGTAAATTGTAGAAAAATCGTTAGGAGGCGTATAATATGTCCTTGGAACCCTAACTCAGAGTACTTTCTGGTCATGAAATAATATTGGGAATTTTATGGGTTTAAAGGTGTCGAAACAGGTCCCGAACAGACCTGTTTTGGGTGAACGGAATTTAGTTTTAGTGACGGTTTAAGCGTGTGTCGTGTCATAGGGTCCGGGTCTCGTATTGACACGTTTTAACATGCGTTTAGGTGCTGGGAAGTGACCGTATTTGTGAAGCTTGAATTGTGTTATTAAGCTGGGCGCGCATTCGAGGTGAGTTCTCTCACTGTGTAGTTAGGGGTTGTATGCATGTCATAATAGTTTGTATGTACTATTGTCTTTGTGGTGTGAACTAGTTGTTTGTGGTGTGTAATATTTGATTGGTTTGAATGCTTGGTATAAATGTGTTACATTACAATTCGGTGGGACCGAGGCCTCGATGGTACTGAGGTGTTGGTTACATTACAATTCGGTGGGACCGAGGCCTCGATGGTACTGAGGTGTTGGTTACATTACAATTCGGTGGGACCGAGGCCTCGATGGTACTGAGGTGTTGGATACATTACAATTCGGTGGGACCGAGGCCTCGATGGTACTGAGGTGTTGGATACATTACAATTCGGTGGGACCGAGGCCTCGATGGTACTGAGGTGTTGGATACATAATTACTTGTAGATGTTTACTCGTTTTATGTAACTGTGATGTTGTTGCTTATGTGCGGATAGGGGAGATGTGTATATAATTCCTATCTGCGCATGTGTTGGAATTCACTAAGCTTCGTGCTTACCCTTTCCCAATAAACTGTGGTTTCAGGTACGGGCGGCTCCAAGGCGTGACGAGTACACACTGGCGCGCGAGAAAAGCTGGTTGCTTTATGATTTTAATAATTAAACGTTTATTCCGCTGGTTTTATTTTATAAAGACATTAATTATGTGTTTGCAAACGAAACGTTGGGATCATTTATTGAGTTGTTATCAATGAATTGTTTATTTAAAAATTTAAATTTGCTTGTAATTTTTGGGACGTTACAAATACATAAATCAACACATTTTCAGTTAGAAAGAGTCACCTGTCGTCTTAGCGCACTACTTCTCACAAAAGCTTCGGCTCTCTAGGTGAAACACCTAAAATATTAAAGAGAAAAGAGCAATAAGTCTTACGCTAACCCTCACTACCGTATGTACAAATCCTCAAAGGAAACTTGATTCAAAAGACTAATGAGTCTGAACCAAAGTTCTGGACTCAACTCCGGATCCGGTCCCAATCCGGGTTCCGATCTCAATCCGGATCCGGTCCCATTCCGGATCCCACCTCATTCCGGGCTCTATTCGGATTCCGCCACATTCCGGTCTATTCCGGATCCGCTCCCGGTTCGGGTCCATTCCGGATCCGCTTCCGGTTCCGGTCCATTCCGAATCCGCTTTCGGTATATCGCACAGAGTGAAATTGAGAAAATGCATCAAATCGCGGTTAAACCCGATTCCAACAAATTTTAAGCTTTTAAAACCATAACAAAACATGCAAAACACTCTTAAAACAAGGACTATACATCCAAAAACCCATTTCGTTGTTGGATTAAACCCATCTATCCATTCTTTCAACTGTCTATTTGTTGGACAAAACATGCAGTAAGAGATTTATAGCCTTAGAATATTCGATTTAGTTCTATTGCGCAGCTCTTGTTTGAGTCCAACCGTTCTAGGATAGAGTCTTGTATTCGACTGTCTATTTGTTTCGCACTGCATATAATCGGGTATTCGCGAGGTCACCCGTTATAATTAGTAGGGATTCGGTAGTAGCAAGGGTAGTGGGATAAGAGGAAGTTCCTAAAGAGCTGGGAAGGGTGTTTATGTATGAGTACGTGTGCTAGATTGCTTTCTAGAACATAGGAGTATGTATGCTAAATTGCTTGGTGCTTATTACACTGTATTGCATGTCTGCTGCTTGCTATTAGGCATTTGGCAGTAGCAAGGGTAGTGGTTTGGATGGAATTCCTAGGGAGCTAGGAAGAGTGTGTACATATGCCGGTGCGGGCATATGTGTATAGTTTCGGCGAGAAACTACTTGGACCCCTTGGGATGGAACTCGGAACGGGCGATGATAGGTATGGATGGTAGTAGTAGAGCTCCTACTACCGGAAGCACAGGATCAATGCTCGAGTCGGGGAAGTCACGAGGAATCCAAGGAGTTGGGCGTGAGTGTTGTTAGTGTGCGTTGTTATGTGCTAATAACGCGTTGTGTTGTCTACTCAGAATAGCCGTCACGAGGAGAGACAACTATAGTAAACCTACTAGTACAGGTGTGTACTCGAAGTGTTTTGAGGTGATGATCGTTGGAGGTAGTGATGAAGGTCCTAAACTAGTAATCGTTGGAATAGAAAGACGATTCTAATATTAGTCACTTGGAGTGACGATAAGGATGATATTTGTTGTAAGCAGATCATTTCGGGCCAAGATGGAAGATTGTGCTAGAGTCATAGGCTCATAGAGCCGACTTTGATTTGAGGAAAACCCGTAAGATGATTTAATGTGATTTCCCAACTTGCCTTAAGAGGTTTAAATGTCTGGATGACAATAGTAGACCGGAGAGTTTCGGAGTAGTATGGGTCGAGACGTTGAATGCCGAATGAGTCATGCACGAAGTTATTTTGAAAATAAGATTGCATTACCAAATTCTTGTGTTTCAAATCTTTGTATGGGCGGTGTTTTGGAATTTTGGGAACTGCTCAGCACACGCACAAGATTTTGAAATATGGTTTTGAAAGTGTATGAAATCGTTTTATCTCGGGAGTGCAAACTTTGTTAGAATTTGTCTCATTTTCGTTATTTTTCCAACGGTTCTTTCGGGTACGATGTTATCCGTGTTTTGTGGTGGTTAAGGTGTTGGGTAAGTGACTACGGATTGAGACTCTAACATTGGAACTCCTCCACATGTGTTAGAGTTGAGACGAAAAGTTACATTCCACGATGTCTGTATAAAGGCTATTTTGGTGATTTGTTTAAAATGAGTTTGGAATTCCGGTGTCGCTTAACTTTTCGTTCGAGAGTTTGTATTACTAAGTGTTTTATTGCAAATAGTTCAGGGCGTGGATTGATTCATGCGTGACATAAGTGGTGCATGGAGGAATTTTGGTAACATTTCATAAGGAGTTGTTTAGTGCGCTTTTTAGTCAGCTAAAGGTTTTATCGTCATTTCCATGAAAATGCGATTTATCGACTTAGGGGTATGCATACTGGGGTAACCTTTGTTTTCGACATTTTGATAAACGAGTCGTGCATGAAAATGTTTTAGTTCCTTTTTGTCGAAATGAAAGACCATTTGATCCAATGAGTGTTTTAATGTTGTGAATATCATGCATTCGATTACAATGTGTTATATTTTGGAAATATAAATGCGTAGATTGTTGACATTCGGTTAATTTAGAATTACCGATCATTTCTTTTTGGAAATTAAAAACTTTTGCTTTGAAAGAAACGAGTATTTTGAGCATTTTCGATAAATACATTTTTAAACTATAATGTTTTGACGTTATATGTCCCAAGTACGAAACTTGAGGAAGTGTTACAAGCTTGCATGTCTGCCCCCAGTTTGAGATTTTATGAGGTTTTAGTCGATATTTCCAATTAATAGAAGCGGCCTGGTTTCTGTCTTCAAGTTTGAATCTTACACGAGGCAGTTGTGTTTTAACAAAAATATATTTGTAAACCGTGTCATCGATTTGTGTGACTAGCTGACGCGCGAAAAATTTGTGGCGAACCCTGTGCCACGTCATTTTATGATTAAAAAGAAGAATTTTTGAATCAAATGTCGTGAAACTTATTTTGAATTATGTGCACACCTTTGTCGCACCCTATTTAAGGTCAAGCGGTTACTTTAAGTGCACGTCATGAGTCAATCCATACTGGAATCGAGGCGGTTCATTTTACAGAAATTATTTATTACGCTTTGCTTTTGTGTGAGTAAACTGAACTGCAATGGAACGATTTTCAACATGATTTTCCTATGTGGGACGAGCGTGTCCAGTTTTGCGTAACTATCGATCAGGTAATAGTAGTTTTATTAAATACGATCTTTTTGAGATGAAAATCCTGATGTTGAAAATATTTTGTAAATAATTTTGTAAACCATTTGGGGAAATGTGTTTTTAAGTGTCATGTGTCATTTCGAGAGTTTTAAGGGTGTGAGTCCTTTTGGAAAACTCTTTTGTTTAACCCGTGTTGAGTCTGGGACTAAGGTTGATTTCAGAGTATTGCTTGCTTAAACTTTGTTTAAACGTATTTTCCGACCTATGGGTCTAGCAAGCGTGGAGCATTTTGCTCGGTTTTGACTTGGAGTTAGTCATGGGCCAATTGCCCGGTTTTAATGGCTCGATGTGGAGTCTAGTTGATGAGTTGTTTTTGTCGCACCGTTTGGCATTCTTTGCACGTTGAGTGTTTACATGTTTGGGTGAGTGAGTCAATCAGGAATAGGCATGTTGTTGGTAGGCTGTTTGCTTTGGATCCTTAGACACGTTAGTCAGTCGTTGGTAGTGGTCGGTTGGGTATCTCGGGGTGAGGCCCCGGTGTTCAGGTGTTATAGCCTAGGCTTTCTAGTAGGTGCTAGGAGGATATAGTTGTGGGCACTTACCTGAGAGGTAATTCCGATGTGAGGGGACCTGAGGCGTTACCTGAGAGGTAGGCGTCAGGGTGTATCCTCGGTTCAGATAAATTAGCTTTGTAGAGCGAGTGTGGGGGATACGTCGACGGTGGGAGGTTGGGTATTCCACGCGCGTTAGTACTGTAGGCCGAATAGTATCGGTTAAGGGATTGATGCCCTTTGGTTATTAAGAGAATAAATGCGCATCAACCATTTCGAGGTAGGTGGTATAGTTAGGTGTCGACTTTTAGGCTTGAGGCCAAACACCTTTAGTATAGTCGGAGAGTTGTAGCCGATGTTAAGATAATCATGGTGATGGTAGTAGTAACCCTGAAATGATCACTTGTGATGAATGGTTATGGTGGAATGACCTACGTGTGTGTTAGTTGATTTGGGTGTGGGGGATATTTATTTGTGTTAGTGTCTAGGATAATACCATGCTTATGCTTATTATTGTGATCGGTTGGACCGATGTTCGGCGGGTGGCCGATGCTTGTTATTGTAATCGGTTGGACCAATGTTCGGCAGGGGGTCGATGTTTTGTTAATATAAGTTATTGAGAATCTTAGGAGTCTATTAGAATTCGTAGAAGTTAATCGTCAATTAATGATAGGAGGGATCGTAATCGAGTATCCTGTAGAGTATACTGGTGAGCAGCTTTAGAGTGGTTAGAGCTTGAGATTTGACTCGGGAGATATGGAATATCTAAGGTTGGGGGACAACCGTAGTCGCTTGGCTAGGAATGATTTCAATTGTCGGGGTGTTCTGCCGATCATAATCCTAGTGTCTTAGAAAGAGTACGTTAGTAAGAATAGTATTCGAGAAGTTTAGTAGGGGTTTCAAGTGGACTTAGGAACCTGAGGTTGAGATGAGGGAGAACTATCCGGAGTTATTCGTAGACAGAGACTTCGAGGACGAAGTCTAATCCAAGTGGGGGAGAGTTGTAAAGCCCGTATCCCAGTATGTTATTTCTTTGTATTAAATCTTTTTTTTAAAGTTGAATTATTGTGGTTCCCGTTAACGGGGTTAGCCGAGTTGGGTCAAATCGTTAATGTATTGAAATTTTTGGCTAGTTGCGAGAGGAATGTAGGTTGAGGGGCTAATTGTGTCAAAGGGCCAAACACCCTCATTGGGTTTCGGCCCAAGACCCATCCTTTTCTTTTGTTATTTGTGTTGTTGCCGTAAGTCTGATTACACACAAGCAAATTGCCGTGAGAGTGAAACAAAGAAAAAAAAACACATAGCAAAACCCTTAACCCAACCATTCTCGTTTTCTTCTTTTCTTGTGTATCAAGCAAACAAAACATTCCCTAAACCCTACAATTCGAACCCATCTCGTTTCCTAGTGTTGTGCGGCCGAGAGAGAGGGATACGACGAGAGAGAGAGTGATCGCGAGAAAGAGAGTGACGAGAAGAAAGAACACAGCGGCAGCCCTCGCCACCGCTGCTGCCGTCGCCGGAGGTCGCCGCACCTGGGTCGTCGGAGGTCGAGAGGGAGGAGTTTGGTTGTGGTGGTGAGACGTCGTCGTAAGGTAAGTAACTCTCTCGTTCGTCTCGTTTCTTTTCCTTTTCCTTTCGTTTTTCCGGCGAGACCACCACCGCCGCACGCCGCTGCTGCGGTGGCTGTGGGTGGAGGGCGGTGGTAGTGGGTGACACGTAGCGTAAAACCCGAATCGTTAAGCCTTGAACCGTTTTTTTTATAAATCGTGATTTTTATGAAAATTCTAGTGTGCTGACCAGTTTTCGTGTAGTCATAACTTTTCCGTCGTAACTCCGTTTGAGCCGAAACTGGCGCCCACGGTTCCGGTTCAGGGCCGGGCACGTTTTCCGTGTTTTAGCGGAAAACTGGTTTGGCCTCTAGCTGGGCGAAAAAGTGGTCGTAAGTTCTGTGAATCGTCATTTTATGTAAAAGAAACTGCAGTTCTGTCACTGTTTTACGTAAGCTGTAACCTTTTCCTCGTAGCTCGGATTGGGGTGATTCCGGTGTCAAAAGTTCCCTTTTTGAGTCTAGAAACTTTTCTATGTTTTGTGCAAAACCCAGTTCGGGACGTAGCATGGGTCGATTTGTCGTTTTATACTGAAAGGTGCTGAATTTCGCTGTTCCGGAAACTGTTTTTGTAAAATCCGTAGTAAATTGTAGAAAAATCGTTAGGAGGCGTATAATATGTCCTTGGAACCCTAACTCAGAGTACTTTCTGGTCATGAAATAATATTGGGAATTTTATGGGTTTAAAGGTGTCGAAACAGGTCCCGAACAGACCTGTTTTGGGTGAACGGAATTTAGTTTTAGTGACGGTTTAAGCGTGTGTCGTGTCATAGGGTCCGGGTCTCGTATTGACACGTTTTAACATGCGTTTAGGTGCTGGGAAGTGACCGTATTTGTGAAGCTTGAATTGTGTTATTAAGCTGGGCGCGCATTCGAGGTGAGTTCTCTCACTGTGTAGTTAGGGGTTGTATGCATGTCATAATAGTTTGTATGTACTATTGTCTTTGTGGTGTGAACTAGTTGTTTGTGGTGTGTAATATTTGATTGGTTTGAATGCTTGGTATAAATGTGTTACATTACAATTCGGTGGGACCGAGGCCTCGATGGTACTGAGGTGTTGGTTACATTACAATTCGGTGGGACCGAGGCCTCGATGGTACTGAGGTGTTGGTTACATTACAATTCGGTGGGACCGAGGCCTCGATGGTACTGAGGTGTTGGATACATTACAATTCGGTGGGACCGAGGCCTCGATGGTACTGAGGTGTTGGATACATTACAATTCGGTGGGACCGAGGCCTCGATGGTACTGAGGTGTTGGATACATAATTACTTGTAGATGTTTACTCGTTTTATGTAACTGTGATGTTGTTGCTTATGTGCGGATAGGGGAGATGTGTATATAATTCCTATCTGCGCATGTGTTGGAATTCACTAAGCTTCGTGCTTACCCTTTCCCAATAAACTGTGGTTTCAGGTACGGGCGGCTCCAAGGCGTGACGAGTACACACTGGCGCGCGAGAAAAGCTGGTTGCTTTATGATTTTAATAATTAAACGTTTATTCCGCTGGTTTTATTTTATAAAGACATTAATTATGTGTTTGCAAACGAAACGTTGGGATCATTTATTGAGTTGTTATCAATGAATTGTTTATTTAAAAATTTAAATTTGCTTGTAATTTTTGGGACGTTACAAATACATAAATCAACACATTTTCAGTTAGAAAGACTCACCTGTCGTCTTAGCGCACTACTTCTCACAAAAGCTTCGGCTCTCTAGGTGAAACACCTAAAATATTAAAGAGAAAAGAGCAATAAGTCTTACGCTAACCCTCACTACCGTATGTACAAATCCTCAAAGGAAACTTGATTCAAAAGACTAATGAGTCTGAACCAAAGTTCTGGACTCAACTCCGGATCCGGTCCCAATCCGGGTTCCGATCTCAATCCGGATCCGGTCCCATTCCGGATCCCACCTCATTCCGGGCTCTATTCGGATTCCGCCACATTCCGGTCTATTCCGGATCCGCTCCCGGTTCGGGTCCATTCCGGATCCGCTTCCGGTTCCGGTCCATTCCGAATCCGCTTTCGGTATATCGCACAGAGTGAAATTGAGAAAATGCATCAAATCGCGATTAAACCCGATTCCAACAAATTTTAAGCTTTTAAAACCATAACAAAACATGCAAAACACTCTTAAAACAAGGACTATACATCCAAAAACCCATTTCGTTGTTGGATTAAACCCATCTATCCATTCTTTCAAAACCAAACCACACAATGACATTTTCCCAAATCAGAACAAGGATTAAGGGCTTAGAGATTACCTTCAAAAGGTTTTGATGGTGAATCCCTCTTCAAATCAGCACCTCTCTTGACCAACACTGCAAGTAATGATCCTTGATTCCTTTCTTCTTCTCCAAAGCCGATTTCCCTACTCTACTCTTTCTCCCTTGCAGCCGCCCAAAACACAAAATAAGAATGATACCAATTTAGGCTAGTGATTAGGGTTTTACTCTTTATAGTTTTATTCCAACTTGACCCCTCAACTTTTGTTTTTCTTATTTTTGCCCCAAAACTTACCCTTCTCTCAATAAAGACTTGGGTTATTACAACATCCCTCCCTCAAAAGAATTCCGTCCTCGGAATTCCATCTTCGAAAAATCTCAGATGTTTGGACCTCATATCCGTCTCTGACTCCCCAAGTTGCCTTTTGCCCCTTATGATACCATTACTGCAATTCCACAAGGTCACACCCATCGATCCTCAACTACTTGACTCTAAGGTCAATGATCATCCCCGACCTTATAACAAAGGCCAGCTTCTTATCGCTTGCATCCCTCGCAATGCCCTCGCTATCCCAACTTCCAACAAGTGCTCTCTATAATTAAAGTGTGAAACACAATATGAGTTCTCCAAAGTCTCATCAATCACAACCAGATCATACACTAACCCTCCAACTCATACTATGGGGATGTCTTCCGCACAAAGTTGCCCCTCCCTCCATTCGAGGCTCAAAAGGGTTACGTTCTTCAACCCAACTAACTTGGCTCAACACAGCTGTCCAAACCAATCTGACCGAAACCGTATATGTATCCGACCCTTCAAAATCGTCTCTCGGTTACCCGCAACTAACTTGGGTCGGTTATTTCGTTATAACATACTTGCAACCTCTCCGGTTGACCGTATCAGATACTTTCCACTTTCATCCATACACGCGGTCTCATGATTTTAAAACGTGATCCAACAAGGTTTTTCACATACGACTTCACTTCCTTAAAGGAAATTTCACCACATACAATGCCACAACAACATAAATTCTTCACTAACTCAATACCACTCAATTCACCAAGCCAACATAAAATCAATCTTGAATATTCCAACTAAACTCTCAGTCCAGAGTTCATTCATTGCATAGCATGCAATTCTAGATTACTCCCCCAAATCCGACTTTCTTCTGATGCAACCACTACTTTCTTTCCCGAACCACATTGACCACGACCCATTGCCGTTAATCAAATATTCATACGCTCCCACCACGTCAACACCCCACAAACACTTTTACATAACTAAAAGTAGGAAGCCTCCCCCATCCATCATCTGAAGTATCCAACCATCCACGCTGAACCAATCCTGAAGACACGTTCACATTCTTACTGCATTCAATCACCATCCAACCGCACGTGAAATAAATTCAAGTTTCATTTGTTCAACAAGAAGGGGTGACTAAATTCACGCATAACTACCCCCATGGGCTCAATACTGAACTACAACCTCACTTGGGACCTAAATCAACGGTCCTTCAATCCGAGCGCTACATGCTATTACCTTTTTCCACTTCATTCTTGAAATCACAGTTCTTGCCTCCAAAGAACGGCTCACCCGTAGGTGCATGCCTTTGACCAAACACTTGAGTTATCTTTTCATAACCTTTGAACCATAACATACATACAACTCCTTCTTTCATACTCTCGCTAGGAGTTCAGGTATCCACTACTGACAATAACGACCTGTAAACATTGCTCCACAATTCCGATGTCACTCATCGAACTTCATAATTCAAGTTCACTCACTAAATTCAACACATCATCCCTACCTCTTCCGGCCAGTATGGAACATTGCCGCCTCTATTTCTGATCACACTAACACGCCGGTAACACATATACATGGCTATACCTATCCCACGATTTCACCACATTCTCACCCGAGAAGTCCAACCACGTCATCCCAAAACACTTCCAATGCTCGAAGCCACCACCACACTTCTTGTTTTCGCAAACTGTTACCTTCTCATAGAATTCCTATGTACACAAGGAACAATTCAAAATCCTCAGAGATTACGTATCTACTACACCACATCACAACTAACCAATCCAACATCCTGATTAATCTTTCAATAATCCCAAACTAACTCACTCAACAACTCGCGTAACCTAACAAGCACATGGTTTTCCCCTTTTGGTAACCACCAACTTTCGTTCCACCCCTTTTTCTGACAATAGCCATTTCATAACGCTAACTTACAACTCATGCATCCAGCAACCTGTTTAACGCTTTGACTAAATCAACTGGAATCTCCTAGAAAGGACTCCCATCTTCTTATCCTTCTTTAACAACACATTACCCAATCACTGACTTGCACGTTTGTCTTGACAAAGGATGCCACTAGTTTATCCACACGATCTCCGCCCACAACATCACACTGCAGACCCGGTTTTCAGGGTCATTTGCACACATAAAAATCTTTCCTACATATTCACCTGTATACCTATATAACCAAATCCACGTCACGACTTTGTCTTTCCCAGAATCTAGATGAACCACAACTCATAATTTTCCAATCTGCCCAAAATTAGTCGTTCCTTGCCAGTGTATTGCGAATTCCAAGAAACCATCCCAACTACAAGACACATTCCCTTACAGGTCGATAATATCAACGTACCCACCTCGGTTGTGTCTATTACTTCATCCTTTTACGAACCGCCCGAAACCTCATAGAGAAAATACCCATCCAAATGCAATATTCCACGATCTAAAACGCCCATACAAGGTGGCCCAACATCAGGCAAGTATACATCTTTTCTGAACTACTTCCTACGTCGACACACACCAAGGTAAATTCTCAAATTCCAAACTCCGAACAACGCCTTTAACTTTATACATCTTAAACAGTTGCTGACTTCAATCATAAAAAAACGACAAGAAAATGCTTCCAAAATGCCCCCGACATCAAGGATTCTTAACGGAGCCTACTCTTCTCCAACATACCATAATTAGCTTCATACCCCACCGTCCTTACTTGAAGAAAATTCAAGACTTACTTCGTGCGAGGTCAAACTTACAAGACCACTCCCAAAAACTCAGGCTCAATGCCTTTAACCTTTCAATGATGCATCTCAGCGCTACACAAATGAGTTACTAAAATTAGTACCTTGACGATTTCAAGTCTTCCGCCCCGGACACAACCGTTCACCGATAACGGCACTTCAAGTTACCGAACAGAAGTACAACTACCATAACACCAACAATACCGAAGTCCACTTCTGACACTTCCACTATTCACCTCTCCTCCTTAATGAGGATACCAAGATCTCAGTCAACCGACAATGGCTCAACTGACGCATTTCCACTCTAAAAACCCTACCTTAACTATAATGCAATAAACTCTACGACCTAGTGAGTTCATAGCCTTCATGCATAACGACACGATGCTTTAAATCATTTCTCATATTTGAACGTTCAAAAGTACAACACTTGAAAACAACCTGAGTACGCATGACTCAACATCTCATAGCTTCAAAATTATGCACAGCGATCTCGAGAATCGTTCGCACGTAACTTTCCGGTAAAACACAACATCGACAACTCGATTGAATGTTGCTACAAATGAAAGTATCTTCAATAATCTTTTCTTATATGATAACAAAATTTCGAGTAAAAGTCTCGTATAATAAGTGAGTTGGTTGACTCCCTCACACTCCTTGATATAACAAAATATTCATACCAAATTCAGTTATAAAACCATTCAAGTAATCGTTTTCATGATTTTTACAACGAGAAGTATCTTAACATGAAAGAGGTGAAATACTTCACAAATCACTACGTTTAAAATTTTATCGTGCAACGAAAGCAAGTTTGTCTTTTTCTTTAACCATGCGCTTGCGTGCGTTGACTTGTTTGCAAAATACGGAACTCATTGCGCTCAAATATATTTTTAATATGAAAGAGTTCATGTAACAACTTTAAAGACACAATGCATAAAACTCAACTTGCAATTTGAAGGCTATTCACTCTAACAAGGTCATTTTTTGCACTCACGCATCTCATTGCCGACACTCTACCTTGACCAACGATCGTTTTCCCGTCCTTGTACAACTTGTTGCGCAGGTGTTGCACAACTTACTTGATTGACCACCCCACACAGTTCTCGTCTTGAGCAATGATTCTCAAACAATGTGGTTTCACTTTTGACTTTTAAGGTCGATGAACGACAACCTACCTTTCGTCCTACTACACCGCTTGACTACAAGTCATGGGCTTAAGAAGCTCTCAAGATCCCAACGCAGTCCTCCCTTCTTATCCCAACTGATAGACACATCAATCATAAGCATGGAGACTCTCTAGAAACTAGGAGCGTACCCATAATCCGTCATTCATCCATTTAGAACCCAAGAAATTCTACCGTTGGTCGGTTCATCACCGCCTTGAACAATACTCCTTCTAGAGGGTGTCATCACTTACACCATGAGCGACCTCACACTTCGCATTAAACCATTAATATCGCCGCAAGGTTAGAATTTACTTTATTCCACCGCCCCTTAATTGACTGTCTCATCAATAACAACCTTCCGTACATGACGATAACTAAACAAACTGCATACAACTAACATTCTAACAACACCTTCGCAAAATAAGGCAATTTGAACGCATACATGTACCTGTAAATTCGCAATAGGTGTAATGTAAATTTAGCTTACATGATGGTCCTTACTACATTATTACTCTAGTGCACTTAGAGTGATCTTTCCTAAAGGCATCCTATATCTCAACTATGTTCTCCTCCACTCCACAGTTTAAGTTTAGGCCCATCCGGTCACCTAAATTCCTTAAACTACGGCTCTGATACCAACTGTAACATCCCAACTCAAAGAATAAAACTTAAACAACATAAATTAAGCAATTCGCCGAAACGGCTCCAAAATACTATCATAATCATATGAGTACATCACAAGGTTTGCGGAATCAACCTATTACACAGCTAAGATTTCTAAAGACTAAGCCTGTCATGCTAGATATAACAGCTTTCTTCTAATCCAAGGCTTCACGCTCGCGCTTTCTCTTTGCCCTTACTAGAGCCTTCTACTACGTGCTTACCTGAAAATAGTTTAGTTTTTTGGAAATGTGAGGGTTAGACCATGAGGTCTAGTGAGTTCCCTCTAAAAACAAACATTTGCACCACATAAAACATTTTAAACAATTTATAAGCATTTATAAACTCTTCTCATCTTTAAACATTTAAACTTTCACACGCAAGAACTACCCATGTATATGGCACACTGAAGTCATGCACATCCGTGACAACGTGTCAGTCTCACACTATCGTATTGGGTCACACCTCCCATGGCATAAACGGGACACCCCCCTAGTATGAGCACTGGCGGGCCACACCCCCGACTTAGCCAAAACATGCTCACTTCCAAATGTATGCATACATAATATCTTAACTTTCTCAAACCAAGTAAAACATGCAGTTTCATATAAAGGATAAAACATGCAGTCTCATCATATCTCATGCATTTTAAGTAATACATAAATCAACACATTTTCAGTTAGAAAGACTCACCTGTCGTTTTAGCGCACTACTTCTCACAAAAGCTTCGGCTCTCTAGGTGAAACACCTAAAATATTAAAGAGAAAAGAGCAATAAGTCTTACGCTGACCCTCACTACCGTCTGTACAAATCCTCAAAGGAAACTTGATTCAAAAGACTACTGAGTCTGAGCCAAAGTCCGGACTCAATTCCGGATCCGGTCCCAATCCGGGTTCCGATCTCAATCCGGATCCCACCTCATTCCGGGCTCGATTCGGATTCCGCCACATTCCGGTCCATTCCGGATTCGCTCCCGGTTCCGGTCCATTCCGGGTCCGCTTCCGATTCCGGTCCATTCCAGATCCGCTTTCGATATATCGCTGATAAGTGCTCAATTTTGAGTACTTGAGCCCTTATTTCTTTTCTCTTTTAGGTAGGATTTTACACTTTTACATCCCGATTTGAGTCTTTTATTTCATTATTTTACAATTTCTTGATTTAGAGTTTAGGATGGTGATTTACTTGTTTCATAGGGTATTTGGGCTAATTTTAACAAACTTGGAAAAATCTCTTTACTGAACAGGGCATGCTGCAGCATTGCTGGAGCATTAGGTCTGCTGTCTTTTGCATGGAGGAATTGGAAGATGATGAAATGGGATTGGATTTAGCACTTTTGTTGACCAGCGGATAAAGCCTATTACCAGCTGATTAAGCTTGCTAGTTGTGATCTAATTGTCTTTTGTACTTCTTGGTTGTATTATTAAACTAATAGTCCCATCTTTAGGGATTTTGTTGCTACATTTACATCCTTGGTCCCTTTCTATTCCCTATAAATAGGAGGGCTTGGATGCTCCATTAGATCATCTCTTTTTGTACCAATCACTAGCTGATTTAATCAGCCCCCAATTCCTCTTATTAATGTTATGATGTTCTTCCATTTAATGCTTTATTTCATCTTCAAATCTTCATCCATACTTATGAATGCTTGGAGCATTCCTGTAGCACTGGGCAGTGATTTTTAATACGCTTTCTTTAATTCCATCTTGCATCTTTACCTTTGTTATTTACTTTACGTCTTTATTTTTTAGCACTTAATTTAAGCATTTTACATTATTGTACTTACATTCCATCCTTTAATATTGTCATTTACTCTTGCATCTCTTATTTATTTGTCATTTTAATTATAGTCTTTACTTTCAAGTACCATTTTCTATTCCAAGCATTATGTTTACTCTTCTAGTTTCTTGCATTTACTTTGTTTTATTTAGTATAATGAGTAGCTAATCTTTTTAGCTTGGGTGTGAGGCAAAGGGTGTTATGATGACCAAAAGAAAGTAGGCATTTTTTGAGGCAAAAATGATGTTTTATTATTCCAACCCAAGTTTCTTCAAGATAAAACAATCGTTTGACAAATTGATCACTTTGATAGTGTTAAAGTGTCATGGACCTAGAGATAGGCCATTGAATAGCACGTCAATTTGGATGACTTAAGGGGTTATATCGAGAGAGTAACTTGCAATGAGAGTTGTTACTTTTGTTTTCTAAAATGATTCATTCTTGATAAGTTGTCATTTTCTCAAAGGATTAAAATGGAATAGACTTAGAGATAAGTTATTTAGGAGTATAACAACTTGGGGGGTATGGGGGTTATATCGAGAGAGTAACTTTTAACAAAGAGAATTTGTTTTGCCATATACTTCGAGAACTCCATTTCCATCGTTCCTTTATCTTAGGTTCTGCTCAGAGATGAGATTGCTTTAGCTACTGGAACCATGGGATGGTGAGAGTCCGAGAGAAACGTGTCTCAAAGTAGATAATAAAACTAGTTTTTGTCACTGTTATGCTGCAGCATCACAGCAGCATTATGCTGTAGCATTGTTGTAGCATTGGTCTGCTGGAATTCGGTTTATCATAACATCACAAGTCTTACACCCTTGCTTCTCTTTTAATCTTGTTAATTAAAATCTATGTTAATCATCAACCAGCAAATCAAAGATATTTTCTTCCAAATCATCTTCGGAAATCACTTCTTTCATCATACTTTAATAGCAATTTTAACTCCAATCTATGTGGGACGATACTTGGTATCTTTACCATTTTATTACTTGAAAAGACGACATAGTTCCACGTAAGTATGCTTGCTTATTGGTTCTATTAGCACACGTCTATAGGTGTATTCTACGCATTCATCAATCGCATAGAGTGAAATCGAGAACTCCATTTCCACCGTTCCTTTATCTTAGGTTCTGCTCAGAGATGAGATTGCTTTAGCTACTGAACCATGGGATGGTGAGAGTCCGAGAGGAACGTGTCTCAAAGTAGATAATAAAACTAGTTTTTGTCACTGCTATGCTGCAGCATCACTGCAGCATCATGCTGTAGCATTGTTGTAGCATTGGTCTGCTGGAATTCGGTTTATCATAACATCACAAGTCTTACACTCTTGCTTCTCTTTTATACTTGTTAATTAGAATCTATGTTAATCATCAACCAACAAATCAAAGATATTTTCTTCCAAATCATCCTCGTAAATCACTTCTTTCATCATACTTTAATAGCAATTTTAACTCCAATCTCTGTGGGACGATACTTGGTATCTTTACCATTTTATTACTTGAAAAGACGACATAGTTACACGTAAGTATACTTGCTTATTGGTTCTATTAGCACACGTCTATAGGTGTATTCTACGCATTCATCAAGTTTTTGGCGCCATTGTCGGGGATTGGTAAGCTAAAAATCTATCAAAGTATTTTAAAAGATTTGGTTTTTCTAACACCGTTGGGAATTTTTAAGATTTTTTGAAAGTGGTGTATGCCAAGAATTCCACGTGGGGAGCTCTTTGAATTTGATCCGGGTATTGAGAGAACTTTTCATCAAAGAAGAAGAATTCAAAGAACATCAAACTCTCTCAATATGGAGGACGGTCCCCCACCAGGTTTTGAAAATAGACCACCAAGACCCACCAGATATTACCCATATACTCAGCTGGACCCTCTCAGAAGGACACATTGGGGGTTGTAAACTGTCTTCTCAACCTCCATTTCAAAAACCCTCGTTCACACCATCCGATTACCTCACTTCGCTATTTGTTCCTCTGCTTCTCCTCCATCGTTCTCACTCTAATTCTCCCTCATTCTTATTGAGAAAAATCAATTCCCATGGCAAGAATGAAGTGTGCCCTAGTTCGAGACCCTCCAGTCTAGCAGAACATTCGATGTAGCGGGCGAAATCGAGCAATGGTTCGAAGCCCTGCTACAACTCAAGAACCAGAAATGAGAGCCTTGGAGGACGAATCCTCACCTCCACTTCGACGAGAAGAACCCACAGACCCATATGGTATTAAGAAAGGAGAGTCCTCGGGTGTCAAGGAAATCGACGAGCCATCGTCATCACCAAACCCCTTCGCTTTGGTAGTCTACACCGAACCACAGGTTCTTCGGCACAAAATCACGCCGCATCATCAAGGTCAGGTACCTAATTCTCAACCCTTAATTGATAGGAGCACAACCTCTTATTTGGAGGATGAAACTCAGCCCATTGTCTCTACCAAAATCAATATGCATTTCTTTAGGAGACATGAGTTTGATTGGTCATTTGGACCAATCCACTCCGCTGAAAACATAACCAAACAGACCATCGAAACACATGACCACAGTGACGATGAGAGTTTAGAACACATTGCCATCCTTTCCCCCCACACCCTCGTCGCCTAACTTTGAAATCCCTGATCTGAGCAAAGAAATTTTCTACTCTGATAATGTACCTGAACCTGTGCAACCCAAAAGAAAAAGGAAAACCTTAGGAAAATCGCATGCCAAGAAAACCACATAAAAAGATCAGCCTAGGAAAAAAAGCCAAGAGGGTGCAATTTGAAGAAGAAACCAGTGGAACCAAGCCTTTAGAAACTGATATAGGTGTTGCAGCACCCTGCAGCATGAGAAATCAGTAAGAAAAAGGGGTAGGAAGGAAAGTGTGATTGATGTGTTCATTAATAGGCTCGATGAACCTCATAAGGGGTTTAGCTCAAAAGCAGTTGCTAAGGTCTGGACCAAATTTAACACAAGGGTAGGATTTCCAGACAAAGGGTTCGATGAACTAAGTTTGAGGGAATTTTATTTTATCAAAGAAGTGGTTGATACGCAGGGACTTGAGAAAGTCTGTGAGGTTCATTCATCATACAACCTCACACTCTTGAGAGAGTTTTATTGTGAAATTTCTGTCACCTCGGCTCCTAGAATCAAAATCAGGGGAAGAACCATCATGCTAACAGCAAAGAAACTCAACAAGTTTCTTAACCTCTCACCCCCTAAAAAGACTGAATTTTATAAAATGATAAACAAAGCTAGCCCAACCGCTCTTGTAGAAACAGCCGTGGTTCTGGGGAAGCCCGGAGCTGAATGGGAACACCACCTAAATTTCATGCTGAGGACCTTCAAGGCCCTCAACCTAACTGCCAATTCCAACGTTTGGATAAACTTTGTGAGACATTCTGTTTCTCCTACTACTCACGATAGCACGATTTCTGTGGACAGAATGTTCCTCCTTTTTGTTTGGTTACAGGAAGAAGTGTCAACCTTGGAAGGATCATGTTAAGGAGCATCCGAGAATGTGCTACCAGAACTAGAGGCAAACTATATTTTCCAGGAATGTTGACCAAGATGCTAGTACATGCTGGCGTCCCACAGTATTCTGATGATTTGATAGTCAAAGAGCAGCGAGAGAAGTGGGAAATTGACATAAAAATGGTGACTAGGCTGAGTAATAGAAAGGAAAAAAGTGTTGGGGCTGCTGACTTGATGGTCATGGTGCAAGATTTGTTGACTCAAAATAGCAACATGATGGAGGAGGTAAACAAGCAGAGGACAGAATTCTTGGGAAAACTTGAAAGCTTGAGGACTGATTTGGTTACTCTAGCTGAGGGAAAGAGAGTCAAGAAACTGAAGAACTTGGTGAAGGCAAAGAAGGCACGAATCAACAAGTTGGAGAAATAGAATGCTATGCTAAGGGCTGAATCTGTTGTCAGATCTTGTGCTAAAGCTTCCGTTCAGCCATTCATTCAGACTGCTGGAAGCAATCAGCCCACTACCCACTGATGTGGGACAGGTTCAACAATCACTCACTCTAGCTCCAAATATTTTTTACTTCATTTTCTTACAAGTGAGTCTGGGATTAGTTTTTACTATTTTAGGATTTTATTTTCATGCATATGGGATCATGTTTTGTTATGTTCAAAGTACTTGCATAGCCAAAATAATTTTCAAAGTTCACATCACATTTCTAGGCTTGATTTATGCTAGAACTAGCCACACTTGTGCTTGGGACACAATTTGGTCCACATTCACCATAAATCACAGAAAGTATCCATGCTTTTGCTCATTTTTAGCCACTTAAAGCTTCTAAATTCATCCATTCTCCACAACAATGAGGACATTGTTAATTTCTTAGTTTGGGTGGGGGTGCCTAAAAATGGCAACAAAAGCATTGCTTAAAAGCCATGAAAAAGTGGTTTAAAAACACCAAAAATACCCCATAGGGGTAGGTGTATGTTTCCAACCAAAAGAGCACAAAAAGTGCCAAAATTTCAAAAAATTTGCAAGTGTTGGAACATGGTGTGAGAAAAGGCAAAGTGAGAAAAGAATATGCCAAAAAGATAGAAACCCTTTCCTTTCAAAAGCTTTGGTAATCTGTGATGTGAATGGTGTGATCATAACAAAAAGACTATGTGGTTAGCTTATGGTTCATAATCATAAATAGAATGAGGTGTTGGTTATTTTAGAATTATGAAAGGCTATGTTATGCATGTATGAATGTTTCAAGATTATGATGTGCGCTTATTGCCATCCATTTGCATAATTTTCAAAAATTTGAGACATTTCTTTTGTCTTCTTATTGTTTGGGGACAAGCAAATTTCTTAGTTTGGGGTGGTGATAAGTGCTCAATTTTGAGTACTTGAGCCCTTATTTCTTTTCTCTTTTAGGTAGGATTTTACACTTTTACATCCCGATTTGAGTCTTTTATTTCATTATTTTACAATTTCTTGATTTGGAGTTTAGGATGGTGATTTACTTGTTTCATAGGGTATTTGGGCTAATTTTAACAAACTTGGAAAAATCTCTTTACTGAACAGGGCATGCTGCAGCATTGCTGGAGCATTGGGTCTGCTTTCTTTTGCATGGAGGAATTGGAAGATGATGAAATGGGATTGGATTTAGCACTTTTGTTGACCAGCGGATAAAGCCTATTACCAGCTGATTAAGCTTGCTAGTTGTGATCTAATTGTCTTTTGTACTTCTTGGTTGTATTATTAAACTAATAGTCCCATCTTTAGGGATTTTGTTGCTACATTTACATCTTTGGTCCCTTTCTATTCCTTATAAATAGGAGGGCTTGGATGCTCCATTAGATCATCTCTTTTTGTACCAATCACTAGCTAATTTAATCAGCCCCCAATTCCTATTATTAATGTTATGATGTTCTTCCATTTAATGCTTTATTTCATCTTCAAATCTTCATCCATACTTATGAATTGTAGCACTAGGCAGTGATTTTTAATACGCTTTCTTTAATTCCATCTTGCATCTTTACCTTTGTTATTTACTTTACGTCTTTATTTTTTAGCACTTAATTTAAGCATTTTACATTATTGTACTTACATTCCATCCTTTAATATTGTCATTTACTCTTGCATCTCTTATTTATTTGTCATTTTAATTATAGTCTTTACTTTCAAGTACCATTTTCTATTCCAAGCATTATGTTTACTCTTCTAGTTTCTTGCATTTACTTTGTTTTATTTAGTATAATGAGTAGCTAATCTTTTTAGCTTGGGTGTGAGGCAAAGGGTGTTATGATGACCAAAAGAAAGTAGGCATTTTTTGAGGCAAAAATGATGTTTTATTATTCCAACCCAAGTTTCTTCAAGATAAAACAATCGTTTGACAAATTGATCACTTTGATAGTGTTAAAGTGTCATGGACCTAGAGATAGGCCATTGAATAGCACGTCAATTTGGATGACTTAAGGGGTTATATCGAGAGAGTAACTTGCAATGAGAGTTGTTACTTTTGTTTTCTAAAATGATTCATTCTTGATAAGTTGTCATTTTCTCAAAGGATTAAAATGGAATAGACTTAGAGATAAGTTATTTAGGAGTATAACAACTTGGGGGGTATGGGGGTTATATCGAGAGAGTAACTTTTAACAAAGAGAATTTGTTTTGCCATATACTTCGAGAACTCCATTTCCATCGTTCCTTTATCTTAGGTTCTGCTCAGAGATGAGATTGCTTTAGCTACTGGAACCATGGGATGGTGAGAGTCCGAGAGAAACGTGTCTCAAAGTAGATAATAAAACTAGTTTTTGTCACTGTTATGCTGCAGCATCACAGCAGCATTATGCTGTAGCATTGTTGTAGCATTGGTCTGCTGGAATTCGGTTTATCATAACATCACAAGTCTTACACCCTTGCTTCTCTTTTAATCTTGTTAATTAAAATCTATGTTAATCATCAACCAGCAAATCAAAGATATTTTCTTCCAAATCATCTTCGGAAATCACTTCTTTCATCATACTTTAATAGCAATTTTAACTCCAATCTATGTGGGACGATACTTGGTATCTTTACCATTTTATTACTTGAAAAGACGACATAGTTCCACGTAAGTATGCTTGCTTATTGGTTCTATTAGCACACGTCTATAGGTGTATTCTACGCATTCATCAATCGCATAGAGTGAAATTGAGAAAATGCATCAAATCACGATTAAACTCGATTCCAACAAATTTTAAGCTTTTAAAACCGTAACAAAACATGCAGAGCACTCTTAAAACAAGGACTATACATCCAAAACCCCATTTTCTTGTTGGATTAAACTCATCTACCCCTTCTTTCAAAACCAAACCACATAGTGACATTTTCCCAAATCAGAACAAGGATTAAGGGCTTAGAGATTACCTTGAAAAGGTTTTGATGGTGAATCCCTCTTCAAATCAGCACCTCTCTTGACCAACACTGCAAGTAATGATCCTTGATTCCTTTCTTCTTCTCCAAAGTCGATTTCCCTACTCTGCTCTTTCTCCCTTGCAGCCGCCCAAAACACAAAATGAGAATGATACCAATTTAGGCTAGTGATTAGGGTTTTACCCTTTATAGTTTTGTTCCAACTTGACCCCTCAACTTTTGTTTTTCTTCTTTTTGCCCCAAAACTTACCCTTCTCTAAATAAAGACTTGGGTTATTACATCTAAAATTAACACAATACCTAAAATAAACACATACTCTAAAATATTTTCCAAACAAACACATACTCTAAATTTAACACAATACTCTATAATAAACACATACTCTAAATTTAACACAATACTCTATAATAAACACATACTCTAAATATTTTTCGTAATAAACACAATACTCTAAAATTAACACAAAACTCTAAAATAAACACATACTCTAAAATATTTTCCAAACAAACACATACTCTAAAATAAACACATATATAACATGTATTTTTAAAAATATAAAACTACAACGGGGTTATGAAAACTTATCTGACGAGCCACCACCGCCATGTCCGACTTCGAAAAACACTCACGAACGTCGTCAAGATTTCTAAGCGCGTAGGTTGCACGAATTCGTTGAGAGAGTAGAGAGAAAATGCAGAGGCATGGGGTTTGTGGTCCGGGGGGGTTTATAAGGTCCGCGATCAAGGTGGGGGGTGGGGGGTTGGTTCCGACATTAAAAATTAGGGTTTCACCCCATGCCAACACGTGGTGCGGCAATTCCGTGATCACGGCCTGGGGTAGAAAATATAAATATTTTCGATGACTCAGGGACCAAAGTTGTAAACTTCACGGTTTTCAGGGGCTTCGCGGACTCCGCAGACAAATATCACGGGCCTCCAGGGTTAAAAATGATTTTTTTTTACTTTGAATTCGTGATCACGGTGCATTTCACGGGATTTTTGGGTATTTTGGTTAAATTGGAGAGAGTATGGGCATTTCAGTAAGTCAAAGTCAAACTTGGGGCATTTTAATTAATTTCCCTATTTTTTTAACTATTATATGATTATTTTTTTCCAGTTATTTAAATCACAAGTTATTGTAGATTTTTTTATTTTTTTAACAAATTAATAATTTAAAAAAATATATAATAATAAATTTCAAATTCTTGTAACTAACATATTATATTATTACTACCTTGTTTGTATTAAATAACATATTATGTTACTATAAATTTTCTTTAATTGTATTATTAAATATTGTAAGACCATCCACAACAGTGATTTCAATTGAATTGCAAATGCGTCACGTATGATTTCTATTTTAGAAATTATGGTGGTTGTGCGTATGATTTCTAAGGGCATCCACAATGGTCAATTTCTTTGAAAGAGTTGAACAAAATAAAAAAGTATTAAAATGTATTGGTTCCACCATATTATACTTTTTGTTTTGCCTCTCACAACAATTTCTTCAAACACTTGAGGAACCTCAAGTTGTTGATAAAAAAACTCAAGCCAAGTCATCTTCTCCAATGGTTCAAGTCATTTTCATGTCTTCTTTAAGTTTTCTTTAAACTACCATCGGAGATGCTCTAAATTAGAAATTGGTTTTTTGTAATTGTAAATGTCAAATCAATACTTTTTGCTGATTTGACAGTAAATAGTATAAGAAATTGCAGGAAATAATTTCTAAATTCGAAATTGTTTTATATCACATCATGTTTTGTGATGTTTTGTAGAGTATGTTTATATAAAAATGTATGAATAACTTTTTTTTGTTAATATTAACCAATATTAAAAAATGCAAATATAATTTATATTAAAAATAGAATAAAATAAATTACATCATAAAAATACAAATTTAACATATAAAGTTATATCATTGTTCGTTCAGAAGTTCTTGAAGTTGATGTTCGTATAATCTCCGTTGTGGTTCGCTCACTGTTGTGGGATCCATTTGCATCAACTTCATAATCATTTTCCGATTTTCTCGTTTATTCTTAAGTTTCCCTATTATATGTGGGTCATCTCGTATGTGATGCAAAGAAATAATTGCAGAAATAATGAGAGCATGTATAATAATGCACAACATGATCGTCGAAGATGAACGTCATATTTATATTTGTCAATTTGATGATATAAACGATGATGTTAATTTTACTATAACTATGCCTCAAATCTCTCATAGCATACTTTCTGAGAACGAAAATTATCTCCAAAATCACATATAAGTACGTAATAGGTCAACGGACATTGTTTACAATCAGATTTGATTGAAGAGATTTAACAAAGATTTAAAGCAAAAGAACATGATGATTGATGTAATATTTTTTACTTTGTATTTTAGTTTAATGTTTTATAAATTATATATTTTATTTATTTATTTATTTATTTAGTTAATTAATTTAATTTTATTATAATTAGTTAACCAATAAAATATTTCATATTAAATTATAGTAAATAATATTTAATTGTAGTTTTGTTGTTATTTGATTAAAATATAGTTTTTATAATAAGGTGTCATTTTAGAAAGTGATTGAAAAATGAAAATCATTGTAGTAGAGGATAATTTCAAGATAATTGCAAAACTGACGTGACACTTTAGAGATTGTGTTGAAATTTCATTGTTGTAGATGGTCTAATTAGTTATTTTTTTCAAGATGTTTTTTCTGATCATTTTTACATGCTTATAAACTAGTTTTTGTTAGAGCATCTCCAACCGTACGGTAAATCCTTTGATTTGCCGTGCGGAGCCCTCCAACCGACCGTCAATTGTAAAAGAGAAATGCCGGACATGAATTTCAAACGGCAAATATCCCGTGCCATTTCCACACGGCAGTTTCTTGAGGCCCCACCACTACTCTTTATATATTAATATTTAATAACACATATATATAATATTTTATAACTTATATATTATATTTTATAACTTATATATATAATAACTTATAAATAAATTACGTCTTCAAAAAACTTATAAATAAATCAATTCTTTATTTTTTCTAGATTAAAATGTGAATTAATATTTATATATTAGTTTTTTAAATGTTATATTGATTAAAAAGTTGTATTCATGTTATTAAATTTTAAATAAGACAAAGAAGTTTAACATTAATATAAAAGTAATAAAATACAAATTCATAACATAACATAAGTAAACATACATAACAGTCGAAAATTTAAAAATTAAGACATAAATTAAAACGTTCATTGGCTTCCATAGTACATAAAGTTTCCTGTCACATTTTGAGATCCACCTTCTCCAGATCCTTGAAGTCCTTCTCTAGATCCTTGATATTGAGATGCACGATATTGAGATCCTTGGTATTCTGCTCCTTGTCCATACGTATCAACCTGACCTTCTCCTGTTCTCTTTCTCAATATTAAGATTTTCTCATTTTTATGAACTCAAAAAACACAGGACTAGTGATAGAATTTAAACCAGTAAACATAATTTTGTCATCCGCCAACCTTTTATTTATTGCATTTTTCTCGGCTTGAACTTCATTCCTTTTCATGGTAACTTCAGTGTTTTTGTTTATAGCTATATCCAAAATTATTTTCAAAATCAACCAAGTATCTTATCGAGGTTCTATTCCTGGTCATATAGATATCAATCGTGATCGGGAAAATGCTGATCGCAATCTCTTCAATGATTATTTTTCTGAAAATCCTCGATTTCCTGAGTCGATGTTTCGTCGACGATTCCGAATAGGTCGTACTTTATTCTTTCGTATTTTGGATGCTATCCAAAGTCATGACAACTACTTTGTCCAACGAAGGGATGGATGCGGCAAACTTGGATTATCCGGTTTTCAGAAAGTAACGGATGTACTGCTAATTATGTCATCAAAGGAAAATCGTATAATATGGGCATTTGTTTAGTTGATGGTATATATCTAAAATGGGTCACTCTTGTTCAATCTATTCATGATCCACGTGGCCCTAAAAAAATATTTTGTCATGAATAGATTGAACAAGAGTGACCCATTTTGGATATATACCAACAAGAAGCTTATAGAAAAGACGTGGAACGTGCATTTGGCGTATTGCAATCAAGATTTGCAATAGTAGCAGGACATGCACGGTTATGGAGGAAGGAAATATTGCATGATATAATGACTTCATGCATCATTATGCATAATATGATCATTGAAGATGAACGTGATATTAATGCACCAATTGAAGAACGACATAAGGTGCCAGATGTGGAGTTGAGAGGGTGAACGATAACAATGGTGGTTTTGAACAATTTCTTGCTCAACATAAAAAGATCAAAGATAAAGACGCCCACTTTGAACTTCGAGATGCATTGGTTGATCATGTGTGGGACGAGTATACTAACTCGAAGAATTAGTATTATTTAATTATGTCTTTAATTTGTGTTGTTTGAATTAATGTAATTTTTTTAAATGTAATATTAATTAAAAAATTATCGTTTTTTTAATAAGTCTTAATTAAATAAATTAATTACTGATTATTTATTATAATATGTATTTACAAATGGGAAATTAATTAAAATGCCATAAGTCAAAGTCAAACTTACCAAAATACCACAAATCTCTCCCAGTTTGCAAAAATACCCCAAATACCCGCGATAGGAGCCCGCGATCGCGGCCAGTGGCATTTTGGTAATATTATTATCCCGCGATCGCGGGGGAAACGGCTAAAATACCCGCGATCGACACTTTTGTTTGTATTTCATGATTTTTAAATGAAATTTTACACTTTCACCCCCTATACTTATTTATAAACTTTACTTTATACCTTTTACTTTCATTATTTTAATTTTACATTTAACACATATAATCGTTTATTAACTAAAACACGTTAAAAAACTACGTTATAATTTTAACAAGTTACACCATTATAATCGTCTCTTCGATACGTTCGAAATGAGCTCAATCTTGAATTTTTTTGATTTATATATTTTAATATATATCATATATACTACATAAAAATATTTTTAATATTTACAATTCATATCTTTATAGTTAATTATTTAATTTATGGTACTCAATTTTGTTTTACACTCCTATCGCATTAACTATAAGAGTACCATAAATTAAATAATTAGCTATAAAGGTATGAATTGTAAATATTAAAAATATTTTTATGTAGTATATATGATATATATTAAAATATATAAATCAAAAAAATTCAAGATTGAGCTCATTTCGAACGTATCGAAGAGACGATTATAATGGTGTAACTTGTTAAAATTAAAACGTATTTTTTTAACGTGTTTTAGTTAATAAACGATTATATGTGTTAAATGTAAAATTAAAATAATGAAAGTAAAAGGTATAAAGTAAAGTTTATAAATAAGTATAGGGGGTGAAAGTGTAAAATTTCATTTAAAAATAATGAAATACAAACAAAAGTGTCGATCGCGGGTATTTTAGCCGTTTCCCCGCGATCGCGGGATAATAATATTACCAAAATGCCACTGGCCGCGATCGCGGGCTCCTATCACGGGTATTTGGGGTATTTTTGCAAACTGGGAGAGATTTGTGGCATTTTGGTAAGTTTGACTTTGACTTATGGCATTTTAATTAATTTCCCTTTACAAATTATAATTATTGTTATTAAAAATAGTTAATAGTAAATAAACTATGTTATTTTAATGTGGGGTCCATAAATTAAATTGATGTTTTTGTAGAGTGTGGTTGGAGTTGGGTTTTTTTTTGGTGTTAAGCCCACCAAATTTGATGTTTTGGTGTTAAAATTGATGCTATGATTGGAGATGCTTTTAGACATAAATTTTTCATCAACAATCTTATCAGCTATCAGCTAATTTATTTTTCTAGCTAATTAACTTAGAGCATCCACAATGGTTAACTTATTAAAAAGCTTTTTACTCTTGTCACATAGATTTTTACTAACTTATTTTTATCAAAAACCTATTCCCAAAAGGCTTCTTCAATGCAAAAGCTTTATCAAAAGCTTTTTTAATCAACTTTTTAACTAAAAAGCTATTGCAAAAACAGGTTGGTGTGCATCAACCCTTTCACCAAAAAAAATTTCAGTCCAATGCCAAAAAAAAAGTTTGAAAGACTTTTTATAATAGTAAAAAGCTATGAAAGACTTTTGCGAGTTAAAATTTATTTTGATTTGAGTTAAAATTTCCTTGTGTGTTAAAATATTTGTTTGCATGTCATGATTACTTGTAGATTTATTTTGATTTAGTTGTCTTTCCAATGCTATATGTCATCATTGCATGCAGTTTCTTTCCCGTAGGAGATTTTTATTTAATACAACCTTGTGGCTCAGAGCATCTCCAATGGTGACCAAAAAAGACTTGATCAAGTCTTTGAGTGGTGGACCCCACCATTTGTTTATTAATTAAAGTAATAGCTTGATACTAATGACTTGGTGCAGACCAAGTCATTTGAAGAAGTCTTGTGAGAGGGTTTCTAAATTGAGATCAAGTTATTGTGGGTCCCACCTTATTTTTTTATTTTTTTTTATTCCTCAAGTCTTTGGCAATAGGTCGACCATTGCGGATGCCCTCATATTCACTTCTACCTCAAAATGAAAATGAAAAAGAAAAACTCGGACTCTCCATCACCCGCCGATGAAACCTATGTGAAGATGATGGTAAGCCATAATCTTCGACTTGTTGGTGAAATAAGTGACTTAAAAGAATCCTTGATGGTCCTTCAACGGAAGAAGGAGGAGCTGCAACTCAAGTATGAAAAAGTCCTTGAAGACACGATGCACGTAAAAATGGAGAATCAGAAGTTGAAATATCGCTACAAGTGCATTAAAGATGCTTGTACATGTGGTGCCATCCAGCGTTTCCCCTACCCATTTGATGACTGATTAGCTAGGGTTTCTACTAAAATATGTAGTCAAGGGTTGGTATTTCCTATGTCTTTTGGGAAGTGGGAAAACTTTGAATATGGGTTTTTGCTTTTGTTGGTTTTTGGAACTTTGTTGATGCATGGTTTGGGTTAATCCATGAATGTGTCTATGTAGATATATGGCTGTTAGATCCTTAACGATCAGTGAAATGGTTTTATTTCAATGGTAATGAAGTATTTCTTGGTTATTGTATATATATCCCCATCTTTGTCTGTCGATAATGTTTTATTTTTAAGTGTCGATTTCCATGAATGCATGCTTTTATTTTATTTGCCACAAATCTGGTGTTGGGTTGTCTTGGAACAATCACAAATAGAATAACACAAATACGAGTTTTGAGCAGAGATGGTTAATAGGGAGGAGGGAGAGGGCGGAGATTTGGGTTGTGTGTTATGCAGAGGATGAAGGCGACGGAGATGCCGGAGATGTTGGGGGGGCGGTCATCGGCGAGACGGGTTTTTGTGTGTCAAGGGAGGTCGGAGATGCGGTCTCGTCTCCGTGCAGTGGAGATGCCGACACGGGTTGGGTTTCTTTGGTGTGGCGGACGTCGAGGAGGTTTGCAGGTGGGTTGATATGTATAATTATTACGATATAAAAATATTATATAAAATAGGGAAATTAATTAAAATGCTAAAAGTCCACTTACCAAAATGCCACAAATATCTCTCATCTTACAAAAATGCACCAAAAATCCGCGATGGTGAATGGGAGCAAGATAACAATGAGTAGAATTTTGCTTATAAATCTAAGCATGGTGTAAAATTTTCAATAAACTATACTTATCAGAAATTTCTTGCATACGCCATGCAAAAATATGGAATCAACTCTTCTGCTGTTTGCAAGTTAGTGTTTAAAAATGGCGATGGGTCATTTGTGGATTTATCCAACGATGGGGATATCTCTACTTTTCTGCACTTTGCAGTCGATTCAGAAAGGCCCCCATTACTTTTTGTGTATCCCGGCGTATCCGACGATGACGACGACGGTGACGACGACGGTGACGACGACGAAGACCTCCAAATAGAGCAGCCTGATTCTCAACAACAACCACCACCACAACCACACGAAGGGCGTACTGCTGGAGTTGCTGATGACGAAACCCACGTTTTCAAAACGGGTAATTCTGAAATAGACAGACCAGACACTGATAATGATGATCACGAAGAATATACCCCTAGTAGAAAATTATGTAGTCAGATAAATGACCTTTTTGATATGCCCCCTATTCTTCCAGACTCCCATACCCAAACACAAACCTACGAACCTACACCTTATATTCGAAGTGAAAGCTTAAAAGCAGGTCAGATATTCGATTCGAATGATCTCTTGGCAAGTCAGATCGGACTCAAGTTCTTGGAAGAGGGTTTCCAAAGTCACGCGCGGAAATCTGACAAAAGCAGATACGTAGTTGAATGTGCCAGAGAAAAGTGTGAGTGGAGGTTGTACGCGATTCACACGGGTCCCAAAGGAGGGGCGATAATGATTAAAAAGTTGCACGACGTACACACTTGTACGAGGACGCAACTTAATCCCCACCACAAACAAGCCGGCAAAAAGACTTTGGGTGCGATGCTGAAAAACAAATTTCTTGATGTTAGCAGGTCATTGCGTCCAAAGGACATCGTCCACGATGTTCACCGGCAGTTCGGCGTCACGATTGATTACCACCAAGCTTGGCGTGCGCGATGACATGCACTGTTTATGGTGAGAGGCACGTTCGAGGAGTCGTATGAACGACTCCCGACATATTTATATAATTTACAGCTGCAGAACCCTGGTACTATCACGCAGCTACGGACCGATTCACGTGGACGGTTTGAGATGTGCTTCGTGGCCCTTGGACCCGCGGTACGTATTTTAACACGTCATATGTTTACACATTATAAACTATAACATTTACAAATGAAAACCACCTATGTTTTTTCAGATCCGCACATTTCTGGCAAATCTACGTCGTGTCCTGATAATAGACGCAACCCATTTAAAGGGCCGTTACTTGGGTATGATGTTCCTGGCGGTTGCCATGGACGGGGATAACTCCATCGTTCCAGTAGCTTTCGGCGTAGGCAAGTCTGAAACCGGGGACGGGTGGACTTGGTTTATGTCCATGTTGAGACAAGCTATCGGAGACCCGCAAGGGTTGGTGTTTATGTCTGACAGGGCTCCTTCCATAAGCGCCGCAATCTCTGCCATGTACCCAAACGCCCCTCACGCCATATGTTGTCGACATTTGGAGATGAACGCCAAATCCAAGGACAAACGTATTACCACCTACAAGGATGTCTATTGGGCGGCATGCAGAGCATATACGGATAGGGAGTTTAACAAGTACATGAATATGCTACGATATAGTGCCGACGAAGCAGCCAAAGTCTTTGACGATGCTGGACCGGAGAGGTGGTCCGCGGCCCATTTTCCTGGACAACGGTATGACATTCTGACCTCGAATAGTGCAGAGTCTGTGAATGCACTCTCCCGTTTTGCGTGTAGATGTCCGATTGTTAATCTTATGGACTACTTTCGGGCCTTTCAACAAGAGTAGTACCAAATTCGACGCCTAAAAAGAGCTGAGATGCAAAATGCACTCACACCAACGGCGGAGAATATCGTTCAGTACAGGGCGCGTCGTGCAGCGACATGGCCGGTAAGAGCAATCGGGTATGGGAAGTACGAGGTGCATGATGACTATATTCACGCGATTGTGAATATGGAAGACCACTTTTGTTCGTGTCGCGAATGGGATAAATCTGGGTTACCGTGCGGCCATGCCATCGCTGCAGCAAGATATATGGGTCGTACAGATTGCAGCGACTTGGCTGTACCTTTCTTCACGTCCGAATATTACCGGAAAACATACGTGGAGGTAATAAACCCAGCTGGACCCCCTGCAGCATGGGTGTATCCACCCGACCCGCTTCCGCCATGCTATCCACCTTTAATGGATAAGAACAGAGCCGGGAGACCGAGAAAGAACGACCGACGTCCATCACGTGGTGAAAGTTCGATACAACGAAGATGTACTCGGTGCCAATGCATAGGACACACTCGTGGAGAGTGTCCAAATCCCGCCCCTTCAACCGTGCCAATGAGACATTCAGTCAGTCACACCCCGGGCCCGTCACAGCTTGAACCATATGGAACAAACACATATGATACTGTTGATCTGAACGCTGATTTGTAAAATATATATATATATATATATATATTCATATTATATATATACACACATACATATGCTTCTAAATGAACATTGATAACACAGCTAGTTTGTAAATGATATATATATATATTCATATTATATATACACACATACATATGATTTTAAATGAACATTGATAACACAACTAGTTTGTAAATGATATATATATATATATATATTCATATTATATATACACACACATACATATGTTTCTAAATGAACATTGATAACACAGCTAGTTTGTAAATGATATATATATTCATATTATATATACACACATACATATGATTTTAAATGAACATTGATAACACAGCTAGTTTGTATTTCATCCAACATGCTCTTCATCTTCAATCTTTCTGACCCTTCTTCAACGGCTTCTGCTTTTGCAACCACGTATGGCCATTGTGTACCACAACCCGGACACACTTTAGCAAATGAGTTGAGGGTTGTCATATATTCTACAAGAGGAGTAGGCCCACGTGGATAGAGTACGGCTACCAAAATCTAGCATCATTAACAAACAAACCCCATGTTTGTTTATCCGAATGAGGTAACCTCTGACTTGACCTTGCATGATGTATCCAACCTAACCGTGGTTCAGCGGCTTAAAAACTACTTTTCAGAGAAATTAACAACAACAAAAAAATACAAAACAACAACACAGTAAAAAAAATACAAACAACAACACAGTAAAAAAAATACAAAACAACAAAAAAAATACAAAACAACTAAAACAACCACCACCTACTTAAAAATTGATTTAGTTTCATCAATCCAAGCTTGCTTCTCGTTTACCTTCGCTTGAATAATTGCGAAGTCTTGCAGAATATGGTGAATTGCTTCTTGTTCTCTACGAACACGAGCCTCCCCAGCTTTTATATCCCCTTTCATCCTTTTGATCTCCCTGTCTTCCTCTTCGATCTTTCTCAAATGGACTGCCTTCCTGTCCATAATTTTTTTCCACTCTTCTGTTAGTTCATCTATCTCCTTTTCCTTTTTTGCTATGGCAACCTCGATTTGAGGTGGCATTTTTTCAGGAGTAGACTTAGGGTTTGATGACGATGCCATTTGTGGATGAAATGAGAGAAGAGAAATCAAGAGAGAAAGCAATTCAAAGAAAGAAAGCAAGAGAGAAATCAAGAAAGAAAGCAATAAACAAGTGTGAATTGTGAATTGCATATTACTGATATTTATGGATGAAATCTCAAACATGCAAATGAATTTCAACCACAAATCGGTCTTCAAAGTACAATAATTGTGGAAAAAAACAGTAAAAGCATGCAAGATTCGTCTAAGTACAGGGACCAAAAGTGTAAATTTCCAGGGACCAAAACTGTAAAATTTGGTCCATCGTGGGCTGCGATCGCGGGCAGGGGCCAAATGTGCACCGCGGTCAAGGTTGAGGGGCTCTGCGGGGCACTTTTGGCCAAAGTTCGTGCCACGTCAGCCCGCGATCGCGGGGGTCAAAGGAAGTCAAACGCGGGCAGGGACCAAAACTGCCAACACGGGCATTCTTGAGGGGGGAAATCTGGACTGCGGGCATTCTTGAGGGACCAACGCGGGCAAAGTGGGCAAAGTTTGGTGACACGTGGCCTGGGGCCCGCGATCGCGGGCTCCATCGCGGATTTTTGGGGCATTTTTGTAAGATGGGAGAGATTTGTGGCATTTTGGTAAGTGATGGTCAAACTTAGGGTATTTTAATTAATTTCCCTATAAAATATATATTTTGGGTTTGTTTATTAGGCCACCCGTACCGCCCTCGTGTACGGGATCGGGTAAGGCCGAGGTGGCAATCAGGTAGCAAGAGGGTAAGGAGGTAGGCGGTACGAGGGGCGCGGACTTCACATCGGGTAGCAGCGTGCGGGTTCACGAACCCGGCCTTACCCGAGCATCTCTCTCTCTCTCTCTCTCTCTCTCTCTATCCACATATATACATAGGGTTGGGTTCAGCGGGTAGGGTGGGTAGGCGGTACTCCACTCTAGGGTAAGGAGGGTAGGAAAGAGAAAAGCTGATGTGGCGTTGAGGTGGCAATTGGGTTCAGTGGGTTCATTGGGTAGCGGTACTCATGGTCTTAGGTCGTCCGTAGCGGTCATCGGGTAGCAGCGGTTAAGGCCGAGGTGGCACAGCGGGTAGCAGAAGTTGCCATCGGGTAGGGGTACGGAGTGGGGGCGGGTTCAGCGCGAGTAAGGGGTGCGGGTTCGTGAACCCAGTGAACCCGAAGAAGCTTGAGAGGTGGGTGGGTGTGGGTGGGTAGCATTGGGTAGTATTGGGTTCATTGGGTACTGGTACTCCACTTTTGGGTAATGAGGGTATGAAAGAGAAAAGTTGATGTGGCGCTGAGGTGGCAAGTGAGTTCATTGGGTTCATTGGGTACGGGTACTCATGGTCTTAGAGCATCCAAACATGTGTTGCAAGATCCCTTGCAAGATGACATGGCATGCCATGTGGCTTGCAAGTAGGGGTGGCAAAAAGTGACCCAACCCGCCAACCCAACCCGAACCCAACCCAATAGTAGCAGGTTGGGTTGAGATTTTCAACCCATTTAAGTTAAATGGGTCAACCCGCCTAACCCAATTAATAAATGGGTTGGGTTGGGTTGAAATTTTCGACCTGATTTCAACCCATTTACAACCTGATTTCAACCCATTTACAACCTGTTTGTAACCCATTTATGACTTGTTTTTAATTTATTATCATTATTTAGTTATAGTTAATAATTAAAAAGTTAATAGAAAAAACTAAATATGATTACCCTAAAGTCTAAACAGAACTCCTTCGGTCCTTCCTTTTCAATATTTCATCGTTCAAACTTTCAAAGTCTAAACTCTCTAAATCTTAGCCGATATTTCCTTCCAGTTTCAGCCAAGAGATCGACACCAGCCCTAGACACTTATTTATTTGACTTTATAGTTGTGTTATTGAAACTTTGAACAATTTATTTCATATTATGGTTGTGTTTTATTAAAACTTTGAACAATTTATTTGGTTTTGTGGTTGTGACTTGTATATTTGTCATGGAATTATGTTTTAGTCATTTTTTATTTTATTTAAAGTTTTAATATTAAATGGGTCAACCCAGGTTCAACCCATTTATTAAATAGGTTGGGTTGTGAAAATTATAAACAGGTCAACCCGCTATCAACCCATTTAAGTACCAGGTTGGGTTGGGTTGAAAATCTCAACCCATTTACTTAAACAGGTGGGGTTGGGTTGAGGTTTTCAACCCAATTAATAAATGGGTTGAACCCGAACCCAACCCAACCCGACCTATTTACACCCCTACTTGCAAGGTCTTGCAAGATAATCATCATCTTGCTAAATTAGAAAGGTATTTCACAAAGTAAATATATTAAACAAAAACATATTTTAATTTAATTAATTTGTTTGTTTGTTTAAACATTAATTATTAATATGTTTATATTATAATTTATTAGTTTAGAAAGAAGTTTGGTCTTGCATGTGTGTGGAAGGTGTTATTGCAAAACTGATGTGACACTTTAGAAAGAAGTATGGTCTTGCAGGTGTGTGGATGGTCTTAGATGTTTATCCGTAGGGCTGTAAACAAACCGGATGTTCAACAAGCCGTTTGACGGGAAAATCGTTTATGTTCGTTCATTTAATAAACAAACAAACATAAACACGTTTTTCGTTCGTTTAGCTAAACAAACGAACGTCAACAAAGGTCTTGTTCATTCATTCATGTTCGTTTAGTATTCAGTTAAGTTCATTTACTGATAATAAAACAATTAATTAATAAACATTTAGTAATTTAAGAAAAACGTTGATAAATAATGAGTTATTAATTCAGTCTATGAACGTTGCCTTTATATATAGCTTTTTATATATAGGTTATGGCTTTAACAAAATTAAATTACTCAAGCTGGGATGATAGATGAATTAGACATACGCAAATAACTTTAAAATAAAATTTAATTATTTTCTAAAACATTAAATACATGTTCTATTTTATACTTTATTTATTATTTAAATTTTATTTATTGTATTTTATATAATGTTATTTATTTTGTTCTGTCTACCAAACGCTGAACAACTGTTCTGTCCTATTATGTTCTATCATGTCCCATCTTGTCATGTTCTATCTTGTTTACATACCAACGCACCCCAATGGATTAAGCCCTTTGGCTTGAGTTGCATTGAATCTAAGTTAAGAGTTTGAATGGAGTAGTCCTCGAAAAGTGGGTGCACCTGTTGAATGTTTAAGTATGTTCGTTTGTTTATGTTCATTTAACATTTAAACGAACGAACACGAACAAACCCATTTTTTAAATGAACCAACACGAACACCAAAATTTATGTTCGTTTATTGTTCGTGTTTGTTCGTTTGTTCGTCTAAGTTAAACGAATGAACATGAACAAAGCATTGTTTACAGCCTTTTCCAAAAAAAAAACTATTGTTTGTGTTCGTTCGGTTCGTTTACAGCCTTTTTTATCTGCGTATATGTTTTTTGGCAAAAATTAAAACTACCACTTTTCCAATAAAATTTTAGTCCACTAAAACTGTATTGTATGCAACAATTGATATGCACCAACCATGGTAAGAGTCGTAGCTCTCGGTTACCGGGTAAGACTCTCAGTCTTTATCTTCACTCTTACCAGGTAATATCTATACTATTTTATAAAGAAAATCCATAAAAGTCTTAAAAATGCACTATCTATATCTATATCTATATCTATACTACCTTATAAAGCATGTTAGATAAAAGTCTTAAAAACAAAATTCTAAGCACAAGGTACAAGACTTTCAAACATAAGGGTGCATTTGGTACGGTGGACAGGGTGGGACAGGACAAGACATAACACATTTGTCCCATGTTTGAAGTGACCATATATGGAACAAAGTGGAACTAACTTGGACAACCATGAGACAAGCGTGTCCCCTCCTATCCTACCCTCTGGAACTAAGTGGAGTACGCTCTCATAGACCATTCTACCCTCACACGTCGCTCTTCACCCACGACCCTCCTGAACGAAATCTTTTCTTGAAATCGAAATCTCTCCTGAATCACCTTCTGCAACCGAAATCTGGAATCAAAATCTTCGTTCACGAAGATTTCAGCCTCTCATCAAAGTCACCCACAACGAAATCTGGAATCGATCAAGGATGCTCTCATCAAAATCTCCTTTCTCTGCTTCTTTCACGACACTTCTTCAACCTCTCCTACAGAAGTTGAAATTGCCTCTCATCACCATATATGCCTCCGTCCTCAATCAGGTAATTGACTCTCTTCAACATCAATCGATTTTTGGTCTGGTTTTCTATCATCTTGTTACTGATATGTATCTGATTTTGGGTCTCACATTTGTGTCTGAGATTTGAGTCTCAAATTTTGGGTCTCAATTTTCTATCAGCTTGAAATTTAGGTCTTGTTATGGTTATTGATTTTATTACTGATTTTGTATTTGAGATTTGAGTCTCAATTTTTGGGTCTCAATTTTCTATCAGCTTGAAATTAGGGCCTTGTTATGGTTTTTGATTTTATTAATGAATTTGTATCTAATATTTGAGTCTCAATTTTGTGTTCTTCTTTAGCCATACTCTGAGATCTGAGTCTTATTGAAATGGTGTTGTTTCAAGTATAGTGGCAAACTTTGTATAGCATTGATACATGATTGATAGTATTTTGATACATGTTTTGTATAGTTGTTGATACATGTTTGATTCATGTTGATGCATGTTTGGTACATGTTTTTGTATAACATTTTGATACATATTTGATTCATTCTCATACATGTTTTTGTATAGCATTTTGATACATGTTTGATTCATGTTGATACATGTTTTGGTATAGCATTTTGATACATGTTTGATTCATTTAGATTGAGTATTTGGTGTAAAAACACTAAACATCTTACTAGGGGTAAATTGGTCATTTAACCGGTCATGTTCTGTTCTGTCCAGTTATGTCATGTCTTACCAAACGCTGGACAACTGTCTTGTCCAGTCCTGTTTAGTCTTGTATGCGTACCAAACGCACCCTAAAAGTCTTAATTACAAAATTCTAGGCACAAGGTACAAGACTTTCAAGCATAAAATTCTAAGCACGAGGTAAAGTATTTGATACAAGAATGCCTATGCCCTAAACCCATACTTTCTCCATCCCATAAAGCACAACGTATATTCAAACAGCCCATGCTTTCTACACTTGAAACGCCTACATCCCATGCTTTCTTTCTGATCTCCATCTCTTCTACAACCATACTCTTCTACCTCTTATCACAGGTTTCAGAGTCGTATCTATTTGGCTTTCTTCATACTCAGAGCATCCACAACAAGGATTTCATATGGATTGCAAATATGTCACGTAGGATTTCTATTTTAGAAATTATGGTGGTTTGCAAATGTCAAATCGGTACTTTTTGCTGATGTGACAGTGAATAGTATAAGAAATTGTAGGGAATAATTTCAAAATTAGAAATTGCTTTATGTCAAATCATGTTTTTTGATGTTTTGTAGTGTATGTTTATGAAAAAATGTATGAATAATTTTTTTGTTAATAAATATTAAAAAATGCAAAATATAATTTATATTAAAATACAATAAAATAAATTACATATTAAAAAATATAAACTTTAACACATAAAAATACATCATTGTCCGTTTAGAAGTTCTTTTTTGGAAAGGGTATCCCAGGCACAGCCCGGACTAATCCCTGACAATTTTGAAACTTAAAGATGTCTTATCAATATTGAGGACGCCTGGGATCGAACCCTGGATAGATGGGATATTTCACCACATCACCCAGGGCGATCAACCACTGCGCTACAACCTGATTGACCCGTTTAGAAGTTCTTCAGTGAATAGAGAGAGCGTTTAGGGTACTCAAATCACGTTTTGCTATTATATGTGGGTCATCTCGTATGTGGTGCAAAGAAATAATTGGAGAAATAATGAGAGCATGTATAATCATGCACAACATGATCGTCGAAGATGAACGTCATATTTATATTCGTCAATTTGATGATATAAACGATGATGTTAATTTTACTATAACTACGCCTCAAATCTCTCATAACATACTTCCTGAGTACGAAAACTATCTCCAAAATCACGTACAAGTACGTAATCGGTCAACGAATCATTGTTTATAACCAAATTTGATTGAAGAGATTTGACAAAGATTTAGAGAAGAAGAAAATGACGATTAATGTAATATTTTTACTTTATATTTTAATTTAATGTTTTATAAAGTAAATATTTATTTTATTTTATTTTATTATAATTATAGAATTAATAAAATATTTCGTATTAAATTATAGTAAAGAATATTTAATTGTAGTTTGTTGTTATTTGATTAAAATATAGTTTTTTATGATGAGGTGTCACTTTAGAAAGTGATCGGTTGTGGAGGATAATTGCAAAGTTGATTGGCGCTGACGTGGCACTTTAGAAATTTCATTGTTGTGGATGCTCTCATTCTCTGAAATATATCGGAGGTCGTCACCATGGTTATCGGAAAACATATCGAGGTTGTGATGATATTTTCTGCATCTAACATTTTTCGAGCATAGGTTTTTGGGCACCCGGTGAAACTCGATACTTACGTTGGCAGGGCAACCTGAATGGTGTTGCAGCCATGTCGGTATGTTATCCTCTTTGTTCGGTTCCCGATTTGCAGATCTATCTGAGCCTAAAACCAAACCGAACGACCCCACTATGGTAAAATGTAAGGAATTACACTTGTTCTCGAACACTTTTGCAAGTCTAAGCATTTCATTCAAATAAACTGTAGACAATTCCACTCAGAGAAATGAGGCAAATTCATTGGGGATAAAGACGATGGTTTCTAAAAGTTGTTGCCCCCCTCTGCTCATATCAAAGTCTGATTTAGCAGTTTCTTTGCTGTTGGTTGTTGATTTTTGTTACTATTAATAGAGTAAATTACATATATGGTTATGTGGTTTGTTGAAAATTTCACTTTTCGTCAATAGAGTTATCTCTAACAGGTTCCAAGAGGTTGTGATGAGAACCAAAGTTGAAAAGGAGATGGGATCAACTCAAGGTATATGTACTATTTGTGGTTTTTGATCCTTGAAATAACTCAATGAGGCAACACATGATGCATAACAATACCAAGACATGATGGCATAGATTGGAGGTACTTTTGAATATTATTTTTTTTTAAAAAGTAGAGATTTGAATCATTGAATGCATAATGGAACTTAGAATATTTTTCTTGAAATTAGTGATTAAATCTTTAATAGGTTCATTATTTACTCAAACACATGTGTATATACTAATCATATGGAGGTATGCATGATTTTTCTGATTGTTTCTCAGGTTTGGCTAACAGTAACTTTGAAAGAAAGTGAGGTAAAGCCATTAGGGGATGGAAATAGTAATTCATTCATTGACGCACCTTAGTAATTCATAGACAATACCCAAAGAGGATTTATAACTTTTGCTTCCTATCTCAAGTCTATCAAAATTGATGTAGTTTTCAAAAAATTTGAGAAAAATCATGGCTTTGAAATTCACCACAACTAGTTTGTGACATCGCGCGTTGTCTGATGACGAAAATTTATTGTTAGAAAATATGTAATTAAATTGAGATGAAGAATAATTTATTAATTCATTGACAACTAATGAAATACAATGTAAAACACTCAACACATTTATAAAAGTAATGCTCCAATGTTGAAATTAAATTTGTATAAAAATATGTGGTGGCAAACATATATGCAATATCAACAATTATTTTGGCCTAGCACAAATAAATGTTTGTTTTGCAACATATTAAACTAATTTTGAAATGAGTTGCACATAAAAGAAACTATAATAAATCATCATAAGAAGTTAGTCAATTGAATAGGGAAAAAACAATTACATAAATTAAAAACACAACATATTAAAAGATTGTTTTCTAAATATAATTTCATGACCATATAGCCACCTTCGTCATAGACCGTGCAATTAAAATAAAATAAAATATGTAATATAGTTAACGATAATGATTTCTCTTGGTTGACATGTTTTCGAGCAAAAAACGGGGAACTCTTTTGATTCAAGTACCATTTATATCGTTTTTTAATAAGTTATGCATGCAAATGCAATCTCATTTTTTGTAAACACTTTTAATTTCTCAAAGTACATTTATCTTGAACCGGAAAATTCGAACAATAGAGTTAAGTATTCAGTTCTAATTTTCAAAAGATACGATTTCAATTTTTATGAACTACTTTATACAATATTTTTCTAGGAGATTATCCATGGTAACTATTTATTTTTTCGGAACCATAAACAACATTTGTTAACTAAGTATCAGCATGTTCCTTTATTTTGGTGTTACTACCAATCCAGGTATGAATCTCAATATCATCATCCAAAGTTGACACCTTGATGTTTCTAAGCTTCCACACGCTTATTCGTAAACATTATTTGCTTACAAATAATAAAATTAACATTTGAGACGTTTTATAAACATATTCTAAATGATATTACCAAAATTCCATTCATGATCAATATTGGTTATGCTATAATTGTTACAAATATAATTGTAAGGAATAAATATAAGAGTAGTTTTCAGTTTTGTCCATTCATAAACTACTTTTACTCCAAATTTGTTCTCCATGTTTGCGAAATATCGAAATCTCTTTATATTTGTCCCACCAACTAACAATCGTTTAATATTTTCATTAACTCCAGTTAAATAGAAATATTTTATCATTCATATCATTTTATAGTTATTTTTTGTCCAATCTTCATCTTCTAAATCTAACCCATCAAAAACATTTGAATGAATATCAAGAACATATATAAATAACAAATTCAATCAAATAATGATAATAAAAATTTGGTTTTCTTCTTGGCGGCAAATTCATTTACTTTTGCTATTGAAGAATCTAATATGATATTGGTTGTTGAAGAAAGAGAAAAGGGTTGCGATATGTTGAACAACTATGAGAAGACCGTCAGATGCAATTTAAACTCTTATCAAAGTAGTATCCCTTCAAGTCTTGAAAGTAGTTTAAACTCTTATTCTTCCATTTGTGTAATAAAAGATTTGGAGTAGTCTTTTCCATCACATATCTTTTTTTGATTCAATGTTGATGTCACTTAATGTGTAGTACTTGCGGAATACCTTGCGACGTATATTTGTAGAAGGGATTCAAGTGTTAAAGGTTTGTAAAAATATAACGTTGACATTCTCAACTAATACAACAAATGACGTTTACCCAAAAATTATTTTCTTACCGAGTATTGAAACTATTAATATGCATAAGCGAACTAAAATAGTTCTTCTTGCATATCTGAAACATAATCCAATAGAAAATTAGTGTTGAAGTAGATCCACTTTGTGTCTTTACTACATGACCAACTAACAATCGTTTAATATTTTCATTAACTCCAGTTAAATAGAAATATTTTATCATTCATATCATTTTATAGTTATTTTTTGTCCAATCTTCATCTTCTAAGTCTAACCCATCAAAAACATTTGAATGAATATCAAGAACATATATAAATAACAAATTCAATCAAATAATGATAATAAAAATTCGGTTTTCTTCTTGGCGGCAAATTCATTTACTTTTGCTATTGAAGAATCTAATATGATATTGGTTGTTGAAGAAAGAGAAAAGGGTTGCGATATGTTGAACAACTATGAGAAGACTGTCAGATGCAATTTAAACTCTTATCAAAGTAGTATCCCTTCAAGTCTTGAAAGTAGTTTAAACTCTTATTCTTCCATTTGTGTAATAAAAGATTTGGAGTAGTCTTTTCCATCACATATCTTTTTTTGATTCAATGTTGATGTCACTTAATGTGTAGTACTTGCGGAATACCTTGCGACGTATATTTGTAGAAGGGATTCAAGTGTTAAAGGTTTGTAAAAATATTTCATAGAAGGACATTAAGGTCTTTAGCATATCAAATATTTAAAAAATCAAAAAAATTAGAAAAAAGAAAGGTAGCCTTGTGATGCTTAGGAGATGCCACCTCATTCTTCTTGGTTTTTGCTTTTATATATATATAGATATTAATATGCATAAGCGAACTAAAATAGTTCTTCTTGCATATCTGAAACATAATCCAATAGAAAATTAGTGTTGAAGTAGATCCACTGTGTCTTTACTACATGATAAAAACGATAGATCTTTGGAGGGGCACGAAGTTTCATGGTAGATTGTTTAGCCTCATGTAAGAATAATGAAAAAGACTTACATCGAAGTGTATTGGTTTAACCTATATTGCAAGATGTATGTAAAAAATTTACATTTAAAGAGAAGAGATGACCACAATTTAATAGAAGATGAAGCTATAAAGGTTATTAGCATATGAGAAGTTGGGGGTTAACATGATACATTTAAGAGAAGGAAGTTAGAAAGATTACCATGAGCATATAAAGAGTTAGAGGTGAAGATGAATGTAAAATTACCAAAAAAATCCCATTTATTATGAACATACAATTTGTCTATTGGGGCATAAAAGACTTTAACTTAATTGGCATTTTAATAAGTTGAAAAAAGGAGAAAAAAGATAGAGGTGTTCCTAGCCTTTAGAAGATGCCACCTCATGTATAGTGGTTTTCTCTTTAATATATACTAGTATTCGAACCGCGCGTTGCGCGGTAGTGTAACTTTTTATGTAGATATAAATAAATTTTATATGTTAACTATAATAATTAATAAATCATATTTAAATGATGGATTTGTAAAAAGTAACATAATATAGTTAGCAACAAATGAATATATAAAATGAGCAACAATAAGTTTTACAAAAAGTGGGTCGTTTTAAATAAGACAACCCGATGAGTTGATAGAAAGATATCACACCCTCATTTTTATAAACTTCTATTGATTCCAATGTTTCAATTTCTCATCAATGTGGGATCACTCCAACTCAACCAAATTTCACCTTTTAAGAAATACTTAATTATATTTGTATCAACTCAATACACTTGGTTATTTTAGTATATATATATATATATATATATATATAGGGGTGGTATTTTTTGCAAACCAGTGTATTTGTACAAACTCGTACAAATCATACCTAGCTTCATGATTTTGTAAATTTGGCTTCATGAATATTTATATATATATATTTTGGCTTCATGAATATATAATTTGGCTTCATGAATATATCATTTGGCATTTTTAACTAATTTTTTTACAAAAATAAGGGTATTTTAGGGCTCCACCGAAAAAAATTAGTTAAAAATGCCAAATGATATATTCATGAAGCCAAATTATATATTCATGAAGCCAATATATATATATATATATATATATATATATATATTCATGAAGCCAAATTTACAAAATCATAAAGCTAGGTATGGTTTGTACGCGTTTGTACAAATACACTGGTTTGCAAAAGATACCCAACCTATATATATATGTATATATATTGATTGATTAATTGAAGACGATGATTTATATAATCATCTTTCTTTTCTAATTTATCATTTTCGTAGCAATTAACATAGCATAAATCAAACAACTTAACATTTGAGACTTCTCAAATTTAGTTGTTCCACATCATCTATTCAATATTTTCCTTTATATAGATTTACAAATATATTGATACTTTATTTACTTTTATAGATCTTTTTATATAATAAGATTTAAGTTTTACAAAAAAAATGGCATCTATAATAAAAAAAAACCAATGAGTTGATAAAGAGAAATCACATCCTCATTTTAGACACTTTTCTTGATTCCAATGTTTCAACTTTTCATCAATGTAGGATCACTCCAACTCAAATAAATTTATGAACATAAATTGCAATAAAACAAATGATTAATATAGGAAGATTGATAGTTTAGTTATTGAAAGTTAATTACCAAAGTACCATCTTTTAAGTGAAAAATACATTTTTCATAGACGGGCATTAAGGTCTTTAGCATATCAAATATTTAAGAAATAAAAAACTTAGAAAAAAGGAAAGGTAGCATTGTGATGCTTAGGAGATGTCACCTCATTCACCTTGGTTTCTTCTTTAATATATTACAAATAACACAACATAAAGATCATATGAAGTCAACACATATAAAAAAACTTGAGTATAAACAAAAGACCATACCCTAGATCGATCTTTTAGTAAAAGAAAATGTGTTAGAAGAAAAAGTATGAGAGGTAGGTTGTATAACAAAGATGTAAAAAAACCAATAACATGTCCCAAAATAATAAACTTGTGCTTAAATAAGAGAAAATAAATGATTAATAAAATAAATGAGGAAATATGAATGATTAAGAACATAAATAAGTGAAAATAAATGATTTATGAACATAAATTGCAATAAAATAAATGATTAATATAGGAAGATGAATAGTTTAGGTATTGAAAGTTAATTAAAATGCAAAATTACCAAAATACATTCTTTTAAGTGAAAAATACATATTTCATAGAGGCTTATTATTAAAATATGTAGTTTAAATAATCTTAACCAAATAGTATATATTTTTTTTAAATTGTAATCGCCTTTAAGAAATTCAATAATACATGATTAATATAATAAAAATATTTTTTATCATAATCATTATCTTTTTATAAAAACAATGTAGAAGTCTTCAAAATCTAGTACATAAAGAAAGAAATTAAGGGCTCACCTTCTTTTTCATTTAGTCGCATAGTTACTTTCTTTTAATATTTTTTTATTTTTCAACAATAATTTTTTGTATTTAAAACTTTTCTTTTTGCAATATGGGTCAAATTTTGGATTGATCATGCATAAACTAAACATGATTAAATTGCATTGCCAAAAATCGTCCGTTTTATTTTTCACTTTTCTTGTGTATGGGTGATTCACCAACTTTATTTTCTAAATTGATAGTCCCCTATAACAATATTGACAATGGTATAAATCTCATTAGATTGTAGCAAAGTTTCATGGATGAAACTCTTAAGTTGTATGAAGCAAAAAAGTAAATTCATAAATGAAAATTAGTATAGTATTAAGCATGATTCAATCATTAAAGGTCAAGAAACAAACTCTGGATAATATTAGTCGATTTACATTCTTATAAAACTTCGATTTCTCCAATGTAACACTAAAAATATCTATTAGTATACATATCAAACAATAAGTGAATATAAAAATGTAGATTTATGACCCCGAGAAACAATGTAATACTTGAATAAACAATACACAAATATTCTTTTAGCTTTGTGGATTATGCTCGTGAGAAATAAAAAATAGAAATAAGAGTTAAGGTAATAACACGTAATAAAATTATAAAATAGAAAAAATCAAGAATAGATTGAAAAGAATTAGTTGAATGAAACCATTACATGTAGTAATGTATATGTGTACTATGGTGATGAAGCTTTAATGCTCTATCGCATATTTGGTGATCTTTAGAGCTTCTTTCTCATTGTATCACCTACTACAAAGAAAACATGGCATAAAGATCATATAAAGTCAGCACAATATCAACGAACTTGAGTATAAACAAAAGACCATACCATAGATCGATCTTTTAGTGAGACAAAATGTGTTAAAGAAATAGAATGAGAGGTAGGTTGTATGACAAAGAATTAAAAAAACCAATAACATGTCCTAAAAACTAAACTTGTGCTTAAATAAGAGAAAATAAATGATTAATAAAATAAATGAGGAAATATGAATGGTTAAGAACATAAAGAAGTGAAGATAAATGATTTATGAACATAAATTGCAATAAAATAAATGATTAATATACGAAGATGGATAGTTTAGGTATTGAAAGTTAATTAAAGTGGTGCCAAAATTACCAAAGTACCCTCTTTTAAGTGAAAAATACATATTTCATAGAAGGACATTAAGGTCTTTAGCATATCAAATATTTAAAAAATCAAAAAACTTAGAAAAAAGAAAGGTAGCCTTGTGATGCTTAGGAGATGCCACCTCATTCTTCTTGGTTTTTGCTTTTATATATATATAGATATTAATATGCATAAGCGAACTAAAATAGTTCTTCTTGCATATCTGAAACATAATCCAATAGAAAATTAGTGTTGAAGTAGATCCACTTTGTGTCTTTACTACATGATAAAAACGATAGATCTTTGGAGGGGCACGAAGTTTCATGGTAGATTGTTTGGCCTCATGTAAGAATAATGAAAAAGACTTACATCGAAGTGTATTGGTTTAACCTATATTGCAAGATGTATGTAAAAAATTTACATTTAAAGAGAAGAGATGACCACAATTTAATAGAAGATGAAGCTATAAAGGTTATTAGCATATGAGAAGTTGGGGGTTAACATGATACATTTAAGAGAAGGAAGTTAGAAAGATTACCATGAGCATATAAAGAGTTAGAGGTGAAGATGAATGTAAAATTACCAAAAAAATCCCATTTATTATGAACATACAATTTGTCTATTGGGGCATAAAAGACTTTAACTTAATTGGCATTTTAATAAGTTGAAAAAGGAGAAAAAGGATAGAGGTGTTCCTAGCCTTTAGAAGATGCCACCTCATGTATAGTGGTTTTCTCTTTAATATATATATTGATGATGATTGATTAAAAGTACTACCTATTTCATTAAGGTGGTGTTTGTTTTTCTAAAAAAGCTCTTATTTACCTCTTATATCTGATTCGGTCAGACATAAGGCAATTCGGAGTGTATGCTTTTTCCAACTATTTAGACCTACTTATGTCTTACCATGCTCTGATAGCATAAGACATTAAATTTCCTCTTACCGTCCTCTGAAACTTATCCCTCCCTCAATTGCTCCCAGATCTCACCTCTCAAGCCTGTTGACCTCAAACCAACTCGATCTTTAAGGTGTTGATCTCGAACCAACTCAATCTTCAAGGTGTCGGTCTCCAAAACCGATCACCAAATCGAGACCAAATCGATCGCCAATCAAGGTATGTCGATTTTAAACTAAGCTCGATCTCTAAACTGGGTTCGATCTACAGATTTCTAACCAAATCGGTGCTTTCTTCTTCTCTATTCTTCATCCTCTCTTCTTTTTGGTAACCAAATAATTCTAACCAAAACGAGATAGTATCGGTCCTTTTCTTATTTTGTTCATGCTTAGTACAGGTTCTTTATACTAAATAAAATAAGAGAGTAACTAGCAACTATAAGGAGAAAGAAGCAAATCAGGTTAGTATGCAAGAAGATGGGAAACGACAGGCAAATCAGGTATTTCGACATTATATGGTTCTTTTTCATCTTTTGTGGTTCGATCCCTGTATGTCGATTTTCTATTTCTATGGTTCTATTTTGCTGCTTCACTGCCTCATTCATTCCATGGTTCGATCCCCGTATGCTTCACTGCCTCATTCATCTTCTGTGGTTCGATCCATGTATGGTTCTATTCCATCTTCTTGATATCTAGAAAACAGTTTGAAACAAAAAATAAACAGCCCCTAAGATTGAAATACAAAAAATGTTTGATTGGGGCTAATTTTTTTATCTTTCATGTTGTTAATTGTTAAGCAAAAACATTAGATTGATGACTGAACTTGAAAATTTAGTTTATAAAAAGTTAAATTAGTGAGGATGCATAGAAGTATGAAACAAACCACTCTCGGTGATAATAAGGAATGTGCTTATTCATGTCCCTTTTTTTTAGTTTAAAACTTGAGTGTTGCTTGATTATCGTTTGAGTTGTTTAGATTTCGTTATGAGTTTTGATTAGATTTGTTTTTTGAGTTGATATGTTGTAATTTTTAGTTTCAACTTTTGGATGAAATTATTTGGATCTTTTATTTGAAGAGAATGAAGATTGACGAGGATTACCATTTTGCCTTTTAAAGTCTGACTAATGTTTCATAGTCATTACCTAGAGACCATAAATCCAAGTGGGTTTCTTTGCTATTTTGTTGTTTTAATTAGTAGTACATGAATATAGTTGCAGCCCTCCATATGTCACAAGTAAAATAGTCAGTAGCACAAGAATTATTGTATATTGTGCATTAGGCTAGACTTTTGCCCCTTTAGAAAAAAGGGAAAAAACTAACCTTGTAAGTGATTTGTTTGTCAATGTATTTGACAAGTAGCACCTCAAATAAAAAGCTGGGTGGGAACAAATACAAAGAAGATAAAGTAGGCACTTTGCTAGGTGTATACTTATAATCCAAAGCCAGCATATGGAGGGCTACAATGGGCAACTTTATGTGTCATTGTATATCACGTGACACTACAAAGGTATCATTGAAGCCTACCAAAAAGTTCAAACCACACTGCATTTACACATCAAATGTGGTTTATCGAGAAGTTTTGTGTGATGTTTGTATATGATTAAAGCATGATTGTAATTTCTATTTTGTTTAACCATAATTTTTAGACTTTTTGGATAAGAAATTGCATTAAGTTTTCATTTTTTAATTTACGATATATCCCGTCGCATTGTGAAAAACTCTTAATAATTAATATAACATGTGAACCACCAAATATTTTGCAAAATTTGATGTTTAAAAAACTTAATATAAAATGATAAAAGATTTATGTTATTGGTGGCATTGAATAAAATAATTATTTCTATCTCCTCTTTAGAGAATTATGGAGAGTTCTCTATATTTTGAGCATTTCCATCATGTTTGTTATAATTTTTCTAAAATAGAGAATCAAAAGTAAAAATCTCTAAAAACAGTCACATTCATCTTCAACAGATTCTCTATTTCAGAGATTTTAACACAAATTATATTAATATAATATTCTTTAATTTATTTTCCCAATACACTTATTTTGAAAAAAACTTAATATAAAATAATAAAAGTTTAATGTCATTGGTGGAATTGAATAAAATAATTATTTCTCTCTCTTACCATCAAGTTTAGAGAATTCTCTAAAAACATCTCCAACAACTTTGCTAAAATAGAAAAAAATTGAGTTTTTGTTCTCTAAACCTCTCCAACAGTTTTGCTATCTTGTTTGATATAATGGAAAAAACTTGAAATATTTCCAAGTTTAGAAAAATCTCTAAAACTTGATGGTAGAAAAGAAATGATTATTTTATTTAATCCTACTAATGCGATTAAATTTTTATCATTTTATATTAAGTTTTTTTTAAATAAGTGTATTGGAAAGATAAATTAGAGAATATTATATTAATATAACTTGTGTTAAAATATCTAAAATAGAGAATCTGTTAAAGATGAATGTAATTTTTTTAGAGATTTTAACTTTTGATTATCTATTTTAAAAAAATTATAGAAAAACTGTTGGAGATGCTCTAAACTTGGAAAATTTTAAAGTTTTTTCTATTATAACAAACAAGTTAGCAAAGCTGTTGTAGAAGTTTGGCAAACAAAAACTCAAGTTTTTTCTATTTTAGCAAAGCTGTTGGAGATGCTCTTAGAGATTTTTTCATAATTATCTCTTAATAAACAAGATAGCAATACTGTTGAAGAATAAAATCAAACAAAAATCCATTTGTTTTCTATTTTAACCATGTTGTCGGAGATGCTCTAATTCATTTGTCTAGCTAGTAAGGCCATCAGTACCCCATGAGAGGATCTTTCAAAGATTTCAGCTCCACATCAGCGCCACATCAGCTTTTCTCAATCCCTCACTCAATCCCTAAACACCCTTAGGCCATCAGTACCCCATGGAAAGAATCTTTCAAATATTCCACTACATATCAGCGCCACATCAGCTTTTCTCTCATCCCTCACTCAATCCCTAACAATCCCTAAACACCCGTACCCCATTCCCTCAAACCCTTTTGCCACCTCATTTATTTTAATTCTTTTATTTATACATTTAATTATTTAACAAAATAAAAATATTTATATATTTTTTAATAAATAAAAATAAGATAAATAATAAAAATTAAAATTCATATCATTCATTAAAAATAAAAATTACAAAATACAAAACACTACCAATCATGAAATTTTTGAATTTGCTCTTTTCTCGCTAAAGTAACCCTCAAAGCTTTTCCCGTAAGGTGATCATGTGAGGCCATGAAAAACTCGAAGTCTTTATCAAATCGGTTTGCGCGTTCGATTTCGCGTTCTTGATCCAACCTATGTCGTTCGAGTTTTGAGCGTTCGATTTCGAGATCGAGTTTTTTCATTTTGTATTCCATTGTATCATCAATTTTGTCGTTGAACGTCGTCAACAACTGAGTAACACTTTCGTCCGTATTCGCCCCGGACGTATTACTCGATGATGATTTTTTTGCCTTGTTTCTCCCGATGGGTCGTTGAATTTGCTCGTCATCGTCATCATCGGAAGGTTGGGTACGTTTTGAACCCCGCGATGAAGTTGTCGTCATCGTTGGAACGGCTCCCCATTTTGGACATTTTTTTAGGACGTCCCAAGCTTGTTCGTGAGTGAAAGCAACTTTATGGCGTGCTAGATACCGTTCGTGTGCCGTTTGGGATATATCGGCCTCACTCATCCCGCTTGATCTATTATTGAGCAAGTTGTTGTAGATGCCGCCAAACGAATTAACTCTTTTATTGAGGTCGTTGAACTTGCTATTGAGTTGATGGGTTGATCTATAACCTGGTTCACGACCCATGCGAGTAAAGAACACATGCCCGATTCGGCCCCAAAAACTTCCTACATTTATGTAAAATTAAGTATAAGAATAATAATAATAATAAGAATAATAATAATAATAATAATAATAATAATAACAATAAAAATAATTACCACCGCTTTGTGCGTTACCGACCACGGGGTCCTCCGAAACGTCAACCCACGCTGACACTAACGCGAGTTCCTCGACTTTACTCCACGTTTGTTTGGCGGCTTTCGTTGGTCTCGGATTTGATGGTTCGGGGTTAGATTGTTGTGTCGGGATAAATTGTGGTGTGTTCGGGGTAGAAGGTTGGGTTTCCGGAACAATGTCGTCGTCGAGATTGAAGTTGGCCGGAGTAAAACCTTGTTCAATCAACCCGGGACGTGTAAATTGGTAAGGAATTTGTTGGTGAAATTGTTGGTGAAATTATTGGGGAAATTGTTGCGGATATTGTGGCGGATTTTGTTGCGACCATTGTGGCGGAATTTGTTGCGAAAATTGCGGATGATAACCTTGTTGTGTAAACGCATGGAAACCAAGCTCTTGATCTTCTTGCGATTGTGGTGTATTCGGTCGGTTACGACGGGATGTAGGTGTTCTGTTTGAATTCATGATGAGAGAGGTGTGAAAAATAAGAGGTTGAGAGAATTTGAGAGAGTTTGAGAGGTGTGAGAAATAAGAGGTTGAGAGAATTTGAGAGGTGTGAAAAATAAGAGGTTGAGAGGTGTGAAAAATAAGAGGTTGAGAGAATTTGAGAGGTGTGAAAAATAAGAGGTTGAGGGTTAAATATATAGTGGGATTAAATTGAGAATTTTTTTTTATAAAGAGTCGTTCAACGGCATGATTTTTAAAAATTTAATTAAATTTTTTTTTTAAACCCTTCGGGATGGATCGGGATCCCATCCCGCCCCGCCATCCCCGCAACCCCCGTAGCCTTTCCCGCATCGAGCCCGCACCATCCCCGCACCGGGTACGGATGGCCTTACCCCATTCCCTCAAACCCTTTTGCCACCTCATTTATTTTAATTCTTTTATTTATACATTTAATTATTTAACAAAATAAAAATATTTATATATTTTTTAATAAATAAAAATAAGATAAATAATAAAAATAAAAATTCATACCATTCATTAAAAATAAAAATTACAAAATACAAAACACTACCAATTATGAAATTTTTGAATTTGCTCTTTTCTCGCTAAAGTAACCCTCAAAGCGTTTCCCGTAAGGTGATCATGCGGGGTCATGAAAAACCCGAAGTCTTTCTCAAATCGGTTTGAGCGTTCGATTTCGAGTTCTTGTTCCAACCTATGTCGTTCGAGTTTTGAGCGTTCGATTTCGAGATCGAGTTTTTTCATTTTGTATTCCATTGTATCATCAATCTTGTCGTTGAACGTCGTCAACAACTGAGTAACACTTTCGTCCGTATTCGTTCCGGACGTATTACTCGTTGATGTTTTTTTTGCCTTGTTTCTCCCGATGGGTCGTTGAATTTGCTCGTCATCGTCATCATCGGAAGGTTGGGTACGTTTTGAACCCCGCGATGAAGATGTCGTCATCGTTGGAACGGCTCCCCATTTTGGACATTTTTTTAGGACGTCCCAAGCTTGTTCGTGAGTGAAAGCAACTTTATGGCGTGCTAGATACCGTTCGTGTGCCGTTTGGGATATATCGGCCTCACTCATCCCGCTTGATCTATTATTGAGCAAGTTGTTGTAGATGCCGCCAAACCAATTAATTCTTTTATTGAGGTCGTTGAACTTGCTATTGAGTTGATGGGTTGATCTATAACCTGGTTCACGACCCATGCGAGTAAAGAACACATGCCCGATTCGGCCCCAAAAACTTCCTACATTTATGTAAAATTAAGTATAAGAATAATAATAAAAATAATAATAATAATAATAACAATAAAAATAATTACCACCGCTTTGTGCGTTACCGATAACGGGGTCCTCCGAAACGTCAACCCACGCCGACACTAACGCGAGTTCCTCGGCTTTACTCCACGTTTGTTTGGCGGATTTTGTTGGTCTCGGATTTGATGGTTCCGGGTTAGATTGTTGTGTCGGGATAGATTGTGGTGTGTTCGGGGTAGAAGGTTGGGTTTCCGGAACAATGTCGTCGTCGAGATTGATTGCGGGTGAAGGAAGATTGTAGTTGGCCGGAGTAAAACCTTGTTCAATCAAACCGGGACGTGTAAATTGGTAAGGATATTGTTGGTGAAATTGTTGGGGAAATTGTTGCGGATTTTGTGGCGGATTTTGTTGCGACCATTGTGGCGGAATTTGTTGCGACCATTGCGGACGATAACCTTGTTGTGTAAACGCTTGGAAACCAAGCTCTTGATCTTCTTGCGATTGTGGTGTATTCGGTCGGTTACGACGGGATGTAGGTGTTCTGTTTTGATTCATGATGAGAGAGGTGTGAAAAATAAGAGGTTGAGAGAATTTGAGAGAGTTTGAGAGGTGTGAAAAATAAGAGGTTGAGAGAATTTGAGAGAGTTTGAGAGGTGTGAGAAATAATAGGTTGAGGGTTAAATATATAGTGGGATTAAATTGAGAATTTTTTTTTACAAAGAGCCGTTCAACGGCATGATTTTTAAAAATTAAATTAAATAATTTTTTTTTTAAAAACCCTTCGGGATGAAACGGGATGGGGAACCCGGATTCCATCCCTTCCCGCCGAACCCGCAAGCCCCGTAGCCCACCCCGCACCATCCCGCCCTCCATCCCGCTGCGGTACCGATGGCCTAAGAGCATCAACTCATCAAATTAAGAAATATCTTAAATGTCCACAATTGTAGTTGTTATAAAAACCTCCTTTTTATGGGTCTAATTGATTATTTCAACATCAATAATAATTAAATAAGTTATATTAACAATTATAATGTAAACAAATTAAAATAAACAATAAATAAAATGTCGCTTTTCACAAATTTTATGGTAAGAAATAAAACTTTTTATTTTAAAGGGGTTTAATTTTTTATAAAAACTCTTCATAATAATAGTTTCTAAAAGACATTGCATTTTTTTTAATAACCTTCCTTTTGTAAAAACTCTTCATAAGTCATTAGATGACTTTTTTTTTTGCCACTTAAGAATTCCACTAATTTTTTTTAACAAAAAGTTATTTTAAAAACCCTCTCTAATGCAAAATATCTTTTAAAAGTTTTTTCCTCAACTTTTTTTACCACAAAGTTATTCCAATAACAGGTTGGTATCTACCAACCTTTTTCACAAAAAACTTTCCACTCCAATGCATAAAAAGCTTTAGAGCATCTCCAACACCTATCCTAAAATGGAAAAAAAAAGATTATAATATTTTTGTTGCTCCAACAACTATGTTATCATCTATGCTAAAATAGAGAAAATATGAGAAATTTAGAGAAATTTCTACATAGATGGTTTTTTCCCAAAACTAATCATTACCCCCAAAAAATAAAATTTTCTTCTCCCAAACTTTTCATATATTGAATATTTGAATAATATAATCAAATAAATTGATTATTTTAATAAGACAATTAATACTAAAGTTGCTAAAATAGCATAGTTGTTAGAGTTGGATGTAATTTTTTTAAAGATTTTGAATTTGTTTTACACTATTTTAGATAAAATTTAGGGAAATTAATTAAAATGCCACAAGTTTGAAAGTGACTTACCAAAATACCCCAAATTTTGAAAAGTTTACCAAAATGCCATAAATTCCCGTGGTGGGAGCCCTCTATAGCGGGCAGGGACCAAGTGTGAAAAATTTTGCAAGATTATTTACACTTTCAGTCCCCACCGCGGGACCACCGCGGGCCGCGATCGCGGGACTCCGCCGCGGGCAGGGACTGAAAGTGTAAATAATCTGCACATAAAATTTCAAAAATGGTTCCTGCCCGCGATCGCGGGACTCCACCGCGGGAATTTATGGCATTTTGGTAAACTTTTCAAAATTTAGGGTATTTTGGTAAGTCAACTTCAAACTTGTGGCATTTTAATTAATTTCCCTAAAATGTAACATATCTCTTAGAGATGCTTTTTGTAATAGTGAAAAGTTATAAAAGTTTATAACTGATGGAGCTAAAATTTTCTTGTGTATTAAAATATTTGTTTGCATGTCATGATTACTTTTAGATTTATTTTGATTCTTCTAGATTTATTTTGATCTTTGTTTTTGGGTAGGCTAAATGCACCCATTGATTTGCTAAATGCACCCAAAAAGGTGAGTTGACACCCTTTTATTCCGTGTCCAATCATTTTTTATTTAAATATATATATAATATAACATTTTTTATTTAAATATATATATATAATATAATATATATATATATATATTATTTGATATATATTGTTATTCTTTTTATTTAAATATATATATATATATTATTATTATTTTGTTATATATATATATATATATATATATTATTATTATTTTGTTATATATATATATATTAGAAATATTATGTATATATATATTGTTATTCTTTTTATTTAAATATATATATATATTATTATTATTATTATTATTATTATTTTGTTATATATATATATATTAGAAATTACGTTCTTATCTATATTTATCTAATATACTCCTTTAAAAATAATTTTATTTACGTTTATTCTTGAATATTTAAGAAGTACAAATCTTAATACATCGTGTACAAGTTTAAAAGTTTTTAAACCTCCAACGTTCAACATGATAATTAAAAATAAAATTATTTTTTATTTTTAAATTACATTTTATACCATTATAATTAGTTATTTAATTTACTTTATCTCTTTTTCTTTCATTTTTATGTTACATCCTTATCATATCAACATACATAAACTAAAATAATTAGAAAAATAAAAAATAAACATTGAGATTTTACATATAAATAAAGCATAACATAATGTTTATTACATTTTTACTTATTCTAAAATAACATTATCTGTAGTACAATTAACACGTAAAAGACGAGTGTACTTCTGTATTCGATCTGTATACAGGGTAGCTCATGCAACAGCACACGAATAACTGTAACACGAATAACTAAAATAATTCGAAATGAGCCAAATATTGAATTTTTTTGATTTATATATTTTAAATATAAAAAATATTTTTTATGTAGTGTAAATGATATATATTAAAATATATAAATCAAAAAAATTCAATATTTGGCTCATTACAACCGTATCGAATAGAATGAGGATCCTCGAATAACTATTTCAAAGCAGTGTTGTAGCCAGGATTTGTCAAACTAGCAGAAGGATACCCGTTCCCTACTATTTGTACCACATTTTTATTGATATTAGAGTAAAGAGTAAATTACAGTTTTGGTCCCTAAGGTATGTCAAAAATTACGAAACTGATCTTTTAACTTCAAAAATTATCTTTTTGGTACATGTGGTATGCATTTCGTTACGAAATTGGTACGATTGGTATGGAAATTGATTGGTTTGTCTCGGTATAAAATTGACACCCCTATATATAAACAAAAAGAATAATAATATATATATATATATATTTCTATATTTCTAATATATATATATTATATAAAACAAATAAATAATATATATATATATATTATATAAAACAAATAAATAAATAATATATATATTATATAAAACAAATAAATAATATATATATATATATATATATATATTATATAAAACAAATAAATAAATAATTATTATATAAAACAAATAAATAATATATATTTTTATATTATATATTTAAATCAAATAATGATTGATTCGGAATTAAATGCAATCAACACCCCTACTTTTTGGGTGCATTTAGTAATTTTGGGTGTAATTAGCACCCCCCTTGTTTTTTTAGTTGTCTTTCCTAGGTGTCATCATTGCCGTTTCTTTCCCCGATGTTTTATTTAGAGTTAAATGCAAATTTGGTCCTTGTGGTTTACAAAAGTTAATGACTATTGACTAGGGTTTCTTAAAGGAATTTTTAACTAACAAGGTCCCTTTATTTTTAATTTTTATGACACATAAGGTTTCTCTTATTAACACTCGAAGTTTAAAAGGGACAATTTGGTCATTCATTTTTCCCATCTCTTTAAATAGGGAAAAGTACACTAAAACCCAACGGACTTTCACATTAGGAATGATTAAGTCCTTGGACAATTTTTTGGAACAAAGAAACCATTGCACATTTCAGAACCTGTTAAATAAACCACTGGACTTTCTAAAACCTGTTACATACATCCTTATGACTTATAAAATTGGTTAGTATGATAAAAATACGAAAAAAACAACCAAATTATACGATTAAGTTCTTATACCGAATGTTGCACAAAAAATGCCAAAAGTTGCACAAAAAATGCCAAAAGTTGCACCAAATTTACCAAAAGTTGCACCAAATTTACCAAAAGTTGCGCTAAAATATTAAAAAGTAATGTCAAATATATGTTAAAGTCGTGGCATGAACTATTCTTCATTTGCATTATTAATTTCTGGTGGAGATGCAACCATTTGACTTTCTTGTAACCCTTTTTGACGGACTTCGTCATCAACAAAAACCTCATTTGAATCGAATATGGTTGGATGCCTTCGGGCCATGTTGCCATCTGAACCACGACCAATAAGCCAACCATTTGTCTCCATTAAGCCCACAACCAATAAACCCGAACTGAATAAGCAAACTTTCCAGCAACAATCCAACAGTAGAAGATCAATAGGAAAAGCAAGTTGAGCAGAAGACCAACAGGACCTCATATTTAGAACCATTCTGAACTGAAAGAGCAGCCAAAAACTGAATAGGAACCAATTTTGGCCTAAGGAACCATACCAAACCTTATCATCAAAGCAGTACTAAAAAGAAGCAGAGAAAATGGTGAATTGGCCAAAGGCCAAAATTCACCACAGGACTGATCAGAAATCAAAAATCTGATCTGAGATGGCTGAAACCAGTTAATAATCAAACAAGAACCAATATGGCAGAAACATCTATGCTTACTACCAAACATGAAAAACTGCAGGAGATGCAATCCAAAGGCAATTTGGCCTTTGGCCATTGCATACCACATCAAAGATTGAAACCAAACCAACAATTACGTAAATTAATAATAGAACCAGGACTTCGAAATTAAAATTACGTAAATGTTGAACAGCATACTAACAACAAGCTGAAAGACACAGTTTTTGTCTCGAAATTGGAATGTTAAAACAATACATGATCGAACAGTAAAACTACTTCTGCCATCTATCAAAACAGATCAACAAAAATAGGATCAAAATCGTTGATTTAAAACCCTAACTTGGTGCGGCGCCGGTGCCTGCGTTTAGCATTGTACCTGATGGTATTGTCGGTACGCATACGGATCCAATGAGGAATAGGCCTGTTCTGCCTCATCTTCTTCGCTAGCTTCTTCTTAATCATGAACGACTTGTGCGACGGCTGCAACCATCAAATACAAACAAAATCACGAAAATGTACAGGTTTGACAGGGATGATAGATTGAGGAGATTGTAGAAATAAGAAACGATTAAATTCACAAAATTACCAGCCGGCGGTGGGAGCGATTTCCAGACCTGGCGGTGGGAGTGATTTCCAGACCTGCGGTGGCAGCAGCCGGCGATATGCAGCTGTGGAGTGGGTGCGCCGGTGGGATGTGCAGTAGGGGAGAAGGCGCCGGTGGGATGTGCGGCAGGGGAGAAGGCGTCGGTGGGGTGTGCGACAGGGGAGAAGGCGCCGGTGGGGTGTGCGGCAGGGGAGAAGGCGCCAGTGGGGTGTGCGCCGGTGGGGTGTGGTGTGCAGGGGGGGTCGTGTTCTTGGATGAGCAAAAAATGAAGGGTTTTTTTTAGGGTAGTGTAATTTAGGGTTTTTTTTTTAAAATAAATTTCTAATTTACCTGTTTTGCAGGTTGCAGGTTACCATTAGGATGTATTTGATAGGTTTTCAAAAGTGTAAGGATATATTTAGTATTTTTTAGAATGTGCAATGGTTTCTTTGTTCCAAAAAATTGTCCAAGGACTTAATCATTCCTAATGTGAAAGTCCGTTGGATTTTATTGTACTTTTCCCCTTTAAATAAAGAGTTAAATTTATACTTGTTTCTGTGTTTTACAAAAAATAACAAGTAACGTTCCTAGAAAAAAATGGATATAAGTATGGATACAATGCTTCGTTTGATTATAAAAAAACTCATATTGAATATCTAATCTACGTCAAAACCCAAAACTTAAAAAGATGTTGGATGGTGACCCAAAACTTAACTGATGATATATATAATATTTGGTTCAAACATATTAGTTTAAGGCTATGTTTGGCAAACTAGCTGATAAGCTAGCTGTTGACTGATAAACTAGCTGGTAGCTGATAAACTAGCTGGTAGTTGATAAACTAGCTAGTAGCTGATAAGCTAGTTGGTAGTTGATAAGCTAGCAGATGATAAAGTCACGTTTGACAAAAGTAGCTTATAAGCATGTAAAACGACCAAAAAGGGCATTTTCAAATAATTATCAATTACAAATTTAATTGTGTAATTAAAACAAATTTTTAACAAAATAATATGTTAATTAGGCTTTGTTTGGCAAACTAGCTGATAAGCTAGCTGTTGACTCATAAGCTAGCTGGTAGCTGATAAGCTAGTTGTTAGCTGATAAGCTAGCTGTTGAAAAAAATCACATTTGGCAAAACTAGCTTATAAACATGTAAAATAACAAAAAGGGCATCTTCAATAAATTATCAATTACAATATTTAATTGTATAATTAAAAAAATTTATAGAAATATAATATGTTAATTAATACAACCAATGTAGTAAAAAAAATTAAATAACATAACATGTTAATTACAAGAATTTAAAATATATACTATAAATTTTGAATTTGTTAAAACATGTTTTAGAAGAAATATATATTAATTTATGATTTTAAATAACCGCTACATATAATATGAAAAAAATAATCATAAAATAATTGACAAGATTTATAGTAATGATAATTAAAATATATTTATTGTTATTAAAAAATAAATAAAAATAATTTATATGATTAATAATAACTCTAAATAAATAAAAATTAATATTAATGTATAATTAAAATTTAATTTAATAATTTTCAGTTAATATTAATTAATAATAATTAATTAACAATAATTAATAATAATTAAATATAATAAATTAATTTTATTTATAATAATAGTTAATAAATAATAATTGATATTAATAAGGGTAATATTGGAATATTCACAAAAAGCTACTGAAAAGCTACTCCAAGTAGCTTTTCAAAAAGCTAGCTTATGGTCATCCAAACAAGTACCTAGAAAAAAAAGCTAGTTTTTTTTTTTGCCAAACAATGCCTTAATACAACCAATGTAATAATGAAAATTTAAATAATATAATATGTTAATTAAAAGAAATTTAAAATTTATTATTACATATATACTATAAATTTTGAATTTGTTAAAACAAGTTTTAGAAAAAAAAAATATATATTAATGTAACAACCCAAATTCTTGTGGATTTTAGAGTTTGCTGGTCAATTTGAAATAAAAGAAAGTATTCTTGAGGGGCTTAAGTGTCAATTAGTGAAAGAAGTGTAGGGTACAAATCCCTAGGGCAGCCCTCAATATCACAAATCAGTATTTTGTTGGTCTTGATGTTGGCGGCTAAGGATGAAGGAAAGAGAGAAAGAAGAGTTTGAGGAGAAATCAAGAGAAAAGAGGAGTCAAGCTAGAATCTGCAAGGTAATGCATCCTAATTCGTTCTTCTGATTAGGGTAATGCTTCTCCTTCTCTTTGTTATGAATTCTTAAGGCTGATGTTGATGATTACTTGAGTTTTCACCATATTTCCTTGAAAATGAGTTTTTATGGGTTTTGTCTAAATGAACCGATTTAAAAGGGTATAGATGGATTAAGTGAGTGTTTGGGGCTGGTGGATGAACCCTTATAGTTAACTAATCAAACTAATGGCTAAAATTGAGTTTTATTCACTTTTAGAATTCTGGGTTTCGAACAGCAGTCGTATCCGGACACTATCAGTTCGTGATGTTATGATGGTATCCGGATATGGATGTTAGTTCCCGGATGAAGTTTTTGATGGTTTCCGGGTGGGTGATTTTCCGGGTAGGTCGAGTTACCGGGTATAGTATCCGGAAAGAAGGTGTATCCGGGGAATCGTGGTATCCGGAAAGAAGGTGTATCCGGGGAGTCTTGGTATCCGGATAATAGGGGTATCCGGGAAGTCATAGTGTCCGGACAAGTTGGTACCCGGAAAATGTGTGTTGGACAGTAGGTTTGAGCCGTTTAATCTGATCCGAATCTAATGCCCTTAGGTGTTCGACTGGTTTAGCTGAGAGGTATATAAGAAGTACGTTCTACGAAAATCAAAGGTGAGTTCTCTCACTCCTTTTTATGACGTACCATTTTTACTGAATATGGTTCCTTATTGAGTATGAATTGATTTATAAAAGTTATGCATGCTTTCATGATTTACATGTTTACCCACAAACGAAAGATGTTTTATGTTTTCATGCATATGGTTTCAAATGTATGTGTATGCTATGTGGAGTCGGTTGCACGGTGGGGACAGGGTACCTGATCCCTTGGGCATATGGAGGTTAGCTTGTAGGTTGGAATTCGTTTTCTCCTACATGAAGGAACGGGGAGTCCATTTGGATTCCGGCGTAGACGAGAGGGTGTCCGTTAGGCCCCGGTCAGAGTAGCTTATGCAATTCCCTAAACCCTGTGTTTAACCTTGGTTGATGTTATGAGAAAGATGTGAAAGTATTTTCTTTATGAAATGATCTTTTTACTGTGATAAATGTTTATGGAGGGAATTCACTAGACCTTTTGGTCTAACCCTCGCTTTTCAAAAACTAAACCATTTTCAGGTAAGCGTACAGTGGTAAATTCTAGTAAGAATTAGATGGAGACAAGGAAGGTGTGGAGCTCATAGCGACTCCAAGATTTTGAATGCTGACTATAGATAGAATCTCGGCTGTGGACGTAGAGTCTTCCGCTGTCAATTTTACTTAGATCACTCTTTTGATGATGTAAAGACAAGATATTTATGTAATGTGAATGCTTATTTTCTAGATGAATGCATGTTATGAAGTTGGGACGTTACAAATGGTATCAGAGCCTTGGTTTAAGGGATTTAGGTGACCAATAGGGCCTAAACTTAAACTGTAAGATGAGAAACACACCCGAGACATAGGATTGCCTCTAGGAACGATCACTATAAATGCGCTAGAAAATAAGGTGCCAAGGACAAACGTGTAAGGTAAGTTTGGGACTACACCTGGCCAGTGTAATTACGAACTTACAGGTACACGTGCGTGCTTAAACTTACCTTATATAGCAAAATTGTTGTGTCATATCTAGCAAAGGTTAATTGTTGTTTTCTTTCAGCATTAGTGAAATGGCTGGGAGAACTTTGAGGAGTAGGTCGGCACCTGCTGTGCCAAGGAATCAAGATGAAGAGATACTAGAGAATGGACCGGTGGAACCGGCGAGGGCAACTGTTACCCGTGGAAGGGAAAGAGGTAGGGGTCGGGGAAGAACACCCCGTCGGCCCGCCACCCAAGTGGCCGGGGATGGAGGAAACCCGAACCTGAGAACGACTCGTGCAACTAGAAGAACGAGGAGTGTGGAAGCCCCTGTTCATCAAGAAGACTCTCTTCAGGAGAGTTCAGCTTCTGGAAGGAGGGTAACTCAGCCAAGGGGACGGGGTCGAGGCCGCGGATCTACGTTTGTCACTCGAGAGAACCTAGCTGCTGAATTGGGTAAGATTCAAGAGACCTTGCAGGCTCTCCTCACTAAGCAGAATGAGTCAGCTTCGGGAAGCAAAGAAGCGAGTGAGAACCGAGAAAGCGTGGAACTGTCTAGTCCGCTCGCGACCGGTACTGGGAGTCACTTGAATTCAAACCCTCAAGTGATGAATGAGTTAGCAGCTAAGGGATGCAATTTCAAGGCCTTTGCCTCATGCAAGCCCCCTACTTTTAAGGGCGAATATGACCCTGTCTTGGCAATGAAATGGGTGAAGGAAATGGAACTGGTCTTCGATATATGCAAGTGCGCTGATGGGGACAGAGTAATGTTTGCTTTGTCCATGTTGAAATTTGATGCAGTTTACTGGTGGGAGGCTGAGACTGGGGGAAAGGGTTCGACAACGGCTAAGGGAATGTTGTGGGAAGCGTTTGTAGACAGGTTCAAAACTCAGTTCTGCCGGCTCGCGACAGTAAAAAGATTGGAAGAAGAGTTCTTGGGGTTGGATCAGGGAGGTATGACAGTGCGGGAGTATACTACAAAGTTTATTGAGAAGTCTCACTTTGAAGATTTGTATGTGCCAATGGAGGAACGCCGTGTGGAGCATTTCGTTCATGGACTGAAAAGCAGTATCCGAGAACTAGTTCTGACAAGGAACCCCACCACCTTTCAGGCGGCCATCAACGCGGCCGAGATGATTGAAAAGGAAAAGGTTCGCCAGATGACTGAGAAGGGTGGTGAAAAGCGCAAATGAGATGGGCCGGGTAAGGACTTCAGAAGAGGGAAAGTGTTGCGGCCAGACAACCATGTTAGTAAGGATACCGTTGGAAAACCATGTACGAAGTGTAACAGGGTGCATCGGGGAGAATGCATGGCCGGTTCAAACTCATGCTACCGGTGTGGCTTTCCCGGTCACCTGTCAAAGGATTGTCGCAGTGGGGGAAAATCTTGTTACGAATGTGGGGCTACTGGCCACATGCGTAATGATTGCCCACATTTGAGGAAAGGGGGATCAGTTCCGTATGGTGAACGTACGGGTGGAAAAGGAAATGATAAGGGAGCAGAACCAGTGCGTCCGAAAGGACGTGCATTCCGCATGACTGTGGAAGAGGCAGAGGAAGTTTCAGATGTGGTGGTAGGTACGTTTCTAGTGAACTCTCTATGTGCCAAGGTGTTATTTGATTCAGGAGCAAATCGCTCCTTTGTATCGCATGCTTTTATGAAATGTTTGGGGGTGAGGCCTAGACGTTTGGAGAGAGCACTAGAGGTGGAAACAACAAATGATAGTTGGGTATATGTTAAGGAAGTAGTAGAAGACTGTGTCATAGATATAGAAGGGAGGTTGGTGCCTACGAAGTTATATCCCATGGTAATGGGAGAGTTTGACGTAGTGTTGGGTATGGATTGGTTAGCCGCGAACGAGGAGAATATCGTTTGCAACAAAAAGCTGATTAGGATCCGGTCACCTGATGGGGATACCGTAGTGATCTATGGAAACCGCCGTGATAGAAAGACCAGCCTTATCTCCATGATTAGGGCTACTAAGTGTTTGAGAAAGGGGTGTCAAGGGTTCTTGGCGTACGTGTTGGACGCCAAGAAAGAGAAGCGTGGGGTGAGCGATGTGCGAGTGGTAAAGGAGTACTCGAAGGTATTTCCGGATGACTTGACAAGTCTACCCCCGGATCGCCAGATCGAGTTCAGAATTGATCTGATGCCGGGATCTGCACCGATTGCCCGCGCACCGTATAGATTGGCGCCATCCGAAATGAAGGAAATGATGACTCAATTGCAGGAGTTATTAGACAAGGGGTTCGTTAGAACGAGTACATCTCCGTGGGGAGAACCTGTGCTCTTCGTGAAGAAGAAGGACGGTACTATGCGAATGTGCATAGACTACCGAGAACTCAACAAGGTCACGATCAAGAATAAGTATCTGGTCCCGAGAATCGACGACCTGTTTGATCAGGTACAAGGAGCCAGTTACTTCTCCAAGATTGATCTGAGGTCAGGATATCATCAACTCAAGGTGAGGGAGGAGGATGTGCCGAAGACTGCATTTCAGACCAGGTATGGACACTACGAATTCCTGGTGATGCCGTTCGGGCTAACCAACGCCCCGGCAGCATTCATGGACTTAATGAATAGGGTATGCCAACCTTATTTGGATCAGTTCGTGATAGTGTTCATAGATGACATCCTGATATTTTCAAGATCGGAAGGGGAGCACGAAAGCCACCTTCGTACAATTCTCGAGCTATTGAAGCAAGAGAAGTTGTATGCGAAGTTTTCCAAGTGCGAGTTTTGGCTGAGGGAAGTGCAGTTCCTCGGGCACGTGGTGTCTGAGAAGGGGATCATGGTTGACCCGACCAAGATTGAAGCCATCCGAGACTGGGAGCCACCTAAGAACCCGTCAGAAGTTCGAAGTTTCCTCGGGCTGGCGGGGTACTACCGGAAGTTCATCAAAGACTTTTCGCATATTGCCACGCCACTGACCTCTTTAACGAAGAAGAATGCCAAGTTCATTTGGTCGAAGAAGCAAGAGGAAGCATTTCAAAGGCTTAAGGATAGGTTGAGCAGCGCTCCGGTGTTGTCACTACCGGATGGTTCGGGCGATTTTGTGGTGTTCAGCGATGCCTCGAAGCTTGGTTTGGGTTGCGTACTCATGCAACGAGGTAAGGTGATCGCTTATGCCCCGCGGCAGTTAAAGGATCACGAGGCTCGTTATCCTACGCATGATTTAGAATTGGCGGGAGTGGTTTTTGCCCTGAAGATTTGGCGACATTACCTGTATGCGACGAAGTGCCAGATCTTCACGGACCACAAGAGTTTATGTCATCTCTTTGATCAAAAAGAGTTGAATATGCACCAAAGGAGATGGATTGAATTGTTGACCGACTACGACTGTAAGATCGAATACCATCCGGGGAAGGCAAACGTGGTGGCGGACGCTTTGAGCCGTAAGGAACGAAGTGAAACCCCCAGGATTGTGGCCATGAGGGCCGAGGTCACATTCAATCTGTTAGCTGAAATAAAGAAATGTCAGGTTGAAGCGCTCGAAGCTGAAAATCTTAAGAAGGAGAGAATGGTAGGGCAAGCGTCCATGTTAGTGGAAGATAGTCGAGGGGTGAAATGTCTAAATGGGAGAATCTGGGTTCCGAAACTCGGAGAGCTCCGAAAGCTGATTCTCGAAGAAGCTCACAAATCGAAGTACTCGATCCACCCCGAAACTAACAAGATGTACGAAGACCTACGACGAGACTACTGGTGGCCCGGATTGAAGAAAGACGTGGCTCATGTTATAGAGACCTGTATGACGTGTTCGCGTGTAAAGATCGAACATCAAAGACCGTACAGGAAGCTCCAGTCGTTAGAGATACCGATGTGGAAGTGGGACCAGATCACGATGGACTTCGTGACCCATTTGCCTAGAACTCCAAAGGGTTATGACGCCATTTGGGTGGTCGTGGATCGACTCACGAAGTCGACGCACTTCCTACCTATACGAGAGTCTTACTCATTGGAGCAGTTAGCAAGGTTGTACATCGATGAGATCGTAACCCGCCATGGGGTGCCCTCGTCAATTGTATCAGACCGCGATAGCAGATTTACCTCTACGTTTTGGAAGAGCTTCCAAAGAGAAATGGGCTCGCAGATCAAGATGAGTACCGCTTATCATCCTCAGACCGACGGTCAGAGTGAGCGAACGATCCAGACGTTAGAAGACATGATAAGAGCGTGTGCTTTGGATTTCCAAGGCTCATGGGAAAAGCACTTACCGCTGATCGAGTTTGCTTATAATAATAGCTATCACTCGAGTATCAAGGTAGCGCCGTTTGAGGCACTTTACGGTAGAAAGTGTCGAACTCCGTTGTGTTGGAACGAAGTCGGAGAGAGACAGTTAACGGGGCCAGAAATTGTACAACTGACTTCGGACAAGATAGTCCAAGTGCGTGAAAGACTGAAGGTCGACGGCGACCGGCGGAAAAGCTATGCGGATAAGAGGCGGAAAGACATTGAATTCCAAGTCGGAGATCATGTTCTGCTAAAGGTGTCTCCTTGGAAGGGAGTGGTACGATTCGGAAAACGTGGGAAGTTAAGCCCACGTTACATCGGACCGTTTGAGATTACTGAACGAATCGGAGAAGTGGCGTATAGGTTGGACCTGCCGGAAGAGTTGCGCGGTGTCCACAATACTTTTCACGTGTCTAATCTAAGAAAATGTCTAGCCGACGCGGCAAAAGCGGTTCCGTTAAATGACATTAAGGTGGACGAAAAGTTGAATTTTGTAGAGGAACCTGAAGTAATCACAGATGTTAAGGTAAGGAAGTCGCGGAGCAAGGAGACTAAGTTGGTTAAGGTACAATGGCGGCACCACAAGGGTCCGGAGGCGACCTGGGAGTTGGAGTCAGAGATGAAAGCTAGATACCCGCATCTTTTCCAATGAGGAATTCCGGGGACAAGATTCTTTTAAGGAGGGAGTGTTGTAACAACCCAAATTCTTGTGGATTTTAGAGTTTGGTGGTCAAAGTGAAATAAAAGAAAGTATTCTTGAGGGGCTTAAGTGTCAATTGGTGAAAGAAGTGTAGGGCACAAATCCCTAGGGCAGCCCTCAATATCACAAATCAGTATTTTGTTGGTCTTGATGTTGGCGGCTAAGGAAGAAGGAAAGAGAGAAAGAAGAGTTTGAGGAGAAATCAAGAGAAAAGAGGAGTCAAGCTAGAATCTGCAAGGTAATGCATCCTAATTCGTTCTTCTGATTAGGGTAATGCTTCTCCTTCTCTTTGTTATGAATTCTTAAGGCTGATGTTGATGATTACTTGAGTTTTCACCTTATTTCCTTGAAAATGAGTTTTTATGGGTTTTGTCTAAATGAACCGATTTAAAAGGGTATAGATGGATTAAGTGAGTATTTGGGGCTGGTGGATGAACCCTTATAGTTAACTAATCAAACTAATGGCTAAAATTGAGTTTTATTCACTTTTAGAATTCTGGGTTTCGAACAGCAGTCGTATCCGGACACTATCAGTTCGTGATGTTATGATGGTATCCGGATATGGATGCTAGTTCCCGGATGAAGTTTTTGATGGTTTCCGGGTGGGTGATTTTCCGGGTAGGTCGAGTTACCGGGTATAGTATCCGGAAAGAAGGTGTATCCGGGGAATCGTGGTATCCGGAAAGAAGGTGTATCCGGGGAGTCTTGGTATCCGGATAATAGGGGTATCCGGGAAGTCATAGTGTCCGGACAAGTTGGTACCCAGAAAATGTGTGTTGGACAGTAGGTTTGAGCCGTTTAATCTGATCCGAATCTAATGCCCTTAGGTGTTCGACTGGTTTAGCTGAGAGGTATATAAGAAGTACGTTCTACGAAAATCAAAGGTGAGTTCTCTCACTCCTTTTTATGACGTACCATTTTTACTGAATATGGTTCCTTATCGAGTATGAATTGATTTATAAAAGTTATGCATGCTTTCATGATTTACATGTTTACCCACAAACGAAAGATGTTTTATGTTTTCATGCATATGGTTTCAAATGTATGTGTATGCTATGTGGAGTCGGTTGCACGGTGGGGACAGGGTACCTTGGGATCTCTGATCCCTTGGGCATATGGAGGTTAGCTTGTAGGTTGGAATTCGTTTTCTCCTACATGAAGGAACGGGGAGTCCATTTGGATTCCGGCGTAGACGAGAGGGTGTCCGTTAGGCCCCGATCGGAGTAGCTTATGCAATTCCCTGAACCCCGTGTTTAACCTTGGTTGATGTTATGAGAAAGATGTGAAAGTATTTTCTTTATGAAATGATCTTTTTACTGTGATAAATGTTTATGGAGGGAATTCACTAGACCTTTTGGTCTAACCCTCGCTTTTCAAAAACTAAACCATTTTCAGGTAAGCGTACAGTGGAAAATTCTAGTAAGAATTAGATGGAGACAAGGAAGGTGTGGAGCTCATAGCGACTCCAAGATTTTGAATGATGACTATAGATAGAATCTCGGCTGTGGACGTAGAGTCTTCCGTTGTCAATTTTACTTAGATCACTCTTTTGATGATGTAAAGACAAGATATTTATGTAATGTGAATGCTTATTTTCTAGATGAATGCATGTTATGAAGTTGGGACGTTACAATTAACTTGTGATTTTAAATAATCGTTACATACAATATGAAAAAAATAATCAAATAATACTAATTGATAATTAACAACAAGGCTTGTGGCGTACTGGTTAAGGCTTGTGGGGATGTGGCTAGTAACCCATCTACCCCAAGTTCGAATCCAGGCGCTTCCAACTTGTGGCCACTGGGGATAAACTCAGGGCTGCACGCTTTAGCAGCTGGGGCAATTGCCTCACCTTGCCGGGATTAGTCGGGGCAATGTCCTCGGATACCCTTAAAAAAAATACTAATTGATAATTAAAATATATTCAATAATATTAAAAAATAAATAAAAATAATTTATATGATTAACAATAATTCTAAATAATTAAAATTTAATATCAATGTATAATTAAAATTTAATTTAATAATTTTCAGTTAATATTTAATTATTAATTATAATTAAATTTAAAATTTTAATATTTATTAATAATAGGTAGTAAATAATAATTATGGGCAATATTGGAATAATCACAAAAAGCTACTGAAACGCTATTTCAAGTAGCGTATAAGCTAGCTTTTTTTTGCCAAACAATGCCTAAGTATGGTGATTTACTCGCGGGACATATCTAAAAACTCGTAGAACTATATCATAAAATATCATTCCATCACTTTTATTAGTTTATTACAAACCTAAATGATAGTGGCCTATAACCTTGAGCCTTTTACGGTCCCATCACTTCTAATTTATTTATTTTAGCTTTTTTTTCTTACCAACCTACATGACACTTACATCACTTCTAATTTATTTTAATTAATTTTTTTTACTTACAAAACTACATGAGAGTTTTCTTTAAGTTCTTTTACTTTCCAATATGAAACCAAAATGAGTGTAACCATTTAACATCTTAAATTTTGGGTTTTGTTGTAGATTGAATATTTAATATGAGTTTTTATTTTTTTTTAATCAAACGACACATTTTGTCCATATTTGTATCCATGTTTTTTTAAGGTATGTTACTTGTTATTTTTTGTAAACCAAAGGGACCAAGTATAAATCTAACTCCTTATTTAAAGGGATGATAAAAGTTAATGGACGAAATTGTCCCCTCTTAATTTTATTTTATTTAATGTTGTTAATAAGAGGGACCTTATGTATTATAAAATCTGAAAGTAGAGAGACCTTGTTAGTTAAAAATTCCTTCGAGAGACGTTAGTCGTTAATTTTTGTAAACCACAAGGACCAAATTTGCATTTAACTCTTTTATTTAATACAACGTACCTTGTGGCTCATACTCACTTCTACTTCAAAATCCTTGTTTTCTTAATCTGCTTCTACTTCCCTTTACGAAAATGAAAAACTTGGACACTTCATCACTCGGACTCATCCCCGATGAAACCTATGTGAAGATCATGGTACGCCATCATCTTCGACTTGTTGGTGAAATAAGCGACTTAGAAGAATCCTTGATGGTCTGTTACAGGAAGAAGAAGGAGCTGCTACTCACGTATGAAAAAGTCCTTCAAGACAGGATGCACATTTTCGTGGAGAATCAGAAGTTGAAATATCGCTACAAGTGCATTAAAGACGCTTGTACATGTGGTGCCATCCAGCGTTTCCCGTACCCATTTGATGACTGATTAGCTAGGGTTTCTACTAAAATATGTAGTTAAGGGTTGGTATTTCATATGTCTTTTGGGAAGTGGGAAAACTTTGAATATAATATGGGTTTTTGCTTTTGTTGGTTTTTGGAACTTTGTTGATGGTTTGGGTTAAATATCCATGAATGTGTCTATGTAGATATATGGCTGTTAGATCCTTCCTTAATGATCAGTGAAATGGTTTGATTTCAATGGTAATGAAGTATTTCTTGGTTATTGTATATCCCCATCTTTGTTGATAATGTTTTATTTTTAAGTGTCAATTTCCATGAATACATGCTTATTTTATTTGCCATTTTAATGTGAGTGATAGAGTACTATAAAACTTTTACCCACAAAATTCATTTAGAAAAATTAATTGTCGATGATTAACCATGATCACCCAGAAAATACCAATAGATTAAGTAGAATCCGATGTTTTTCGAGAGAATAACCATAGTCATCCAAAAAATACCCAATGGATTCGGTAGAATTCGATGTTTTTAGAGAAAATACCCATAGATCATCTAGAGAATCCTCGGGTAATCCGTCACTGATTTGCATTACCCATAAAAAAATTTATCCATCAACTTTTGTGACAGTTTTTTGACGAATCACCCTTTGTTGACAGATTTGCCTGAAAAGAATTCGTAGATAAGTCATAGAATCCCTAGCTTGGTTCTGGGATATCTTGATTCTCTTTAGGATGATGCAAGGGTCGGAAACAACCCCCTTTGGGGAATAAGGAATCGATCCTCAACATCTTTGGTTCCCGACTTTGATAGCTTGAAAGCAACGGTGAAGGTAGTGTTCGTGTTTACAGAGTGACAATTGTTGGATTTGTTAGTTATACAAATTTGATTGTTAAGAATCATCCATTGTTCCAGGGACTAGATATAATAAACCAAAGTATACATTGTTGTAACTTGTAAGGTGTTATGGGTTGAATTAGAAATATAATTGTTAAGAAAATAAGTGGGGCATATTCATTAAACCAAAATATAATTAATATTTCTTAAGTGGGAAATGTTTTATTCGATTTCACTAGTCAAATATTTGGTTAAACACAATGGTAATGAAGTGGTTTTTTAGTCAGAATCATGTAATTAAAAATCAATGGAGTAAATTACATGATTGGTCCCTGTGTTTGCATAAAATTGCACTGTACGTCCCTAAAACAAAATAATTATGAAAAACGTCCTTGTAGTTTGTATTTTCACACGTCTTTGGTCCTTGTGGTATACAATTTCACACTCCTTTGGTCCATATGTTCTAACACCATTAAAACAATCTTGTTAAGTAGGTTAATTTTAAGGGCATTATAGTCATTTCAAAAAAAAAGTTCTATTAAAATTACAAGGACCAAGAATGTAATCCATAAAAACCCTAGGTCCACCTCTTTCTCTCTCTCTCTCTCTCATCTTGATAATCTACACACAAATATTATATATATATATATATATAGGGTCCCCTTCTTTTGTTAACCAGTGCATATATGCACATCAGACAATTGTAATATGTGCATATATGCAATACATGAAAAAGTTAACAAAAGAAGGAGACCCTATATATATATTTATATATAACCACCATCACCCACCATTACAACCACCATCCACCCTTATTATAAACAACAATACATAAGATATATAAGTACATATAATATAGGAAAAAAAAACTTTATCAAGAAATCTTAATAAGAAAACCCAAATTTATCTCAATAACTTGATAAGGATACACTCAAACACTTTGCAGCACAAAACCTCATCTAGACAAGAAAATATTTACCATAATCTATACATGAAATCTATCGGTCTAATTAATCTATACAAAAATATGAGATAAAAGGAGTTTCAGAAACCCAAATCAAAAATTCATGTAGAAAGCTTTTTCAAACCCAAACTCCGATCTAGATCTGTCGGAGACGGAAAGGACGGAAAAAGCCAAGTCTTTTCAAACATAGATCTTCGATTTGGACCTGTTGGAGACGGAGGCGAAGACAAAAAAATCCCAACCCTTTTCAAACCAGATTTCCGATTTGCATCTGCTGGAGAAGGAGAAGGAGAAGGAGAAGGAGAAGGAGAAGGAGATGAAGACGAAAAAACCCATAAAAATTAATGGTGTTTTGGGGAATGCTACTGGGGTGTTTTGGTGATGGGACGAAAGAAATCTTCATGGTGATAAGACCAAAGGAGATGGCTACTGGTGGTGTTTTGGGGAATGGAGGAATCTTCATGGAGATTTCATCAAAGCTAGAAGGTCACCAATCTTGTATACATATATAAAATATATGTTTGTTATATATACATCTAGATAGATATAGCAAGTTACATTACTGGTCCTGTAATTTTTAATCAAAAGAAAATTTATTTAAAGAAAATAAAAAGTTATAAAAAAGACTAAAATGCCCTCTGAGTTAACCTGCTTAACAGATGACTTTAACGGTGTTAGGATAAAGAGACCAAAGGCGTGTGAAAATACAAACCACAGGGACGTTTTTTATAATTATTTTGTTTTAGGGATGCAGAGTGCAATTTTATGTATACCACAGGGACCAAGCATGTAATTTACTCAAATCAATGCAATATTGATCAATAACTCCACATCTTGTAATATAAATTTTATACATAAAATTCCAGAAACACAAAATAAAGTCGAAAAACTAACATAAATCCAAAAATAAAAATTACCAACAGTATTTAAATCTTCAAAAGAAATTCACCTTAAATAAAGTAGTCATCAAAAAGCATATGAATCAGTCTACGGTAACCATTGAAAGCATAATTATCAGGTATTAAGTCTCTCCCATCGATTAATCCGTGCTTGTTTAAGTATATTTGCCCGAACGTTAAGTTGTGCGCAATTGAGAAGAACTTGGACACTTTCTCCTTGAACGTAATCCCTTTTCTTGTTGCAATTGTTCAACGATACGCATTTCATTTTCAAGTCTACCAACTGGGATTCATGCTTTGCCTACGAACTTTTCCTGAGAAATCTGTCGCTAAATGATGATTAGTCACAAAAAGTTGGTGGGTAATTCAAATATGTGACTGTGGTTGATCCGTTGGTATTATAAAAACATCGGATTCTTGGTATTTTCTGGGCGATCACAGACGATGGGTGATTTTTGTGGGTAAAAGTCAATTGTTTTGTAGTGTATGTAGCCTCAAACCCTTTTCGTCGGGTCCTATAATCTCCAATGAACGTATCCATGTGCCTCATTGCAAACACTCCGTTGTCTTGGTAGTTGTGACGCGTTTGTTCAGTCCATTTGCAATCTCTCTTGTCCAGGATGACCGACTGTGTTATGATGCTTTATCATCAACATTTTCTGCATTGTGTAATTGGCATTAAGTAGATATTTAAATGATCAGTATGTGTGATATTTATTACAACAACAGATTAAATAGACTGTTACCAGAACATCAGTTGCGTAACCATAACTTTTCATCATATATAGCTTCATCTTCCATTGGTTTGGCATACAGGTTGTCAATGATATATATTTCGGGGTTTTTAAAATTGAATACCATCAGATAGATATGCCTAAACTTCATCAAGAGTTATTTTATATCAGTCTTTATATAATTATATATAGATCAGAATATTCTTTATTTGAAATAGTTATATGCTTACCAAATCTATATCCTTCATTCTCATCACTTGCATTTTGTGATTTGCAGAAGCTGCCAGATTCCTCCTAAACTACTGTACATCTTATTTATGTTTACTGATCTACAGCTTAGTTGCATAACACCCTATATAAATAATCAAAATTTTGTTATTATATATATATATATATATATGTATTTATCATGTGTATCAGCATGGTTTATAATGTATTTTACTATTTACCATAACTGTTGTGTTGAAGAAATATAATATCGTCTTGGTGATATTAGATAATTAATGATCATGTACGTGACTTGCTATTTTCCCCCAAATACGTACTGACATTGGCTATTCATGTAACCATTTGTCCTCGACAGACATCTTTGCACGTATGGAGAACGCAGATGATCTCCAAGCTTCACTTTTCTTCTAGTTTCTCGTACATTTTGTCTGCTGTTTTTTCACAACTTTTTTTCCTTTATCTTTTGTTCCTTGCCCAATGCTTGTGTTCATTGTTGATGCAACCCTAACTTCCTTTTGCCTCCCATTTGCTGAAGCATCTTCTGTCTTGTCCGAGCTAATTCATAAGTCAAATCTTGGTGGATCAATTCCAAGATTTCTTTATCTCTGATTTTTGTACTTCTAAACGCATCGACAACAGCTACAAACTTTGGGTTGTCCCATCCTTATCCTTGTTGTGCATGTCTTGTGTTCCATCGACCTGTCTTGAATAGGCTCTCTAGTTCAATCATGTACTTTTCAAAGGAAATATCACCTGGAAATTTTGTGATTGCAATTTCTAGTCCTTTTATCTGCTTCTTCTCTGGCATTCGATGTATTCCTGTGTGTGTTTTCAATGGAAAATAAAATATTGTTTAAAGATATATGTTAAATGTTAACATACCTTATATAAACAATAATTACACTCTCTCGATTAGGAGTTTTTAGAGACACATGACTAGATATTAGACCTGTACCTAGCATGAACATTCATGCATGCAAAAAGAGATGGCTGATATTGAGGGTGCGTGGGAGAAAGCGATTGATAGGTTACTAGAGTTTTCTTTACCTTTTCAAATTTGGTCTCAAGCTCTTCGTTTTTTGATCAAACACCATTTTCACTCGTCATTTATTTACTTTTTGTAAATCTGAGGATCTTCAAGAAAACAACCGCTCTATAGAGGACATGTCTATGCACATCCCAAACCCCTACATTCTGCATCCAAGTGGGTATATTGGGTTCACTCGGTTTGGTTCACACACTATCTCGGACATAAGGCTCAAAAGCTTGTAAAAGACTCGGTTAATACCAGTTGGATCAAATGAAAATTCCTCAAAGGCTCATCTTTTTATTCCAAAACTTCCATGTTCTCTATATAACAACACATAGTTCATCATTTTCACTACAACCAAATTTCAAATTTTCAATCCCATTCCCATTCCCATTCCCTTGAAAATAACTTTAGAAAAATATGCCTTGGGCATTACTTTCCACATCGGGAAAGATCCGCGGCTTCTTGAGAAAAACAGTTCACGAGCTTAGACTGCAACTGGTTCAGCAACCGCACTAGAAACGTCGCTTTTAACCTGCACAAATAGAACAAAGGAATGTGCATGGTTTCTCATTGTTGTAAAGACATGGGATTTTGATTCAACTTTAAGAGGGTTTTTCTAAGACCAATGGGTGTTCGGGCACCAGCTTGAAGATAACAACCGAGAAAACTTTCCGTGGCCCTTAGGGTGCCTTTGGTACGTGGGATAGGACGGTATTGGACCAAACTCCAAAGAAACACTTGTTATCCAACGTTTGGTGCAAAATTAGATCGGGACAGGACAAACCGAGTGAGACAAAAGTGATCAAATAGGTGAACAAAAATAAGGGAGATTGACAAATTACTAAACTATCCATGTCAAATTAAAACCCTAAAACCTTCCACAATTCTTGATTCGGTCATGTTTAGTCCTATCCAGTCCTGTCTGCATACCAAACGCACCATGAGGGAATCTAACTGACCAAAGGGAGCAAAACCCAAGGTCGTGACTAATTGACACATTATTTAAGAGGGGTTGTGTTGGAGAAAGTTATTTGTTTCGAGCATGTGGTCTTATTATACCATTGTAAAACGATAGAGAATCTCAGTTGAGGAACTAAAGAGGCTGTCCCCCTTACCTGCAATTCGTACATGAATAAATCGTAAGGTTTGCCAACCTAGAAACAGGTGGTGTTCACCAATATGCTCCATGGCATTTTTTATGGTCTACACAAGCCTCAAGTTTGTCTCTAACGTCGGGTTTAAAATGTTTGAAGGAAAAGCAGAGATTACCTTGGCTGCTTTGAAAAGTTCATCGATCACTTCAGACAAGGTTGGATGGGCATGAACAGCATACTTGATATCCTGCACATAATGAAATTTCACAATTACTCCCTTGCACATAGGGCTTTTTCAGGCCGGAATTAAAATAAAAACTTGGCCCAATTGGGATTTAGGATTTGTCTGCATCTCTAGTTGTTGGCTGTATGATAGCTTTGAATTCCAAGATGGAATCATCACTTGTCAAGCTGAAATATTAAAAACTTACAGGTAGAGTGGGGAACTGGTGATGATAAAAGATTAATTTTATTTTAATCCAACATATTAGTTCGATTAGCATGTCGTGATATCTAATGATGCAATTCCATTAGTAGATAAATCCAAACCTGTATACGTGTTCCTAGAGCGATAGCATTCGATGCTTCGTGAATGAGGTCTGCCGCATGCATTCCAAATATATGAACCCCAAGGATCTCTCCATTATCAGGTCTATAAATCATCTGCAGGCAAAAGCAAAACACTTTAGCAACTTTATAACCATTTACAGAAAGGAGGTGGGCCCCAAAATATACATAATTACCTTAGCAATCCCCTCTCCTTCATTTTCAGCAAGGGCTTTAGTGTTAGCCTTGAAGCTAGTCTTTGCAATACTGATTTCAAATCCTTCCTTCTCAGCCTTTTCTCTTGCTTGTGGCTGCAAGTTAAAAATTAAAACTGGTTAGAGAGTTTTCTGAGTATACAGAATAATAAACTATATAACATTTTAAGCTCTTGAAGATAGAACATACCTCTGTTAAGCCAACCATGCTGATTTCAGGATGGGTAAAACATGCAGCTGGGATGCTCAGATGATTTAGAACATGGTCTTTCCCGGAAACTTGCTCAACGACTGTGTCATTAAGACAATTGCCAAGTCATACAGGTAGCCGTAAAATCATGCCAAAGTGACTGATTGAATGAAAATAAACAAAATGGTTACCTGAAATTCCCTGGGCACTTGCTGCATGAGCAAGCATCATTTTTCCATTAGCGTCACCGATGCAATACAAGTGAGGGACCTGATCACAAAATTTGTGTCAAGGAAATACAAATTGTTTGGAAAGATGGAATAAGAAAGGCAAGAGAGAACGCTAAATACCAATTTGCCCTTTGAATCAATCACCCGCATGCGTTCGTCAACAGGTATAAAACCACGTTGTGTTTCAACATTGACCTACAATAAGAGAAGTCAAATAGTAATATTTGATCTTTGACCTTACTGGTAGGGGCTTATATGTAATATTGATAGGTTCACTTACATTCTCCAAACCAAGCCCTTGTGTGAATGGAGCCCTTCCAGTTGCAATAAGAGCAGCATCTACCTGTACCAGTTAGCAAAGCAAAAGGTAAGATAATTAGAAAAGGTACCAAAACACGATAATATAAAATATAAATCGGAAATATGTGATGGAATTAGTTTGACATAAGCATGGACCCACCTCCAATGTATCTTTTGGTTCCTTTGTCTTTGCATCAATAAGCTCAATTGTTACAGGTTTACCATCCCTTGCTGGAGTGATCTGTCAATACAAAAGAAAATTTGAACAAACATGAATAAAGATGCATTTTAGTCCCCCAACATAAAAAAAGGTTAATAGTGCAAGAACCTTGGTTGCAAATACACCAGTATGATAGTCAATCTTTCGAGGATTTATTAGAACCCTTTGAGCCAATTTTCCAATTTCAGGGTCGAATCCAGGCATTAACTGATCTAATGCTTCTACAAACGTCACCTGTGAGACGATGAGAAGCTTCGTCATATAATTGTATTAAAAAACAAATAAACAATGCAACACCATAACATATTCAAACTTTTTCCACATCAGGGCGTGGCAACAACTTCATCCGTGACCTATGGGTGCGTTTGGTACAGGTCGAATCCAGGCATTAACTGGACAGGACAGAACAGAGATCACTGATCCATGTTTGGCAATACTTTTATGTGAAAGAGACGGGAACAGAGTGGAACAAACTGGAACATGCTTGTTCCACCCCCACCCCATGGAACAAGGTTGAACAGACCTATATTTTACCAATATACCCTCAAAATAAAACTTAATTCTCTTCTAAAACATCAAATATGTCTCCCTCTTTACATTTATTCATTCTTTAAATTTTATTTATTTTATTTTATGTTCTTATAACTTTCACTTTATTGTCCTCAAATATCATTTTTATACAGTTTCTATATCTTGGTTAATTATGTAATTTATAAATATTAAAAATAAAAAATAATATATAAAATATATAAATAAAAATTGGAAACTACATAAACATTTTATTTTGGTGTCAATTTAATCCTCTTGACGAAAACTCTCATGATATAATTTGTTATTAAAAATATTTATTTTATTATAATTTAATAAATTAGATACACTAATCAACATACATAAAAGATATAAACAACTCAGTAGGGGTAAATTGGTCTATTTTACTTGTTTTGTCCTGTCCAGTTTTGTCTTACCAAACGCGAACAACTATTCAGTTCTATTGGATACAAAACGCACCCTCTCTCTCTCTCTCTCTCTCACTCACTCATAGAGCTCAATCAATAATGTCAAATAGAATAAATGGTTTACATAGTATAAGGTAGAAAAGAAAAGGGAAGATTGCTTGAAAAGAATTTTATTTACAAAAGATATGTTCAGAAAGGATTAGCAGTGCCCACCTCACTTCCAAGTGCTGTATAAACATCGCTGAATTCAAGACCAATGTAACCACTTCCTACAATAACTATCCATTCTGGTACGGTCTCTAGTTTTAGTGCATGATCACTGGTTATTACGGTCTTACCTGCAGGCAGCTGATCAGTAATATTATCAAGGTATTAAACAGTTAATTTCAGCATCAGATTAAAATGCTCTTGCAAATAGGAAACCAGAGTACAAATAGAAAAGAAAAACATAATATTGAAGTCAAACAGAACTGTGTTAAGTAAATAAACAGATAACTTATAGAAAAAAGACAAAATCGCTGAAAGTAGCAATTGTCTAACTACTTAATGAACATAACACTCATTTGCATATTCAATCTTGAGGAAATTGGACAAACAAACAAGCACTTACCATCGACTTCAACTCCCTTAGGGACAAATGGTACTGATCCAGTGGCTATGATTATGTCTTTTGCGGTAATAACTGTCTCACTCCCCCCAACTTTTCCATATTTCACCTTCTGTGGACCCTGCATATATATAATAACATTTTTAATGCAATTTATAATAAATATTGCGGATGGGATCACTAATCCAAATGCCAGAAATACAGGACATACCACAACAGTACCAACACCTGTCAATATGTCCACACCAAGAGATTTCATAGAATTGGTTAAATTATTTCGAATTTTGGTGGCGAGATTTTGCGCATGATCAGCTACCCCCTGTCTGTCATACCCGGCAGCTGCAACCTGCCAATATAAATTATTGTTGGTTGGTAAATGCTTGTCAAGTGTCAACGTTTTAAGGACTGAATCAAAATCATCTTTCAGATAGAACTGAATGCTTGAAAAATACTCTAGCTATCTAAAGTAACTAGATTTTTAAAAAAGGTCAAGCGAAACAGGTAAAAATAAAGGAAAACTGAGAGAATAACATGGAGAACTCCTTTTAGAACGCCACAGGTACCCAAACGCAACATACAAATCCAACATGTCAAATCTAGACAGACATATATGAACGAGAATCTGTATAAATGCTACAAATTAAATAATATATTCGTACCAAGTAATAGATATACCTGTAAACCAAAAGACTTCATATGGTGTTCATTCTGAAGCTCCCGCATGCGACCACTGACAGCAAGAAGGGCTTTGGAAGGAACACAACCACGATTAACACATGTTCCACCAACCACATCACCTTCGATGATGGCAGTTTTCAGACCCTGCAGAGGTCAAATTCAAATTTAATTACTCAAAAATCCATGTTTGCAGCAGGGACAGAATACAGCTTATTCTCATAATAAGTAATGTGAAGCAAATTGGATCATGTCCTTAAGAAAGCTATATGGTAAATAGGATATCTTTAATTTAACTTCAAACATCACAAGCAATTGGTCTACCCCTTTCATTGCCATGTAAAAAAACATCACTACTATATACATCACCATTAAAAACCAAAAACACTGATGACTGAATAAATAACACAGCCATGTTTCTAACAGACTATAGGAAGGCCAAATGTAGCTGAGCCATATATATAGGGTTGGGTTTCGGTGAGAAGTGGAGGTTAACATGAGAAGCGTGAGAAGTGGTTATCAACCATTGGATGAAAGATGGACGCACATTAGAATGAGATGCACAAGATCTATTCCCTTCTAAGCTGCAATTCATGTGAGGGCATGAGATTAAAAGAGATCAAGGGTTCAGATCCACTTCTCACCATTAACTCAACTTCTCACACGATCCTTCGCCTATATATATCTAGTAACTACAAAATTTGGAGAGCGTCTACCGCAATTGCTAGCTTTAGACTCGCCATGCCAATTCTAGTTGGCTGTTTCAGTGAATTTCCCTAATTTAACGAGAAGATTTGCACACAGACAGTTCAACTAAGTATAATGGCACTTCACATTCTAAATCTTGACAAATACGTAAGTTAAATCAATATCTCAGTCTATGTGCTTACACTGAAACTGTTACATTTTCACAAATATATAGATCTAATGCGCAGAAGAGAAATACAATTCGCGCAAGGAGATCCTAAAATGGAATTGCTTGCTTCTACAATGACAATGTTCAATTGATCCTAAATGTACAATTAAAAAAACTTAACAAATTGAAAAAAAACAAACAAACAGAAAGCGAATATCCATCGTTAGCATTACCTTCTCAACAGCATGAAGAGCAGCCCCATGACCACCAACACCAGCTCCAATAATGACAAGATCATAATCAAAACCCTTAGACGGAGTTCCGTTTCCGGACAAGGAAGCCGAAATCTTCTTCGTGGGACGCAATTGCTTCAATAGAAGTGCATTGTTAGACGACTTGCATCCAGAAAAGGCTTCTCTTCTGAGACCACAAAAGCGGAGCTGGCTGGGAGTAGTTGTGCTGCTGAAGAAGAGGTCAGGGGCGGTGGAGGTTGCTCCACCGTCGGATCTACCGATGATCGGAGAAGCCGAGGAAAGTGAAAGAGAGAATGAAGATTGCATTTTGAGCAACAAGTTAAGGGCTTAGGTTTTGCAGGAGGGAGGGAGGGAGGGATGTATATGTTATATATGGCGAAATGAGGGAGCTTCGAGAGCTCCGTTGGAAGGGGCGGAGTTAACAAAGGGAAAGGACTGCTTGTTAGACTTGGACTCTGGTCGTTAAAGTATTATTGGAGTAAATTACATCGTAGGTCCCTGTGGTTTGCTTATAATTTGGATATGGTCCCTTTTTCAAATACTTACACAAACACCCCTATGGTTTGGATTCCATTACGAGTTAGGTCCTTATCTCTAACATAGTTAAGTCCAACCCGTTAACTTAGGGATAATTTGGTCAATATAGCACCTCTTTTTTCTATTAAAATAATTATTATTATCATATTAGACCATAGTATATGTTATACAATATGTATTATATATTAGTTTTATATAATATATATAACGGGGTTGGGTTCCGGTGAGAAGTGCCAAATTTAGTGAGAAGCATGAGAAGTGTTTATCAACCATTGGATGAGAAATAGATAAATATTAGGATGAGATGCACCGGATCAATTCCCTTTTAAGCCGCAATTCATTGGAGGGTATTTGATTAAAAGTGATCCAACGGTTTAAAAGTACTTCTCACACTTCTTACAAAAAATGACACTTCTCACATGATCTCATGTCATATATAACAAACACGTCTTCACGCATCACTGTTGGAACTTAGTGTAGATATGAGATATTGTGTCCCACATAGGAACCAAGCCAAAGTTTAGAACACTTAATAAACTCCAACCATAGAGCATTAAATGAATCATTTAATTGCTTGGGCTTGGAGTGTGGTGTTCTTAGTGGACTCTCTTTGACATATATATATATATATTAAATGTCAAAGATTGGGCCTTGAGTCTCCACAGTGGTCCATCTGCGCCGAAATTCGCGCGAGTTGTCTGACAGTTTCTTTCGGTTATGAACAGCAACATATAAATACCCTCTATTTCCCAATAGTTTTTTCAGGCGTTTTTCATCATCTTCTGGTTCTTTCTCTACCGATTCTCCATCACCATGCATGATTAATTCGTAAGATTCAAGTATCTAACTTGAATAGATTGTTGTTTCCTCAAGACAACGCCGATACACCGGGCGAAATTTTGTCTTAGGACTCTGCGTTTACGCGAGCCTCAATCTGATTCGTAGGAACGAGAATCTTCGCTTTCAAGTAAGGTTTACGATTACCGTTTTGTTTTATGTTTGTATCAGTTATTTTGTAAAGAATCCATTATTTTCATTGAATTTAATTGTATATATATTTATACACAATTGTCAATCGTGATTGATCAGTCCTAACAATCTAAGACAAAATTTCTGTTAGGAGCGATGGATCAATCGAACGTGTTGAAAAATCATGTGGAGAAACCCGAGAAATTTCAAGAATCGGATTTCCGTCGTTGGCAACAGAAGATGTTGTTATATCTAACAACACTTCGTGTTTCTAACGTCCTCACCTGTTGGTCCCGAAGGCCTATACAAGTTTGTAGAAGGGGGGGGGGGGTTGAATACAAACACACAGATTTTACTTTTCTAAATTGTTTATTGATAAATCATTAACAATTTACAGCTTGTTGTGGAAACAAGATTAAAGATAAACCTAAATCTAAACAAGTTGGAACACTAAGGTTTCTTGCACTAAGAGAGATAAGGAAATTACTAATAATAACCTATCTTGAGATAAGAGATTGAACTTGTCCAGAGTTAGCAAGTTACTTCAAATGAAGTGGGTTCATCTCTTTATATACTGCATGCATTTAATGCAAGTCAGTATACACTTTACACGTGTCATCAGCTGGTTGGTTGTATGTCATTGACCTTTGTTGACAACCTTAGTAGCCGCATGGATGAATAGTGTAGTATCAGAGTGGTTGTACGATTTCAGACAGTCGGAGGTTCTTTTCTGACATTTCGTACGGAGTCGTGCAAGGGGGGTTGTATATCCCATTGCTTGCTGAGGTTTAGCGGCTTGGTCAGAGGAGCCGCTCTTTGCAGTCATGCAGCTGATAAGATGAGCGAAGATGAAATTCATCTCGCTGGGCATTTTCGATTTCTTCATAATCGTCAGCTTCTTCTCGGGCTTCTTGTCTTTGCCGATTTCCCATACATAGCCCATTGCATCGAAAAATGCAATGATGGCTTCCCTGTCTGAGTTTTTCTTGGGGTCAGGGAGGGGAACAAAAGGTTTATCCTTGGTAGCGATGGGAAGGCTGAGAGCTTTGCGAATAATGGCAGGGGTGATCTTCATCGTGCCATATTCGATGTCGCAGAGGATGCAATCGATTGTTTTGGAGGGGTCTTTGGCTGAAGGAAGTTGAGAGTGTCTGGCTGAGTACCAGAATTGTGAGAGCAAATGCTGATGAGCAGGAGGTGTTATGGTCAGGGCTGTGGAGATGCAGCAATTCTTTAGGAAATTCACAGCATCATCTAGATGTGTGACTTGCTTTCGAGGAGGAAACTCGAAAAGCGCATAGAGGTTGTTCACCTTAGTCCAATCCAGTTTGTCAAGGGCAAACTTGACTTGAGGAGCCTTGAGGATGTCCACTTCCTCAGTATCAGCGGAGATGTTCTCAGCGGTAGCAGGAATGTCAGACGAAGCCATTTCTCTGTATTATCAGTTCAACCAAAGATGTTAACAAATAAGAATTATCTTAATATGGAAAGATTTTCCATTAAGATGGTTCAAATTTTATCCATTTCATTCAGACACAAAAGTCTTAATGAAGATTAGGGTTTTTCTTGATTTTAAGAAACGAAATGTAAAACCCATTTATCTTGTTATCCAGTTTTCTATGAAGAATTAGATTCTGGAAACGAATGAAGAACAAGTTTAAGATTTTCGCATTTAAACTTGAAGAACAACCATGAAATGGTGGTGTTCATAAAACCATGAAAGAAAATGATTTTATTTTAAGTTCTTTTGTTTGATCTTGTTAAAACAAAGAAAAGATCAGAAACAAGTTATACGCATTTGGTAATTAATAAGAACATATTAACCTTGATGTTTGATGAAGAAGATGATGAACAGTTCTTGAAGTTTGAAAGCACAAATGCAACAGTGAATTCTTTCTTGCGGAGGAAGATTGATCGCGTAAAAGAAAAATATAAACAAAGAATTTGTTTATATAGAGATTTTTAGAAAGAGAAAATCTTGAGCGGGAAAAGATTTTCATCATGACACGGACACGTGTTTGCATTTGATTGACGAGTAAACGAAACGTGCAAACGTGTGTCAGAAAGAAGAACGTGTCGGGGTTTATCCGTTGCAATGACGTCACAACTGTCCTTTCATATTCTTGGTTGTCTCTGAGGTTTTGAAAAACTCAGGGATACTTTTGAAAACATGAAGCACTGAATAGAAATATTAGTGAAGGTTTTAAGAAATTTCAAAATATCGCTGTTAAGGAAGAGATATTCAGCGATTCATTTTGTTTTGAAATCTTGCATTTTCATGCGTTTGTCAGAGAGAGAAAACATACCTTGATATCAGCTTTAACCAAGTTTTATTCAGAGAGAAGATGATTGAATAGGTTATACGCGTTGATTTTATCCTATCGCTGATTAATGTGAACCACTGAAGATTTTATCCTTCAAAGTTCAGCATTCCAAGCTCGCTGATGAGAAAGTTGAATCTTGTCTCATCAAGAGGTTTGGTAAATAAATCAGCTAACTGATAATCAGTTGGGATAAAATGAAGTTCTATATCACCATTCATCACATGATCTCTGATAAAATGATATCTGATTTCTATATGTTTGGTCTTTGAATGTAGTACTGGATTGTTTGCTATAGCGATGGCACTAGTGCTGTCGCAATAGATTAGAATTTTGGAGAGCTGAAGATCATAGTCTAGTAGATGATTTCTCATCCACAAGACTTGAGAACAACAGCTTCCAGCAGCTACATATTCAGCTTCAGCTGTGGAAGTGGACACTGAGTTTTGCTTTTTACATGTCCAACTTACCAGCTTTCCACCCAGGAGCTGACATCCTCCTGTGGTGCTTTTCCTATCCATTTTGCAACCTGCAAAATCACTATCTGAATAGGCGGTTAGATCGAATCCTGAATCTTTGGGATACCAAAGACCTAGATTCGCTGTACCCTTAAGATATCGAAAAATTCGCTTTACAGCTTTCATATGAGATATCTTAGGTTCAGCTTGATATCGTGCACACAAGCATGTTGCAAACATAATATCGGGTTGGCTAGCTGTAAGATACAATAGTGAGCCGATCATCCCACGGTACAGCGTGACATTGACAGGAACACCCTTAGTGTCCTTATCAAGTGTCAGCGGTGGTGCCATAGGGGTTTTCATAGCTGAACTTTCAGTTAAGTCGAATTTCTTCAGCATATCTTTAACATACTTTCCCTGATTAATAAAAGTTCCTTTTTCAGTTTGCTTAATCTGAAGATCAAGGAAATATGTTAGTTCACCCATCATGCTCATTTTATACTCATCTTTCATTCTATCAGCGAAACGAGTACAAAGCTCAGGGTTAGTAGAACCAAATATAATGTCATCAACATATATTTGAACTAGAATGATATGACCTTTCACTTTTCTAAAAAATAGAGTTTTGTCAATCTTACCTCGCTCAAATTTTTCAATATGGAGATAAGTAGAAAGAGTGTCATACCATGCACGAGGAGCTTGCTTCAAGCCATAAAGTGTCTTATCCAGTTTATAAACATAACCTGGACGCTTAGAATCTGAGAATCCTGGAGGTTGTTCCACATACACTTCTTCATTCAGCTTTCCATTTAGAAACGCTGACTTAACATCCATCTGATGTACTTTGAAGTTTTTGTGTACAGCATATGCTAAGAATAGACGAATAGATTCAAGTCTTGCTACTGGAGCAAATGTTTCGTCATAATCTATACCTTCCTCTTGTCTGTATCCTTGAGCAACAAGTCGAGCTTTGTTGCGGGTTGCAGTACCATGTTCGTCCAACTTATTTCGATAGACCCATTTAGTGCCTATTACGGTTTTATCAGTTGGTCTCCGAACAAGTTTCCAAACTTTGTTTCTTTTGAATTCAGTCAGCTCTTCTTGCATGGCGCTGACCCAATTTGGATCTTTGAGGGCATCGTCTACTTTCTTTGGTTCAGTTAGTGAAATAAAATTTACAAATAAACAAATATTACCTGCACTTCGTCGAGTCTGAATCCCAGCGTTTGGATCACCAAGAATTTGATCAATTGGGTGATTTATAGTCCATCGCTGAGCCGGAGCGTGAGACGCTGACTCAACTTGAACTGGAGGAGCTGAAGATGAAGCTTCAGCGACGTCGGTAGTATCAGCCAAGAGAGGAATGGATGCAGTTGTCATTATATTCACTGATTGCTGAGAAGTAGATGGAATGTCTGAGACATTTGGTTCAGCGTTAGGTATAGTGTTTATAGGAACAGCTGAGACCCAAGAAGTTTCAGCTTCACTATTCTGCATATTTGGAATGATAGGACTATCATCTTCTACTGGATGAGCATGAGGAGTGGGAGAAACTTCTGAATCACCAAGATGAGAAAACATCCATTAGTTCAGTTCTTCAGTATCAGCGGACGGTTTAGAGTTCGCTAAACGGGATTCGTCAAACGTGACGTGAATAGTTTCTTCTACAGTTTGTCTTCTACGATTGAAGACTCTGAAGGCTTTGGAAACTGAGGAGTATCCAAGAAAGATTCCATCATCAGCCTTAGGATCAAACTTTCCAAGAGCATCTATGTTGTTCAGTATGAAACACTGACATCCAAAGATGTGAAGAAAGCTGATTGAAGGCTTTCTCCCATGAAAGAGTTCATAGGCTGTTTTATTGAATCTTTTGACTATCAGCGACCTATTTTGCGTAAAACAAGCAGTGTTGACAGCTTCTGCCCAAAACTGAGTAGGCAGGTGAGAATCGCTGAGCATTGAACGTGCAACTTCAATAATTGTTCTATTTCTTCTTTCAGTGACTCCATTTTGTTGCGGTGTTCTCACTGAAGAAAAGTTGTGATAAATACCCTTACTCTCAAGGAAGGAATCAAGAGAACTGTTTTTGAATTCAGTTCCATGATCACTCCTTATTGAGCGAACGGTCAGATTGTTGAGGGTTTCCATCTTTCGAACAAAGGTGATGAGTTCTTCAGGGGCGTCACTCTTAGAACGGAGAAACATTACCCAAGTGAAGCGAGAGAATTCATCAACTATGACCAGCGTATATTTCTTTCCAGCGATGGATTGTTTGTTAATAGGGCCAAACAAATCCATATGGAGTAGTTGTAGAGGAGATGACACTGAAGAAACTTGCTTTGACTTAAAGCTTGCTTTGGTCTGCTTCCCCTTTTCACACGCTGAACATAAAGACTCTTTGGCGTATGAATGCTGAGGTAGACCAGTGACTAACTCTTTTGAAGAAAGAGTGTTCAGTGTCTTGAAGTTGAGATGAGAGAGCCTCTTATGCCATAGCCAGTTAACATCAAATGAGGCCTTTGAGAAGAAACAGGAGTTCTCAATGGTTGTTGAGTCCATGTTTATTACATAAACATTTTCCAAACGATAACCGCTGAGAGCTATCTTCTCCTTTTTGTCAGCGACAAAGCATGATTCCTTAGTAAAGATTACTTTGTTATCCATGTCGCAAAGCTGACTGATGCTCAGAAGATTATGCTTCAGCCCTTCAACATATGCGACTCTTCTGAAGGAGGTTGTACCATTTGAAAGTACACCATACCCTCGGGTATGTCCTTTTCCATTTCCACCAAAAGTACCAGAGGGACCCTTCTCTTCCTTGTATTCAACGAGCATGCTTTTCTTTCCAGTCATGTGTCTAGAGCATCTGCTATCGAGATACCAGATACCCTTCTTAACCTGCAATACAATGGAAGATTAGATTTTCTTGGGTACCCACTTAACCATGTATACACATTTGTCAGTGGAAGTAGTTGGAATGGAAGATTCAGCAGTCTTCGCAACATTTGAAGATTCAGCTTTGTCTTTCTTCACTTTGGTTAATTTCTTAACTTCAGTGGTAGGAGTCACCTTGACCTGATTTGCACCAGGGTTGGTCTTCTTTGCCTTGGGGGCAATCTTCACCTTAGCTATCTTTTCAGCTTTTGTGGTTGTGGGACACTTACTAGCAATATGATCGGTAAGTCCACAGTGATAACATTTCCTATAACTAAAAGTAGTTCTAGGACCATTTGAATGCTGAGCTTTTAATTTTGAATTAGAAGTGCCAGCACCAAGTAAACTATTGGCTTTAGAAATGGGACGAACATTCAGTTCTTCAGATTTCTTACCAATGATATTCACTCTGAGTCTAGGAGTAGATCGCTGAATAGATCCAGAGATCTGCTTCCTTGATCCAGAGGGATGAGCCACTGAAGCTTTAGAAGCATTCAGCTTTGGTACTAAGGTACCCTTCTGAGGATTCTGGTAAATAACAATTCCTTTACCTTTGTCTTTAGAGACAGAGGTAGGTTTTGAATAAACCATTTTCTCCTTACCTTTTGAGGAGGTAGGATTTTCCTCAGGGATTGGTGTAAAGGACGAGGAGCACTGAGAGGATGAAGTATCAGCGACTGAGGATACGAACGTTCCAAATTTAAGCATTGAACGCTCAGTGGTTGGTTTTGGAGTATCATATTTGTAACCCAAACCACGTTTATCACTCAGGGGAATCTGAGACTTTATTATCTCAGTGATCTTTGTTGAAGAATTACACCATCCTTCAACAGTAGCTTTTTCAGCTTTTAATGCAGCGATAGCTTCTGCTCGTTCGATTTTGACTAGCTGATTTAAATATACTTGATCTTTAAAATCTTCTTCAATTTTAGAAAGCTTTTCTATTTGAAGGTGGCAGTTTTTAAGCTTTTCAGCGAGATCAAGGTTTTGGTTTTCAACCACAATTTTGCCGTTCATGGCTTCGTATAAACTTCTAGTCAAGTGATCGATCTTACGGAGACTATCAGCTTCATCAATATTTGCAATATTGGTAAAGAAAGAAGGTGATACCTGAATAGCAGATGTTGAAGTGGAGGGAATGTCTGAACTTTCTTCCTCTTCTTCAATCTTGGCCATAAGACATAGATATGCTTCATCATCTTCAGAGTCAGATGATGATGCTTCTTCATCAGAAGCAGCCCAATCATAGTCAGCCATCAGGCCTTTATTCTTCTTCTTAAAGCTTTTCAGCTTAGCATATTTTTCTTTCAACTTTGAATATTTGTCATCTTTATTCCTTGGAACAAAGGGTTTCTTTGTAAAAGCTGAGGGTCTAGAAACTTTCTTAGACCTGCACTCGTTAGCGAAATGTCCTGTCTTTTCGCAGTTAAAACAAGTAGCAGTAGCCTTATCAACAAAAGCTGATGATCTAGGCTTGTCAGTTATGGAAAGAGGTTTGTTCTTTCTAAACATTTTCTTTTTGGCAAATCTCCTGAACTTCTTAGTTAGGAGAGCCAAAGATTCATCATTATCTAAATAATCAGAATCTGATGACCTTTCAGAGTTACTTTCTAACTCAGTGATAGTGACCGAGGGTCGCTGAGTAGAAGGTTCCTCTGAGATTAAAGCAACAGGGGTGCTTTTGGAATCTTTTACAAGATTCTTCTTAAGATGGCTCGATTGCTCATGATTCAGCAACGTGCCATATAAGGTTGAAAGGGTCATTGATTTTAGATCCTTTGACAGCTTGAGACACATAGCATAATTGTCCCAGCTTTCAGGTAAACATTCTAGAAACTTTGTCAGTACTTCAAAGTTAGAATATTCCTTACCAACAGTGTTCAGATCTATAATTAAACAATTAAAACGTTGGTGAACTTCAGAGAGAGATTCATTCTTACCAGAAATGAAGCTTTCGTATTGTCTTACCAGGTTGATCTTTCTTGAGTCCTGGACTTCAGACGTTCCTTCATACTGAACACATATTGTGTCCCACATGACTTTTGATGTTTTCAGATTCATGACGGAATGGTAGACTTCGTCAGGAAGGGCCATGGATAGTATGGATTTGGCTTTTGTATCTATAGCCACTTTCTTCTTATCTTCGTCGGTCCACTGAAAGATTTCCTTAGGGACCAGCCTTTCTGGAATAGCAGGTCTATTCTCAGCGACTGGAACTGCAGCATCTATTCTTACAGGGATGAATGGACCATTCTCTAGATAGTAAGGCATAGTAGGGTCTACACCTTCTAAGAAGAGTGTCATCCTATTTTTCCATAAGTTGAAGTTATCTTTGGAAAATCTAGGGGGTTTAGCAAGAGAACCATTGTCTATATAATTTGTGTTTGTGTTGGTGGCCATTTTCAGATAATAGCAAGGAAGAGAAATATCTTAGATTAGATCTTGTTTATGAGATTAAACAAATCCGCTCTGATACCACTTGTTGGTCCCGAAGGCCTATACAAGTTTGTAGAAGGGGGGGGGGGGGTTGAATACAAACACACAGATTTTACTTTTCTAAATTGTTTATTGATAAATCATTAACAATTTACAGCTTGTTGCGGAAACAAGATTAAGGATAAACCTAAATCTAAACAAGCTGGAACACTAAGGTTTCTTGCACTAAGAGAGATAAGGAAATTACTAATAATAACCTATCTTGAGATAAGAGATTGAACTTGTCCAGAGTTAGCAAGTTACTTCAAATGAAGTGGGTTCATCTGTTTATATACTGCATGCATTTAATGCAAGTCAGTATACACTTTACACGTGTCATCAGCTGGTTGGTTGTATGTCATTGACCTTTGTTGACAACCTTAGTAGCCGCATGGATGAATAGTGTAGTATCAGAGTGGTTGTACGATTTCAGACAGTCGGAGGTTCTTTTCTGACATTTCGTATGGAGTCGTGCAAGGGGGGGTTAAGACAAAAGTACTTTGTATGGAGGACTTCATGATCAACTTTCGTTGATTCAGCGATTATCATTTTCTATTCAACGAATGATAAAGTTCAGCGATAGCTGAAGTCTTGTACTTGATACTTCACGTTGAGTGGACAAATCTGAGTCTTCGTTGATCCGCATCAGTTCATTAGGAGACTTGTCGCTGGTTCTTGAGCTTGATCTTCGGCTTCAGCGTAGAACCTTTGTTGACTTGAAACTTGTCTTCAGGGATCATAAGTAAACAACTAACTTATCAGCGATCATCATAATGACTGAACAGACTCAGAGCATTAATGGTGAACAGTGTTCGCTGAATGTTTAATTTAAAGAGCGAGAGTTCCTATCAGCGGTACTGTAAGATCTTAGTACTTATCAGCGATAGTGAAACTCTGATACATATTGTTTACTTACAATTTTCACTAAGTATATATATGAGAGGGTCATTATCAAATCACTGAGGGTTTGGATCAACATCACCGAGGAGGAACCATCACCGAATCCACTGATAAATCAAGATGGATCGGCACCCACTCAAATTCAAGTGGCTGCACATGAGAAAGCGATCGAGGCATGGAAAGCAAATGATTTTAATTGTCGTAATTATATTTTGAACGCCCTCGATGATTCCCTATACGATATCTACTCTACTATTGGAACCGCAAGAGTGATTTGGGAGTCTTTGGACACAAAATACAAAACTGAAGTTGCGTGTTCCAAACGATTCGTTGTTGGGAAATTCTGAACTACCGGATGGTGGATTCAAAACCGGTGATGAAGCAAGTTGAAGAATTTCAAATTCTATCCCACGAACTAGAAGTAGAAGGCATGGGCATAAATATCAATTTCTTGGTCGGGTCGATAATTGACAAGTTACCTCACTCATGGAAAAACTTCAAGCTCTACTTGAAGCATTTGTCGGAGGACATAACATTTGAACAACTAGTCCTCAAATTACGAGTGGAGAAAGACAACTGACTCAATGAAAAATTCGATGCCAACCCTTTGGAACCAAACGCCAACATGATTGAAGGAAGTACTTCAAGGCAAAAGTTCCCTAAATTCAAAGGGAAAAACGTCATGACTAAGAGGCCTTTCACTTCTGGGAAAGGTCCGATGGCCCCTTAAAAGAAACCATTCAAGAAAGTCATGCACTGTTGGGTTTGTGGGAAACCGGGACATAGAGCCAAGGATTGTCGACATAGACGAGATAATGGTGGTGCTGGTGGAAACGGCGGTGGAGGATCCGGTGGGGCAAACAATCATGCAAACCTCACTCACTCCCCAAACCAATTCATTGGAGTCGTTGAAGCACACATGGTAACCAATGCCATGGGTTGGTGGGTCGACACCGAGGCAACCCGTCACATTTGCAATTCGAGAAGCTTGTTCAATACTTATCAAAAGGCGAAGGAAGAGGAATCGATGTTCATGGGAAATGCATCTACCGCGATGATTGAAGGAAAGGGGAAGGTCACGTTGAGGTTGACTTTCGGAAAGGATCTTGTGCTATATGATGTCTTGCATGTACCGTCATTAACTAAGAATTTGATTTCTGGCCCTATTCTTAGCAAGAAAGGGTTCAAACTTGTATTCAAATCAGACAAATTTGTCATCACCAAAGGTGGTGCATATGTGGGGAAGGGTTACCTCAATGAGGGACTCTTCAAACTTTCTGTAAATAGCGATGTAAATACCTTTGATGCCGCCATGGTACATAATGGAAATAAGGTAGGCACTAGCACTGCTTCCGTGTATATTGTGGATCCTACTTTCCTTTGGCATACTAGATTAGGACATGTCAACTTTAGATCATTACAAAGAATGATCAAACTTGACATGATTCCTAAATGTTCTAATGATAAAATATATGAGTGTGACGTTTGTGTAGAAGCTAAATACACAAATCACCCACATAGATCGGTAGAAAAATCAAATGAAGTTTTTGGGTTAATCCATAGTGATTTGTGTGATTACAAGGAAACTCCTACAAGAGGAGGAAAGAATTATTACATTTCTTTCATTGATGATTGCAGTATGTATTGCCATGTTTATCTTATTCATACGAAAGATGAAGCCTTAAGCATGTTTAAAACTTATAAGGCTGAAGTTGAGAATCAACTTGAAAGGAAAATCAAAATTCTGAGGTCGGATTGGGGAGGTGAGTATGAATCCAACGACTTTGCAGAATTTTGTGCAACTCATGGCATTATACATCAAACTACCGCTCCTTACACTCCTCAACAAAATGGAGTGGCCGAGCGGAAGAATAGAACATTGAAAAATATGATGAATTCAATGTTGATCACGTCCGGAGCTCCTCACCATTTATAGGGCGATGTGTGTCTTACTGCAAACATGATCCTTAATTGGATCCCCCACAAGAAAAGTGATAAATCTCCTTATGAGCTTTGGAAAGGGAGATTACCGTCCTACATAAGGATGAAAGTGTGGGGTTGCCTTGCTAAGGTACAAGTTCCTTTACCAAAGAGGACAAAACTTGGACCTAAAACGGTTGATTGTGTATACATAGGACCTGCTCATAATAGTGTTGCATTTAGATTTTTAGTATACAAATCTAATGTAGATGACATAAGCAACAATACAATTATAGAATCTGCTGAGGCAGAGTTCTTTGAGACGATCTTCCCATATAAGGAAAAAGAGGGCAATACCTCTAATCTGGGTAAATGACCGATTGATGATACACACTCTCACGTGAACATTGGTTTAACTATGAGTGATCAATCGAAGAATGATGAAACCTCTAAGGTTCAAGCTGAAATGGAACCAAGGAAAAGCAAAAGAGGAAGAATCGCCAAATACTTTGGACCGGACTTTAAGGCCTTTAATGTTGAAGGAGAACCTCTATCTTATAAGGCTGCCATGGAATCTTCCGAGGCACCTTATTGGGAAGAGGCCATCCATAGCGAAATCGACTCCATTGTGTAAAACAACACATGGAAATTGGTTGATTTGCCTCCGGGTCATAAAGTCATTGGCCACAAATGGTTCTTCAAGAGAAAGTTGAGACCCGATGGCACTATAGAGAAATACAAAGCTCGACTAGTTTCCAAGGGCTACCGACAAAAGGAAGGTCAAGACTTCTTCGACACATATTCACCGGTTACAAAGATAACGTCTATAAGAACGTTGGTTGCAATATCGGCTATCCACAACTTGGAAATACATCAAATGGATGTGAAAACCACTTTCTTGAACGGTGAATTAGAAGAAGAGATATATATGCAACAACCGAAAGGTTTTGTTGTAAAAGGCCAAAAGAACAAAGTCTGTAAGTTGATTAAGTCTCTTTATGGACTTAAACAAGCGCTAAAGCAGTGGCATGAGAAATTTGATAACACTATGTTGGCAAATGGTTTTTTTACATAAATGAATGTGATAAATGTGTTTATGTGAAACAATATAAGAATTGTTGGTCCCGAAAGGCCTAAACAAGTTTGTAGAAGGGGGGGGGGGTTGAATACAAACACACTATTTTACTTTTCTAAATTGTTTATTGATAAATCATTAACAATTTACAGCTTGTTGCGGAAACAAGATTAAGGATAAACCTAAATCTAAACAAGTTGGAACACTGAGGTTTTCTTGCACTAAGAAAGATAAGGAGATTACTAATAAAATCCTATCTTGAGAGATTTGAACTTGTCCAGAGTTAGCAAGTTACTTCAAATGAAGTGAGTTCATCTCTTTATATACTGCATGCATTTAATGCAATTCAGTATACACTTTACACGTGTCATCAGCAGATTGGTTGCATGTCATTGACCTTTGTTGACAACCTTAGTAGCCGCATGAATGAACAGTGTAGTATTAGAGTGGTTGTACGATTTCAGATTTTCGGAGGTTCTTTTCTGACATTTCGTACGGTGGCGTGCAAGGGAGGTTAAGACAAAAGTACTTTGTACGGAGGACTTCATGATCAGCTTTCGTTGATTCAGTGATTATCATTTACTATTCAGCGAATGATAAAGTTCAGCGATAGCTGAAGTCTTGTACTTGATACTTCACGTTGAGTGGACAAATCTGAGTCTTCGCTGATCCGCATCAGTTCATTAGGAGACTTGTCGCTGGTTCTTGAGCTTGATCTTCGACTTCAGCGTAGAACCTTTGTTGACGTGAATCTTGTCTTCAGGGATCATAAGTAAACAACTAACTTATCAGCGATCACCATAAGGACTGAACAGACTCAGCGATATGGTGAACAGTGTTCGCTGAATGTTTAATCTAAAAGTGCAAGAGTTCCTATCAGCAGTACTGTAAGATCTTAGTACTTATCAGCGATAGTGAAACTCTGATACATATTGTTTACTTACAATTTTCACTAAATATTTAAGATAGGGTCATTATCAAATCACTGAGGGTTTGGATCAACAATCTCCCCCTATTTGTTCATGACATAGCAACAAAGAAAATTGCTATTTAATGAAAACATAAGGATAAAAAGAACTCATAAAATATTTGTCCCTTTTACTGTTTTCTGGGATCTTTTCAGTACTGATGGAGTAAAGTACATTCGCTGAAATCTTTCTTTAAATCTTTGAATCAGGTTACAATATGAATAAGAAAGATTACAAGTACAAGCGAAATAAATTACAAGTACTGAAGGATGACTGATACAATAGAGAAAATGGTGATTGTTGTCAGCCTTCAAAGGGTTCTTCCTTAATGAGAAGTTCATCAAGGGTTGTCTTTTCAGTTGGAATCATTCAGTCAGGAACCTTTTCTCCTTTATTCTTTAGCTTCAGAGCAGCTTCAAAAATCAAGGGTTTTAGGTGTCGTGCCTGAATGTCTTTTCTGAAGTTGCACCAGTAGATGAGATCTCTGAGCTGTTCGATTGGAGTGATTGGATGCTCAGCGATCCGTTGAAAGCATTTACGTCCGTCGTAGTCAAGAAAGAATATTCCATAAGGAATACTGATGACTTTACCAGGGACGAAAAGTTCACATGGTGGCAAAGAGATGTCAAGGGCAGATAGATCAGGATCAGGACCAAGTACTTCAGCGCGAGAGAAACCAATTCCAGTTTCATTTCGTATGACAGGACCTGAGTTTGAATCTTGACGTTTCTTCTTTGGTGAGCCCCTTTTTCTTTTCGGCTTTTGATCAGGAACAGGAGGAATATCCACACAAGAAGATATCAAATCGATCTGTCTGTTTATCAGCTTTTCGAAATGATCCTTGTACTTAGATTTTGATGGTTGGATAGCTAACCTCATCTCTAGCCATTCAGAGAGACCATACCTTTTTACAGTGTCAGCACGAAAGGTTTCAGATGAGCCATCTTCTCTGAACAGTTTGATGTCAACAATAGGTACTCCGATGGAGGTTCTTCCAGAGATGAATACCTTGTTGATCTTCGCTGGACGATATCTGAAGTGGATTTTCTCTTTACACCAGATCAGGGTGGTCTGAGAAACTTCAGCTTTCTTTTCCACGATCTTCTAGGCTTGTTCCCAAAGCTTTCGTTGGATTTGAATGGGAATACGCTTCAGCTTGGGTTCTTTGACAGATTCTTGAGTGAGCTTGATGGCGTATTCTCTGTCTTTATCTTCAGCTTCCTTCCTTTCAGCGATGAGGCGTTCAGCTCTGAGATGATCCTGGTATTCAGCTTTTGAAATTCTGAACTTAGGAGGAACTGAAGGTAGTTGATCGCGCCTTAGGATGATTCGCTGATCCTCGAATCGCTTTATCATTTCTTCTCTCCTCTTTTGATCTTCTTCACTCAGCTTTTGAGAAACTGAGGAAGGTCTGTTTCTGTGCGAGAGAGGTTGTTCTTCTGATTCATCAGTCTCAGAGCTTTTCGAGGAGCATGTTTGACGACAAAGAATTCGTCATCTTCATCATCATCATCATCATCGTTCCTTGGAGAGGAGGATGGTTCAGCTTCAGGGATGTCGATGTCTTCGTCTTCTTCTGCTTCGGATTCCTCAGCATCTTCTTCGAGTTGCTCCCCCTCAGATACAGAGGCGAGGTTCTCGGTTCCCTCAGGGTTTTCATCTCCCTGAGGTCCAGTAATCAGATCTTCATTACCCTCTCCCCTGATAGATTCATCATGGGAAAGGTCTTCAGCGCTCTTATTTTGATCTTCAGCGCTCTTCTCCTGTTCAGCGCTCTTCTCCCCCTCTTTCTCATGATGGGCGGGGGAGGAGTGGGTAGATTCAACATTGGTGTTGTCTCTGTCTTCTGGGCCAGAGACTTTCACACAACCTTCAAGCTTAGCTATTCTGTCTTCTAGGCCAAAAATAGCAGGCGTGATTTTCTTCAGCTCTTGGCGATCCTCTGCGGTGAATGAGTCCAAAATAGGTGCAGGGGCCGGAGCAGGAGCTGGATTGTTTGCCTTGTTCACCAGCGTCTCGATCATTGTCTTGACAGAACTAAGGTCGGTCTTCACTGAGCCCAAGTCGGTCTTGACCACTGACATATCACCTTCGAGTGTACCAACCGATTTCTTCAGCGTTGTAACCTCGCTGGAAACGGTGGAAACTGACGATTTGAGGTTGGTGTAGTCAGTGTAGATGTCGGAGAGCACTTTGGCAAAGTCGGCGAGAGTTTTATCAAGGTCTTTGATGTCATCAGAGGAGGCCTTCTTTTCCACCACAGTTGTCAGCTTCGTCAGATTCTCTCCAGCGTTTGTTACAGCTGTAGAGTTATTTGATAGACCGGTGGTGAGATCTGTAAGTTTCATCTCCATGGACTTCAGAGACTGGTTGATGTCTCCCAAATAAGGACCTGTAACATATAAGTACTTGTGAACAAAGGAAAGCTCAGAAGTTTCAGGTTTAGTTACAGTGTTTAAGGTGGGATCTGTACCTGCAGGAGCGTTGACGAACTCATCAAAGTTTCGAGTCCCTCCATAGTGTTCCATATCTCCCTCAAAAGTTCCGTGAGGGATGGAGATCTCTGCAGGTCCTTTCTTCGTCATTCGCTGAGAAGCTTCAACGGCTTCTTGTATGATGGCATCTCCAGCTTTAACTGGAGGAGTGTCCAAAGAAGTAGAAGGATGATCGAAGGATAAGAATTGGGGTTGGGTTGCAAGTTCAGCGTTGGATTCGCTGAGAAGTACTTCATCAGTCTTTTGAGAGACTGAAGAAGGTAGGGTAGATTCCAAAGTTCTAACCTCAGCGTGTAGGGACGCTGAAGTAGGTTTAGAAGGGATGGCTTGAATTGGTGTGGCAGAGCGTACCACGGAACTTTCCTTCAGCTCTTCAGAATGAGCTGAGGAGTCTTCAGCATGGAGTTGCTGGGGTAGCTCCTTGGTTTTCTTGATCCTTTTGGAATCAAGAGGGGTAAGAGATTGTTTCCTTTTCTTAGAAGGAATGGATTTTGTGGCCTGGGAATCAGCGAGGGGTATTGTCGCTGAAGGAGCCACAGAAAGCGGAGAATTAAGTAGAGTGAGAAGGGTAGAGAGACGTACCTCGTTGGCGACAGGCTTGAAGTCGAGAACTTTAGGGCCGATCTGAGAGAGTTTCAGATCACCCTCTTCAGGATAGCTGTCCTTCAGGCCATATTGAAAGATGGCGCTGATGAATCGTGGGTAAGGAACCCATGCTGGTCGGTCAGCGGCAGAATCAACACGTTGAATGAGGTCTTCATAGATGATGGAGGCCCAGTCAATGTTGAGACCTTTCAGCAGTGCGTAACCCATGGCCTGCTGAGGTTGAGCGGCTTGATCAGAAGATCCGGATTTCGCTGTCATGCAGCTGATCAGGTGAGCGAAGATGAAGTTCATCTCGCTGGGCATCTTGGATTTCTTTATCAGCGTCAGCTTCTTCTCAGGTAGCTTGTCTCTTCCAGTCTCCCAGATGTAACCCATCGCATCAAGGAAAGCAATGATTTCTTCCCTGTCAGCGTGCTTCTTGTGGTCAGGAAATGGAATGAAAGGATTTTCTGAGGTAGCGTTAGGGAATTTCAGAGCTTTGCGGATTATTGCGGGGGTTATCTTGATGGTGCCATACTCAGTATCGCTGAGTATGCAGTCGATGGTTTTAGATGGATCTTTGGCGGAGGGTAGGTCGGTGTGTCTGGCAGAGTACCAGAATTGGGATAATAGACGCTGACTGGCAGGAGGTGTGATAGTCAGTGCTGTGTAGATGGGGCTATTCTTCAAAAAATTTACAGCGTCGTCTAGATGGGATACCTGCTTCCGAGGAGGAAACTCGAGAAGCGCTGAGAGGTTGTTTGCCTTTGTCCAGTCTAGTTGATCCAGCTCAAACTTAACCTGAGGAGCTTTGGTGATTTCCAGTTCCTCAGAATCAACGGAGATGGACTCAGCGGTAACATTCAGCTTTGAAGTTGCCATTTCACTGTATTATCAGTTCAACCAAAGATGTTAACAAATAAGAAATATCTTAATGTGGAAAGAAAATTTCCATTAAGATTTTTCGAATTTTGTCCATTTCATTCAGACAAAAAAAGTCTTAATGAAGATTAGGGTTTTTCTTGTTTTAAAAAAAAACGAATATAACACCTATAAGCCTTGTATTCCAGTTTTTAAAAAAAATGGATACGAAAGAAGAACAAGTTTAAGATTTTAGATTTAAAACTTGAAGAACAACCATGAAATGGTTGTGTTTATAAAACCATGAAAGAAAATGATTTTATTTTTGAGTTCTTTTGTTTGATCTTGTGTAAAACAATGATAAGATCGAAAACAAGTTATTTGCATTTGATAATAGATAAGAACATAATAACCTTGAGTTTGATGAAGAAGGTGATGAACAGTTCTTGAAGATTGAGAGCACAAAATGCAACAGTGTTCTTTTCTTGCGGAGAAAGATTGATTCGCGTAATAGACAAATATAAACTTTGAGAGTGTTTATATAGGAAGATAGTAGAGAGAGAAAAACTTGAGCGGGAAAGTTTTTCATCATGACACGGACACGTGTTTGCATTTGATTGGATAGACAACGAAACGTGCAAACGTGTGTCAGAAAAAGAGCGTGCCTGGTGTTATCCGTTGCAATGACGTCACAACTGTCCTTTCACATTCTTTCGTTGTCTCTGAGGTTTTGAAAGAAAAACTCAGGGACTCTTTGGAAAATATGAAGCACTGAATAGAAATATCAGTGAGGGTTTTAAGAAATTTCAAAATATCGCTGTTAAGGAAGAGATATTCAGCGATGAAAGAATTTGAAATCTTGCATTTTCATGCGTTTTGTCAGAGAAAAATACCTTGATATCAGTTTAACTCAATTTATTCAGAGAGAAGATGATGAAATGGATTGTACAAGTTTATTTTATCCAGAGCCTATACAAGAATGTATAAACGTATCGCTGATTAAATGTGAACCGCTAAAGATTTATCCTTCAAAGTTCAGCATTCCAAGCTCGCTAATGAGAAAGTTGAATCTTGTCTCATCAAGAGGTTTGGTAAACAAATCAGCTAACTGATAATCAGTTGGGATAAAATGAAGTTCTATATCACCATTCATCACATGATCTCTGATAAAATGATATCTGATTTCTATGTGTTTTGTCTTTGAGTGTAGCACTGGATTGTTTGCTATAGCGATGGCACTTGTGCTGTCGCAATAGATTGGAATTTTGGAGAGCTGAAGATCATAGTCTAGTAGTTGATTTCTCATCCACAAGACTTGAGAACAGCAACTTCCAGCGGCTACATACTCAGCTTCAGCTGTGGAAGTGGACACTGAGTTTTGCTTCTTACTTGTCCAACTTACCAGCTTTCCACCCAGGAGCTGACATCCTCCTGTGGTGCTTTTCCTATCCATTTTGCAACCTGCAAAATCACTGTCTGAATAGGCGGTTAGATCGAATCCTGAATCTTTGGGATACCAAAGACCTAGATTCGCTGTACCCTTAAGATATCGAAAGATTCGCTTTACAGCTTTCATATGAGATATCTTAGGTTCAGCTTGATATCGTGCGCACAGACATGTTGCAAACATAATATCGGGTCGGCTAGCTGTAAGATACAGTAGTGAGCCGATCATCCCACGGTACAGCGTGACATTGACAGGAACACCCTTTGTGTCCTTATCAAGTATCAGCGGTGGTGCCATAGGGGTTTTCATAGCTGAACTTTCAGTTAAGTCGAATTTCTTCAGCATATCTTTAACATACTTTCCCTGATTTATAAAGGTTCCTTTTTCAGTTTGCTTAATCTGAAGACCAAGGAAATATGTTAGTTCACCCATCATACTCATTTTATACTCATCTTTCATTCTATCAGCGAAACGAGTACAAAGCTCAGGGTTAGTAGAACCAAATATAATGTCATCAACATATATTTGAACTAAAATGATATGACCTTTTATTTTTCTAAAAAACAAAGTTTTGCCAATCTTACCTCTCTCAAATTTTTCAAGGTGGAGATAAGTAGAAAGAGTGTCATACCATGCACGAGGAGCTTGCTTCAAGCCATAAAGTGCCTTATCCAGCTTATAAACATAACCTGGACGCTTAGGATCTGAGAATCCTGGAGGTTGTTCCACATAAACTTCTTCATTCAGCTTTCCATTTAGAAACGCTGACTTAACATCCATTTGATGTACAGTGAAGTTTTTGTGTACAGCATATGCTAAGAAAAGACGAATAGATTCAAGTCTTGCTACTGGAGCAAAGGTTTCGTCATAATCTATACCTTCCTCTTGTCTGTATCCCTGAGCAACAAGACGAGCTTTGTTGCGAGTTACAGTACCATGTTCGTCCAACTTGTTTCGATAGACCCACTTAGTGCCTATCACTGTTTTGTCAGTTGGTCTCCGAACAAGTTTCCAAACTTTGTTTCTTTCGAATTCAGTCAGCTCTTCTTGCATAGCGCTGACCCAGTTTGGATCTCTGAGGGCATCATCTATTTTCTTTGGTTCAGTTAGAGAAATAAAGTTAACAAATAAACAAATATTACCTGCACTTCTACGAGTCTGAATACCAGCGTTGGGATCACCAAGAATTTGATCGATTGGGTGATTTACAGTCCATCGCTGAGCCGGAGCATGCGTCGCTGACTCAGTTTGAACTGGAGAAACTGAAGATGAGGCTTCAGCTACTTCTGGATTATCAGCTAAGAGAGGAATGCTTGCATTTGTCACTTCATTCACTGATTGCTGAGAAATAGATGGAATTTCTGAGACATTTGGATCAACTGCGGGTATAGTGTTTATAGGAACAGCTGAGACCCAAGATGTTTCAGCTTCACTATTCTGCATATTGGGAATGATAGTAGGACCATCATTTTCAGTTGTATGAGTATGAGTAGTGGGAACATCTTCTGAATCACAAAGATGAGAAAACATCCATTGATTCAGTTCTTCTGTATCAGCGTTCGGTTTAGAGTTCGCTGAACGGGATTCGTCAAACGTGACGTGAATAGTTTCTTCTACAGTTTGTATTCTTCGATTGAAGACTCTGAAGGCTTTGGAAACTGAGGAGAATCCAAGAAAGATTCCATCATCAGCCTTAGGATCAAACTTTCCAAGGGCATCTCTGTTGTTCAGTATGAAACACTGACAACCAAAGATGTGAAGAAAGCTGATTGAAGGCTTTCTCCCATGAAAAAGTTCATAGGCTGTCTTTTTGAATCTTTTGACTATCAGCGACCTGTTTTGCGTAAAACAAGCCGTGTTGACAGCTTCTGCCCAAAACTGAGTAGGCAGGTGAGAATCGCTGAGCATTGAACGTGCAGCTTCAATAATTGTTCTATTTCTTCTTTCAGCGACTCCGTTTTGTTGTGGTGTTCTCACTGACGAAAAATTGTGAGAAATACCCTTGCTCTCAAGGAAGGAATCAAGAGGACTGTTTTTGAATTCAGTTCCATGATCACTCCTTATTGAGCGAACAGTCATATTGTTCAGAGTTTCCATCTTCCGAACAAAGGTGATGAGTTCTTCAGGGGTGTCACTCTTAGAACGGAGAAACATTACCCATGTGTAACGAGAGAATTCATCAACTATGACCAGCGTATATTTCTTTCCAGCGATGGATTGTTTGTTAACGGGGCCAAACAAATCCATATGGAGTAGTTGAAGAGGAGATGACACTGAGGAAACTTGCTTGGACTTAAAGCTTGCCTTGGTCTGCTTCCCTTTTTCACACGCTGAACATAAGGATTCTTTGGCGTATGAATGTTGAGGTAGACCAGTGACTAACTCTTTGGATGAAAGAGTATTCAGTGTCTTGAAGTTGAGATGTGAGAGCCTCTTGTGCCATAGACAGTTGACATCAGAAGATGCCTTGGAGAAGAAACATGAGTTCTCAGTGGTTGTTGAGTCCATGTTTATAACGTAAACATTTTCCAAACGATAACCGCTGAGAGCTATCTTCTCCTTTTTGTCAGAGACAAAGCAGGATTCCTTTGTGAAAATCACTTTGTTATCCATGTCGCAAAGCTGACTGATGCTCAGAAGATTATGCTTCAGCCCTTCAACATATGCGACTCTTCTGAAGGATGTTGTACCATTTGAAAGTACACCATACCCTCGGGTGTGTCCTTTTCCATTTCCACCGAAAGTCACAGAGGGACCCTTCTCTTCCTTGTATTCAGCGAGCAGGCTTTTCTTTCTAGTCATGTGTCTAGAGCATCCGCTATCGAGATACCAGATACCCTTCTTAACCTGCAATACAAAGGAAGATTAGTTTTGCTTGGGTACCCACTTCGCCATGTATACGTGTTTGTCAGTGGAAGAGGTTGGAATGGGTTCAGCAGTCTTCGCAACATTTGAAGATTCAGCTTTGTCTTTCTTCACTTTGGTCAATTTCTTGACCTCAGAGGTAGGAGTCACCTTGACCTGACTTGCAACTGGTTTGGTCTTCTTGGGTGCTATCTTCACCTTAGCTATCTTATCAGCTTTGGTGGCTGTGGGACACTTACTTGCAATATGATCGGTAAGTCCACAGTGATAACATTTCCTATAACTAAAATTAGTTCTAGGACCACTTGAGTGCTGAGCTTTTAATTTGGAATTAGAAGTGCCAGCACCAAGTACACTATTGGTTTTTGAAATAGGACGAACATTCAGTTCTTCAGATTTCTTACCAAGGACATCTACTCTGAGTCTAGGAGTAGGTCGCTGAACTGATCCAGAGGTCTGATTTCTAGAACCAGATGAATGAATCACTAAGGCTTTGGAAGCATTCAGCTTAGGTACTAAAGTACCCTTCTGAGGATTTTGATAAATTACAATTCCTTTACCTTTATCTTTAGAGACAGAGGTAGGTTTTGAATAAACCATTTTCTCCTTACCTTTTGAGGTAGGAGCTTCCTCAGGGATTGGTGTAATCGAAGAGGAGTACTGAGATGAAGAAGTGTCAGCTATTGAGGATACGAACGTTCCAAATTTAAGCATTGAACGTTCAGTGGTTGGTATTGGAGTATCATATTTATAACCCAGACCACGTTTATCACTCAGAGGAATCTGAGCCTTAATTATCTCAGTGATCTTTGTTGAAGAATTACACCATCCTTCAACAGTAGCTTGTTCAGCTTTTAATGCAGCGATAGCTTCCGCTCGTTCGATTTTGACTAGCTGATTTAAATGGACTTGATCTTTAAAATCTTCTTCAAATTTAGAAAGCTTTTCTATTTGAAGGTGGCAATTTTTAAGCTTTTCAGCGAGATCAAGATTTTGGTTTTCAACCACAGCTTTGCCGTTCATGGCTTCGTATAAACTTCTAGTCAGTAGTTCGATTTTACGGAGACTATCAGCTTCATCAATATTTACAATATTGGTAAAGAAGGAAGGTGATACCTGAATGGCAGATGTTGAAGTGGAGGGAATGTCTGAACTTTCTTCCTCTTCTTCAATCTTGGCCATGAGACATTGATTTGCTTCATCATCTTCAGAATCAGATGATGAGGCTTCTTCATCAGAAGCAGCCCAATCATAGTCAGCCATCAGGCCTTTTCCCTTCTTCTTAAAGCTTTTCAGCTTTGCATACTTCTCCTTCAGCTTTAAGTATTTGTCGTCTTTATTCCTTGGAACAAAGGATTTCTTTGTAAAAGCTGAAGGTCTCATGATTTTCTTTGACCTGCACTCGTTAGCGAAATGACCTGTCTTTTCGCAGTTAAAACAAGTAGCAGTAGCCTTATCAACAAAAGCTGATGACTTAGGCTTGTCAGCTATAGAAAGAGTTTTGTTCTTTCTAAACATTTTCTTCTTGGCGAATCTTCTGAACTTTTTAGTTAGGAGAGCCAAGGATTCATCATCTGAAGAATCAGAATCTGATGACCTTTCAGAGTTACTTTCTAACTCAGTGATAGTGACCACGGGTCGCTGAGTAGAAGGTTCCTCTGAGATTAAAGCAACAGGGGTGCTTTTGGAATCTTTTACAAGATTCTTCTTAAGATGGCTAGATTGCTCATGATTCAGCAATGTGCCATATAAGGTAGCAAGTGTCATTGATCTTAGATCTTTCGACAGCTTGAGACACATGGAATAATTGTCCCAGCTTTCAGGTAAACATTCTAAAAACTTTGTCAGAACTTCAAAGTTAGAATATTCCTTACCAACCGTTTTTAGATCTATAATTAAGCAATTAAAACGTTGATGTACTTCAGAGAGAGTTTCATTCTTACCAGAGATGAAGCTTTCGTATTGTCTTACCAGGTTGATCTTTCTTGAATCCTGGACTTCAGACGTTCCTTCATACTGAACACATATTGTGTCCCACATGGCTTTTGAGGATTTCAGGTTCATGACGGAATGGTAGACTTCGTCAGGAAGGGCCATGGATAGTATGGATCTGGCTTTTGTATCTATAGCCACTTTCTTCTTGTCTTCATCGGTCCAATGATGGATTTCCTTTGGAATCAGCCTTTCTGGAATAGCAGCCCTAGTTGCAGTGGCTGGAACTGCAGGATCAATTGTTACAGGGATGTGTGGGCCGTTTTCAAGATAGTAAGGTATAGTAGGGTCTACACCTTCTAAGAAGAGTGTCATCCTATTTTTCCATAAGTTGAAGTTATCTCTGGAAAATCTAGGGGGTTTTGCAAGAGAACCATTGTCAATATAGTGAGTGTTTGTGTTTGAGTTGGCCATTTTCAGATAATAGCAAGGAAGAGAAATATCTTAGATTAGATCTTGTTTATGAGATTAAACAAATCTGCTCTGATACCACTTGTTGGTCCCGAAAGGCCTAAACAAGTTTGTAGAAGGGGGGGGGGGGGGGGTTGAATACAAACACACTATTTTACTTTTCTAAATTGTTTATTGATAAATCATTAACAATTTACAGCTTGTTGCGGAAACAAGATTAAGGATAAACCTAAATCTAAACAAGTTGGAACACTGAGGTTTTCTTGCACTAAGAAAGATAAGGAGATTACTAATAAAATCCTATCTTGAGAGATTTGAACTTGTCCAGAGTTAGCAAGTTACTTCAAATGAAGTGAGTTCATCTCTTTATATACTGCATGCATTTAATGCAATTCAGTATACACTTTACACGTGTCATCAGCGGATTGGTTGCATGTCATTGACCTTTGTTGACAACCTTAGTAGCCGCATGAATGAACAGTGTAGTATTAGAGTGGTTGTACGATTTCAGATTTTCGGAGGTTCTTTTCTGACATTTCGTACGGTGGCGTGCAAGGGAGGTTAAGACAAAAGTACTTTGTACGGAGGACTTCATGATCAGCTTTCGTTGATTCAGTGATTATCATTTACTATTCTGCGAATGATAAAGTTCAGCGATAGCTGAAGTCTTGTACTTGATACTTCACGTTGAGTGGACAAATCTGAGTCTTCGCTGATCCGCATCAGTTCATTAGGAGACTTGTCGCTGGTTCTTGAGCTTGATCTTCGACTTCAGCGTAGAACCTTTGTTGACGTGAATCTTGTCTTCAGGGATCATAAGTAAACAACTAACTTATCAGCGATCACCATAAGGACTGAACAGACTCAGCGATATGGTGAACAGTGTTCGCTGAATGTTTAATCTAAAAGTGCAAGAGTTCCTATCAGCAGTACTGTAAGATCTTAGTACTTATCAGCGATAGTGAAACTCTGATACATATTCTTTACTTACAATTTTCACTAAGTATTTAAGATAGGGTCATTATCAAATCACTGAGGGTTTGGATCAACAAGAATGCTTATGTTATCATATGTCTATATGTTGATGATATGCTCATCATGGGATCAAACTTGGATGTTATAAACCAATCCAAGAAGATGCTACACTCTGCATTTGATATGAAAGATATGGGAGTTGCTGATGTTATCCTTGGTATCAAGATTCTAAGAAAATCAAATGGTTACATCCTTACCCAATATCACTATGTTGAGAAGGTACTACGAAAGTTTGGTCATTATGATGACAAACCGGTTGTGACTCCATTTGATCCTTCAAGCCAATTGAAGAAGAATCAAGGAGATAGTGTTGCTCAGTTGGAATACACTCAAGTTCTTGGAAACTTGATGTATATCATGAACTGTACACGACCGGACATAGCATATAGTATGAGTAGACTTAGTCGATACTCACATAACCCAGAAAAGACCATTGGTATGCACTAGTACGGGTGCTTCGTTACTTGAAATACACAATGGGTTATGGGTTACATTATACGAAATACCCTCCCATTCTAGAAGGGTATTGTGATGCCAATTGGATTTCCAACCATTCGGAGAGTAAGTCCACAAGGGGATATGTATTCACACTTGGTGGTGTAGCGATATCTTGGAAATCTTCTAAACAAACTGTGAATACCAGATCAACCATGGAAGCTGAATTTGTTGCTTTAGACAAAGCCGTTGAAGAAGCCGAATGGCTAAAAAGCTTCCTAGAGGGTATTCCGTTGTGGCCTAAACTGGTGACTGCCATTGGTATCCATTGTGATAGTATGGCCGCTCTCACTAGAGCGAAGAATCAGATCTACAATGGAAAGTCCGGTCATATACGAAGGTGCCACAACACCATAAAGGACTTGCTGAAAAATGGAATCATTTCCATTGACTACGTAAAGTCAAAGGAGAACATTGCCGATCCTTTGACAAAAGGCCTAAGTAGAGATCAAGTATCACACACATCGAGGGGAATGGGCTTAAAGCCAACACAATGAGTTTCCTCGGCGGCAACCTACCCTAGAGAATTTGGAGATCCCATGGTCTAGGTTCAATAGGCAAACTAGTCGGGGTCAACTCAAGCAGTAATAAAACAATGGTATGCCTATTCCTATGATGTTTCCTTTGTGTTTTCCGTTGATTATATAGGGTTAGATGTTACATTCATAATAATGCTGATAGTTATGTTAGTAGAATACAACATGTATTCTTGATCGGCATTACCTATGTGAGACTGATGTGGGGTCGCATCTTTGAGGACAGATATGACTACGTCTTTTAAAACTCTCATGAAGAAAGGATATGTTCAAGACCGAAAAGAACACAACGGTAAGAATTAAATTATGTGTGATGCCTACTGTCTCGATTTACTACAAAAAGTGGCTAGTTCAAGACTTTAGTTCACTATCCACGAAGTAGATCCGATAGGCATTCACTAGGAAAGGTTCAAGTCCAAAAGACACCATTTTCCGAGGCATATTATAACTAGCTTGGTGATAGAAACATAAGTTCCATAATATTGCTTATTTTCTATTCAAATGTGGGGTATTATTTGGGTTTGAATAGAAAATGTGGGGTACTATTGGAACTTAGTGTAGATATGAGATACCTTGTCCCACATAGGAACCAAGCCAAAGGTTAGAACACTTAATAAACTCCAACCATAGAGCATCAAATGAATCATTCAATTGCTTGGGCTTAGAGTGTGGTGTTCTTAGTGGGCTATCTTTGACATATATATATATATATATATATATATATTAAATGTCAAAGATTGGGCCTTGGGGATCTTGGGGTCTCGATGGGGTGGACAAAACCCGGTGCAGGTCCGGTGCGGCTTAACCCGTGACGATGGTTGCGCGGGACACTGGATTGTTCGATGGACAGATTTTGGCGCGAGTCTCCGCGCGGGTTGTCTGACAGTTTCTTTCGGTTACGAACAACAACATATAAATACCCTCTATTTCCCAATCGTTTTTTCAGACGTTTTTCATCATCTCTGGGTTCTCTCTCTACCGATTCTCCATCACCATGCATGATTAATTCGCAAGATTCAAGTATCTAACTTGAATAGATTGTTGTATTCTCAAGACAACGCCGATACACCATACGAAATTTTGTCTTAGGACACTGCGTTTACACAGGCCTCAATCTTATTCGTATGAACGAGAATCTTCGATTTCAAGTAAGGTTTACGATTACCGTTTTGTTTTATGTTTGTATCAGTTTTTTTGTAAAGAATCCATTATTTTCATTGAATTTAATTTTATATATATACACAATTGTCAATCGTGATTGACCAGTCCTAACAATCACAACGACGACTCCGATGAAATCCAATTGTTGATCTTGTTTGAACCACCTCCATCTTCATCTTCTTTAATTTTCTGGAACTAGAGACGCCCTCGCCTGCAATTGGAAACCCCCTCACTATGCTCTCTTTATGACTCCATCTACATCTGTTGCTTCTCTATTGGGTGAGATTTCTTCTGTATTTGGTAGGCTTTGATTATGGGTTAGGCAAGATACAATAGGATTGGTCTCTTGATTTCACTGCCATTAGTAGTTATTGGGTTTTAGTTTAAAGAAGCGATGAGGAACAATAAGGATGTATAACCAGAAGCTTTATATTTAACATGTATTTGACATAAATGATTAATCTCAATGTTTTTAGGGGTATTTTTAAGCAGTATCCCATGGACGGACCTTATGAAGTGCACACGGTAGCACGTGCCATGACAGTGCTTAGAATACACCTATAGACGTATGCTAATTAAACCTCAAAGCAAGTATACAATGAGATCTAATATCGTCTTTCAAGTAATAAAGTGGTAAAATACCAGATATCGTCCCACATAGATTGAGCAAAAGTTTAATAAAAAGTAGAAGAAGGAAATGATTTCAGATGGCGAATTTGAAGAGATTGATTTGTTTGGATTGTCACTTTGACGATGTTAACAGAGAATAAAGCAAGCACGGGTGTAAAACTTCAAGGTGGGACTTAAACACAAATTCCAGTGGGCCATGATGCAGGAATGCTGCAGCATGCAGTTTTGCCACAACTAGATCCACCATATATTTTGAGGGTATTCCTCTCGGACATCAGTATTCCTACTACTGTTTAGATTCAACTAGACACATCTCTGTGTAGTCTCCAACTATTTATAGTGAGGGATAAAGTCCTCAAAATATATGGACGACCAAATCTCTTTGTATAAAAAACCACTCTCTCCAGCCGATTCCCATATCATTCAAGTTGGTGTGTTCCAAGTGGCTTATCTCTAAGTCCACTACACTTTAACACTTCTGATTCGTGACCAACTTGTCGAGAATAAATCAGTTTAGAAAAACATGGATGATAATTGTCACTTCATCAATAACTCTCTCAAGTCTACTTCCCATATCATTCAAACTGACGTGCATCCAGTGGATTATCTCTAAGTCTACGGCGCTTTAACACTTTAGCAAGTGATCAATTCGTCAAGAAGTGTCTTTGGTTTTTATAAAACTTGAATGAAATAAGGGAACATTGTTATTGCGAAACAACGTCCACCTTTCTTTGGTTTAAAATCCCACCTTTCCGTTTCACACCCGAACTAAATAAAATTAGCTACTCATGACGGAAAATAACGAAAGCAATAAATGACATAAATTAAATTGCATAAATGTAAATGACTTGGAATGTAAATGACAAGAATAATAAATGATGGAATGTAAATTGCAAGAATTAAAAGACGAAAATTAAAGTGCAAGAATTGTAGACAAAAGTAACTTGTATTAAAATGCTTAAGGTTGTAAGGCTTAAGAGAGCAAGTATCTCTAAAAGACTTAGACAACTATAAGATAATAACAAGGATGTTCAAAACAATAGCCCAAGCTCTCCTTATATAGGAAGGAAAAGGGGGGCAAAGTAGTAAACTTACACTAAAACTTGGTCCCAAAGTAATTAAAGTACATAAAGTAAACTAAAAGTCTTGAAGTACAAAAGGGTTAAAAAACAACTTGAATTAAATAACTCCAGCCTGCTTCATGATTCTGGAAGCTTCTTGATTCAGTACCAAACAACCATCTTTGTCTTTAAAAATTCAGCTTCAAGTTCAAAAGAGTAATCTGCCCAGGCTAGTCATGCTGCAGGAATGCTGCAACATGGGTCTGCACTATGAAATCTGCCAAAATGAACATAAATCAGCCATTCCCAATCATAAAACAGATCATTCATTACTCTAGCTCCAATAATCAATAAAGTGGAAAATAAGTAAACAAATTGACTCAAATTTAGGGATCTTAAAGATAAAATGACTCAAAATGGAAAGAAAAAGACTTAATATGCATTAAATAATTAATGCATATCATGCCACCATATTATTTCTCCGGCGAAGGGGTACAAAAATTTGGTTTCATGAAAAGTGCAACCATACCATTTTAGGAGGTGTTACGATATTCTTTTGGAAGTGAAATCGTACCTCGTAATCAACCAAAAAAAACTCTTGAAATCAACCAAAAAACCAAAAAAAAAACTCTTGAAATCAACCAAAAAACCGAAAAAAACCTCTTGAAATAAGCAAAAATATTGAAAAAGTCTCTCAAAATCAATAAAAAAAAACTTAAAAATCCCTAAATCAAGCCAAAAACTTTAAAAATCTTTCGAAACGCCGAAATTTGGCTAAAAACACATCGGTCGATATTGAACGTTGGTACAAAAAGATACACCTGTCGATAAAAACCGTATGAAAAAATATGGTGTCAATGTATGAAAAAGTTTCTGGGTCCATGTAACACCCTCCAATTCGGAACGAGCAACTAACTTTAATTTCAATAAAATCACCAAAAGTAGATAAAATCATTTATACAGTTCATTCCTTAAAATACCTCGGAATTTAAACATTATACTTTCCACCACTATAAACTTAAGACGGGCGTTACTTAATACAACTCAAGTTGCTAGTCCCAAATATATGCGGAAGATTCACTAAATCGAGATCATCTCTCGTGCACTCTACTAGCACTCGCCACTTCACAGTGTAGCTAAAGCTACTCCCAACCTGAGCCTGTTGCACATGCCGACAAATAAAAAGGGTTAGGCTAACGCCTAGTGAGTTCAAGCATTTTATCATGACTATATAAAATCATAAATCGTGAAAGTAGTAGTTTTAGCCATGATTTCAAAAGAGTTCACTTTAAACTCAATTCACCCGTTTTCCAACTCATACAATTTCCATATTGAAATCTTTAATATAGCACGATTTCCAAAATTGACTCATTTCCAAAATCATCGTGAATGTGAGATAACATTCAATTCTCAAAACGATTGAATTCATAAATATTTGCCATTATCCCAAAACATCCCAAAATATGGATGAAACATAATCCACAACTCATATAACGTGGAAATGCAAATCTCATAAATATGATACGTTACCGAAAACATGGATAAACGCAATTACCCAAAACATCACACACGGATGAGATATAAACCACAACTTACATACCATGGAAAAACAATCCATATAAATATAACACGTCACCGAAAACATGAGTAGCAATAAATACCCAAAACAACACCTTTCGGTGACGGGGGAGACCCGTATACATCGCACGTGACGGAACACTAAAGTGGGTCACTTACTATGCAATAAAAACACCCACGTGGATTACTCTCGTAACTGAGCTCAATCACTCCAGATCTATTTCCCGCGAGACTAGGGAGTTCCTAACTTCAACCACTCCTGGTTTATACATTGGGTCACTCCAAATCCACAACAACACATTAGGGATTACACCTTACTGCCCATGAGACGACGCCCGACCATATAGGTCCACGCCTTACTTATCATGGATGTACTATATGCATATTTCCAAAACATCTCATGATGTACTATATGCATATTTCCAAATTATCCCCAAATGCATTTTCATAACAAAAGACTCCATTTATCACATAAATCAATATCCCATTTCATATAAAATTTAGCTATCACATTTTTCCAAAATATTCAAAAGTAGTGTTTTACAACATTTACCACAATTAATACCTCAAAAGGTAAAATCCACCAATTAACTCAACATTGATAATTTTCAGATAAAACACATAATTACTTGGAAAAAAAATAACATTTTGGCATGTACAAAGTTTTCGCAAAGTAACTTGAACTCACCTCGCTAGATTAAGCTAAATCTAGATTTTCCCATACGTATGCTCCTTTGAAGAAGTCCGTATCTTCAAGTCCAAATCTTCCAAAACCTCAACCATCAAGTGAATCCACCAACCAAACACTTCTAGTGTTACCAAAGTGAGCCTCAATCTTCATTTCATCCAAAGGAAGGAAAAGGTTTAGGTGAGGGTTGGGTAAAACCCTAGAAAGTGTAGAAATCTTACCAAAACGAAAGTGAGAAGAAGGGTTCTAACCTCCATCCATAATCCCTTGTTAAGAACTGAGAGAGAAACTTTGATTTGCAAGATTTATGGCTTCAAGAGCTCCAAAAACGATTTAGAGGGTTAGGGTTTGGTTTGGGAGAGTTTAGAGAGAAATGGGTGGAATAGAAAATGAAAGGGGAATGAAATCGTGGGTTTAAAACACCCTGGAACCCGCTCGCGATTGTGACACGACGTGAGTGACCATGTCATAATCGCCGGGGCACTCTCGCCCGCTACCAAAAATGCCCACGGTACAAACTCGGCGAAAGTGACACTGCGAAAGTGACCATGTCACTCTCGCGAGTGTCATACTCGTTGGACCTCCCAAAACGCTCGGTACATTCTTAGCGAAAGTGACACTGCGAAAGTGACCATGTCACTCTCGCGAGTGTCATACTCGCTGGACTTGTACCGAGTCCAAACCTGGCCAATTTCTCGAGGGATCCAATTAGCATTACGCGTCCCACCTTCCAATGCAACACCTTGTCCTTCTAATAAATCTAAATGGAGTATTTACAATTTGAGTTAGGATTTTCGGGGTGTTACAATCCTCCAAACCTTAAAGAGATTCCGTCCTCGAAATCCAGTCCCCACGCAACTAATGGCCACCGCGCTCAACACATTCCAAATTCCCTCGGTTTCAACCCGGTTCAAATTTATTTCCCACAGCATTGCCCACAGCGGCTTCTTGGTGTTACTCACAACGAATCCCCGCTTAGGCATAAAACACTTGCATCCAATTGAAGACCTAATTTACTAGAATGGCCTTCGACCACCAGACTTAAGTTGTCTCCCAACCTTAAATGATCCATACTATCCCAACGACAGATTCGAACTTCTCAATCATACCACATTCACATGTTTTTAAATTTTCTCTCCAACCCAACTCAACATTGAATCACTACCAACATCAACTAAAACTTCAGAATCCCCAAATAATCCTGCTACTGAACTAGCATTCACTCTCAGCAGATTCCATCGATTCAACACCAACAGTCATCATTGACTCGTCAATTACACAATCCCAAAGGTGTGTCTAATTATCAATCATACAATCGACAGATTTTCTTACCACACAAGGAAAGTCATTTCCCTAAATCCTCTTATCACATATGAGCATCTTAGGATTACTACAACCATTATCATTATTCCATTAAAATCGGATTACAATCCTCCGATTACACTAACGATGCTTGGCCTTGTTGGTCCCGAAGGGCTATACAAGTTTGTAGAAGGGGGGGGGGGGTGAATACAAACACACAGATTTTACTTTTCTAAATTGTTTATTGATAAATCATTAACAATTTACAGCTTGTTGCGGAACAAGATTAAAGATAAACCTAAATCTAAACAAGTTGGAACACTAAGTTTCTTGCACTAAGAAAGAGAAGGAAATTACTAATAATAACCTATCTCAAGATAAGAAAGATGACTTGTCCAGAGTTAGCAAGTACTTCAAAAAAGAAGAAGCTGGAGTCCTTCTTATATACTGCATGCATTTAATGCATTGCAGTTTACACTTTACACGTGGCAGCAGCTGGTTGGTTGCATGTCATTGACCTTTGTAGACAACCTTAGTAGCCGCATGTTTGAACAGTGTAGTATCAGAGTGGTTGTATGATTTTAGACAATAAGGAGGTTCTTTTCTGACATATCGTACGGAGTCGTGCAAGGGTGGTTAAGACAAAAGTATTTTTGTACGGAGGACTTCATGATCAGCTTTTCGTTGATTCAGCTCTTTACCATTGTTTATCAGCGAATGATAAAGTTCAGCGATAGCTGAAGTCTTGTACTTGATACTTCACGTTTAGTGGACAAATCTGAATCTTCGATGATCCGCATCAGTTCATTAGGAGACTTGTCGCTGGTTCTTGAGCTTGATCTTCGACTTCAGCGTAGAACCTATGTTGACGTGAAACTTGTCTTTAAAGATCATAAGTAAACAACTAACTTATCAGCGATCACCATAAGGACTGAACAGGCTCAGAGCATTATGGTGAACAGTGTTCGCTGAATGTTGAATCTAAAGAACGAGAGTTCCTATCAGCGGTACTGTAAGATCTTAGTACTTATCAGCGATAGTGAAACTCTGATACATATTGTTTACTTAAAATTTTCACTAAGTATTTAAGATAGGGTCATTATTAAATCACTGAGGGTTTGGATCAACAATCCCCCCTATTTGATTATGATATAGTAACAGAGAAAATTGCTATATAATGAAAACATAAGGATAAAAAGAACTCATAAAATATTTGTCCCTTTTACTGTTTTCTGGGATTTTTTCTGTACTGATGGAGTGAAGTACTTTCGCTGAAATCTTTCTTTAAACTTCGAATCAGATTACAAAAGGAAGTGGAAAGATTACAAGTACAAGCGAAATAAATTACAAGTACAAAAGAATAAATGATACAATAGAAGAATGAGGCGATCCTATCAGTTTATAAAGGTTCTTCCTTAATGAGAAGTTCATCAAGGGTCTTTGATGTGGGAATCATCCAGTCAGGGACATTTACTCCTTGATTCCTTTTGTTCAGCGCTTCTTCAAAAATCAAGGGTTTAAGATGCCGGGCCTGAATGTCGCGTTTGAATTCACACCAGTAGATGAGATCTTTCAGCTGTTCGATGGGAGTGATGGGAAGCTCAGAGATACGTTGAAAACGTTTTCGTCCATCATAGTCAATAAAGAATATCCCATACGGTTTGCTTATGACTTTCCCAGGGATGAAAGTCTCACTAGGAGGAAGAGATGTGTCAAGTGCAGAAAGGTCAGGTTCTGGACCAAGGACTTCAGCAAGAGAAAAACCAATACCTGTTTCGTTCCGTATACGAGGACCTGAGTTTGAAGATTTAGGCTTTTTCTTTGCAGAGGCCCTTCTTTTCTGATTTGCGAGAGGAGGGGGAGGAGGAATATCCACACAAGAAGATACTAAGTCGATCTGTTTATTTATCAGGTTTTCGAAATGATCCTTGTACTTAGATTGAGACTTCTGGATGGCTAATCTGATCTCCAACCATTCAGAGAGACCGTACTTTGTGATGGCTTCAGCATAGAATTTTTCGTACTGTCCATTCTCTCTGAATATCTCGATTTCAGCGATTGAAACTTTGAGGGTTGATCTTCCAGTGATAAGTACCTTGTTGATTCTGGCAGTTCGGTATCTGAAGTGTACCTTTTCTTTGCACCAGATTAAAGTTGATTGAGACACAGTTCTCTTTTCTTCAACGATTTTCTTGGCGTCTTCCCATAGCTGGCGTTGAACTTCGATTGGAGTTCTTTTCAGCTTGGGGTCTTTCACTGATTGTTGAGTAAGCTGGATGGCGAGTTCTCTGTCTTTTTCTTTAGCTTCCCTTCTTTCAGCGATTAGACGTTCGGCTCTGAGGTGATCCTTGTATTCCTTTTCAGAAAGTCTGAACTTTGGAGGAATAGAAGGAAGTTGATCACGCTTCAGAATGATTCGCTGATCTTCGAACTTCTTTATCATTGCATCTCTCTTTTTCTGATCCTCTTCACTTGGCTTTTGAGGAGCCAAGGAAGGTCTGTTTTTGTGAGAGAGCATCTGTTCTTCGGGTTCATCAGTCTCAGAGATCAAATCTAAGACCGGGGTTAATTCTTCAGCGTTGGGAGCTGGGATTATTGTTGGTGAAGTCGCAGCTGTAGAAACTTCAGCGATATCCTCAAACAGGGGAGAGGACTAGCTGAAACACAGCGATCGTACGAGTAAGAACTTGGGTAGAACAGAGATAGAGAAAGAATGTGGTTGTGTATAGAAGTTTTATGGAGAGGAGAGCTGATAATTTATATAGATAGAGGAGGGATGTAGTGTAAGGAAGATTTAGTTTACCTGACAAACTGGCTTTGGAAGCAAGATCGTCAGATTGTCTTCTTCAGCGAGGCCTTTGTTTTTGCCTTTGTCAGCTTCAGACGCTGAAGGCGTTGTCTTGGTCCGCTCCCCTGAAGGTTCTTTTATCAAGATCCCTTTAAGAGCTGTAGTCCTCTGAGCAGGCTTGACGATAAAGGAGTCATCATCATCATCATCGTCATCATCATCATTCTTTGGAGAAGAGGATGGTTCATCATCAGATAAGTCGATGGCTTCTTCATCTTCAGCTTCAGATTCAGATTCTTCAGCATCTTCTTCGAGTTGCTCCCCCTCAGATACAGAGGTAAGCTTCTCGGTTCCCTCAGGGTTTTCATCTCCTGAGGTTCAGCGGTTGTTTCTTCATTTGACTTCTCACCCTCTTCAGTAAGGGTAAGGTCTTTAGTCTTCTCCCCCTTGATAGATTCATCATGGGGAAGGTCTTCAGTCTTCTCCCCCCCTTCCTCATGATGAGTGGGGGAGGAATGTGATGACTCAGTGATAGGCGGTTTTCACCCCCCTAAATCTAACCGCAAGTGTACGGTGTCGTAATCAAGTAATAACGTACGGTAAGTACGAGTATCGAATCCACAGGAACTAGGAACTAAGTATCACAATTACTACAAGCTCTATTAACTGATCTATCGAAATTGAGAGATGGTGTTGAACTAATTAATTGCAAGAAAATAAATCAAACACAAGACAGTAAACAGCTATGGAAACTTCCGATAGAGAAAACAGTTGAGGGTTGGAAATCCTTAGGTTTTCACATACGAATATCAGACTTGAAACGATTACCAGTTATTCCCTTAATGAATATCCAATCTTTAAAAGTCACCGTTGTTCTCTTTCGAGCAACAACGGGTTTTATTTTGAAAATGACAAGTTTTATCTTTCGATCTCAACTTATGGATTCCAAAACACATTAAGCGCAAGATTAATTGTGAACATATAGATTTTATCTCTCGATCTCAACCTAAATGGTTCAATTAGGATTAAGGCGTATTCGGTATATCTCTATCACCAAATTCTCGCCTTAGACATGTAATTTCTAGTTCTAGTTAACAATTAATTCTCTCGAACTCAACTGAAAACAACAAAACAATTGACAGGTAGCTAAACTCTCAAAAGCATTAAACCAAATTACACGCATTCATTAAATAGGAAAACTGATAAATGTTCAAGTCATCTGTTCATATGCTTACAAACTAAATTCATTCCAACCCCCAACATGAACAGGTTAGTTCATGTCGGTGGTGGATTCAAACACAAAAGAAAAGAAAAGAACAAGGGAAGAAAACATGGCAAACGTGATCGTGGTGAATGGAATGATGTACTCCCTTCTCTCGTGTTCGTATCTACTTCGCGTGATGAACGTGGCTACGATTGATCCTCTAACGTGGCTCCGAAAGGTGTAAAAAGTCTCCCAAAATCGCCCCCTAAACTGCTCTGGCCGTCGTGTGTGTCTTGCGTATCAAAACCTAGCTGCAGAAAATAGTTTTATAAAACTGGGCGTCGGGGCCAGCACCGGCGCGGATGGACTGGCGCCAGCTTCTGTTTGGATTCTTGGCGCGGATACTGGTGCTGGTTGGCTGGCGCCAAGACTGGCGCCAGATTCTGTTTCGCAGTTTCTCGATTTCTCTCGTTTTCAGCTCCGGAACTCAACTTTGCTGCTCTTTTGGACAAAAATGTTTGTACCTGTACTTTCTCAACAAAAACCCGTGAAAAACTCGTATTTCACTCGAAGACATGCGTAAACCACCTAGTTTGAGATTAAAAATGATGTCGAAAATCGACATTATCAACAACCCCAAACCGAGCGTTGCTTGTCCTCAAGCAAAATAGCGATAAAATAGAATAAAAGCACATATCAGAGAAATGTAATAACCGTACAACTCCCAATTGGTACCACGTGATGCACCGGTGATTTCCCATACCCGTGAATGCCTATCTCATTCTCGCCTCATTCCTATTTTGTTTGATCTACGACCTTCCATTGTAAGTTGAACTCGTGACTGCTCCGTTTCCATTAAGGTTGTTCTAGGTCCAGACATACTAGGGAAAACATTTTGCCTCGACCCTACCTCACGGGATACTCTCGAGTCGCTCGAGCCTAGGTTATCGCACGTGTTGTCATGTGTAGGAAGTTATGTACAAGATTATTCAAAGATTACATGACAACTCTGATGAAAGACGCACAAATGTACAAAAATTGATCTCAGAAAGGAAAAGGTGAGTGTATGGCTACAAAGTGGCTATGGTTACACACGAATGGGTGAAAAGGGTACGAAAGCTAAAAACAGGGTTAAACAAACAAACAATGCCTGGAATCATTTCTTAAGGTCCACACGATATGGTCTACTACACCCTTACCTAATATCCTGATGGTTGTCTTTGCTACTCAATGCAATAATATAGCGAGATCATTCTATATTCACGACAAGGAACTCGAAAAAGTGTATATGACTCAAGTGTATGAATCCCTCGAAATGAACAACGTCTTTTAGGCTCAAAATCTCACTAATGGGTGGTCTCCACTAATGTCCCTAGTCATGTCCTTTCCCGGTCCTTCCCTAATGGTCACGTCACTATCACAAGATTCTTCCTACAATGGTTGGTCGCAATCATTCAAAACAAAAAAAAATTGGGCTAAAGTGATCTAAGCATGCAGAGGTGCGGGAAATCTACGTGCATAAATGTGGGCCCGATTGGGCAACCCCAAACCTTACCCACACATTGTCCCCAATGTGCAGGTGTCGGCGTAGGCGATACTAAGACAAGTATCGTTGTGCGGTTATTACAGGTAATAGACAGGCATGCATAGCATAACATGAAGCACAAAGAGCTAATCTAGCATTTTCAAAAACATGGCCACCCCAAACCTCGGTGAAACCGAGGTTTGTACAGGGATAAAAGTGAGTGTGTAGATGTTTAAAAAGTGAGGCACCCTAAACCTAAGTGAAACTTAGGTTTGTTGAATCTCGTTCAGCTAATGGAACCAAAACATCATCCACCACTCGTTAACATGTAGAATTAGAACATACCTGTTTGCCCGGAGAGATTCTCTTGAAAGATTGGAACGCCCAGTTGGAAGACATCGGAGACGACGGAGAAGGGGATGCAAGAACAAAAACAAAAGGAAAAAGAAAGCAAAGAAAACAGATTTTTTTTATATATAAAAAAAACACCAAATGCAGAAAAATAAAGAAAACGCAAACCTCGGTGGGTTGCCTCCCACCCAGCGCCGTATTTAAAGTCGTGGCACGACTGTGTGGCTCTCAACTTGGTTCGGTATCCGCGGACTTGATTCGCCCACACTTGCGATTCTTCGCGGATTCTTCCACCTCTTGCTTTCCATGACCAACTCCGTCTTTGTGCTTCCCACTCTCAAACATCTTGAATATCGCCTTTTCATCACCAACTCGTAAGGTCATCTATCCTTCCTCCATGTCAATTAAAGCTCGCCTCGTGGCTAGAAAGGATCGTCCCAATATCAATGGGACCTCTATATCTTCATCGATATCCAGCACCACGAAGTCCACTGGAAAGTAGAATTTTCCAACTTTGATTAGCACGTCTTCAATAACTCCATACGGATATACGATCGATCTATCCGCGAGCTTCAACGTCATGTACGTTGGGCTCACTTCACCCAATCCGAGTTTCCTGAAAATAGAGAGAGGCATTAAGTTAATACTCGCTCCTAAATCACATAACACTTTATTAAAAGAAAACTTCCCAATTTGAATAGGGATAGAAAAACTCCCTGGATCTTGAAGCTTCGGGGGAAGCTTGTTCCGAATGATTGCGCTGCACTCCTCAGTAAGTGCAACTGTAGACTGGTGGTCGATTGCCCTCTTCTTGGATAAGATCTCTTTCATGAACTTCATGTAAGAAGGCATTTGTGCTAAGGCATCTGCAAAAGGGATGTTAATAGTTAGTTTTTTAAATACATAAATAAATTTCGAAAAATTAACATTATCCTTATTCGCTTTCAGTCTATTCGGGTATGGCACTCTTGGAATTTCCGGCTTGACCGGTGGTTGCTTTAGCTTCGTCTCTCCGCTCTTCTTGTTCTCTTAGTCACCCGAGTTCTCTTTAATCACGAACTCTTTATCAACCTCTAACTCATCCATATCTATGGTCTCGACCTCTTTCTCCTTGGGATCGGCTCCTTTTGATGAAAGCTCTCGTGTTGGCTCCTTGATCAGCTCTTTGCCACTTCTTAGATAGATGGCATTGCATGTTTCCCGGTTTGTCCTTTCCGTTTGACTTGGAAGTGTTCCGGGAGGTCGGTTTTGTAGGGCTTCAGAAATCTGCCCCACTTGCCTTTCCAATATCTTGATGGAGGCGGTGTTTTGTTCGGTAGCCGCCTTGACAGTGTTGATCGTGCTTACTAATCCCTCGACTGTGCTGTCCATCTTGGTCATGAACTTCATCATCATCTCTTCCAGTCCTGGTTTATTCTCCCCAGATGGTCCTTCATTCCTTTGGTGAAACCCTGGAGGACGGTAAACATTATTAGTATTGGAAGAATGAGAAAAGTTAGAGAAGTTACCTTGTTGTTGCTGATCGGGTTGGCTCCATGACAGATTAGGATGCTTTTTCCACCCTTCATTGTAAGTGTTCGAGAAAGGATCGTTCCTCGGTTGGTTCCGGTTTTGCATATATTGAACTTGTTCAGGTTCTCCCGGATTGCCCCCGTTCAGACGGTCCGTGATAAAAGCTAGTTGAGCTTTTAGTTCCTTAAGCTCATCCGACTCCCGAACACTCGCGACTCTTCTAACATCAGCCCTTGGAGTAGAAAAACTATGCTCGGATAGATTTTCAATCAGCTCGCATGCCTCTTCATAGGGCTTATTCATTAGTGCTCCACCCGCGGCAGCAGTGATATCATTTTTAAACTGCGGGTGAAGGACACTAAAGAAGGTATGGATGATGACCCATTCTTGTAACCCGTGGTGAGGAAATTTCTTCAACATATCCTTGTATCGCTCCCATGCCTCGTACATGGTCTCTTGTTCCCATTGCGCGAAGTGGGTAATGTCGGCCATCAGTTGAGCGGTTCTTCCCGGTGGGAAGAATTTCTGGAGGAATGTAGCTTTCAGGTCTGCCCATGTGGTGATAATATCCGATGGTAAACCCTCTATCCAAATTTCAGTTCTACCCTTTAGGGAAAAACTGAAGAGTCTTAGCTTGATCGCGTTCTCCTCCATCCCGTTGATCTTGAACGTATTACAGTTTCGTTCAAATGCTCGTAGGTGCGTGTGGGGATCTTCAGTCGGTACTCCCCCAAATTGATTCTGTTGTACCATGACGATGGTACACGGCTTGATCTCGAAGTAATTGGCCGCAGTGGTGGGTGGTTGGATCCCTATACGTGCGGCTGCCATGTTTGGATTGGCAAATGACCGCATAGGACGTCTTGCTTCGTCTCCCATCTTCAATTGCCTTTTTCCTTTAGATTCCTTACGTAAGCGACGTGCAGTCCTCTCAATTTCCAGATCGATCGGCTCGATTCCTTTCCCTCGAGTTTTCCTTGGCATAAGCCAACTAGCACCTGAAAAGAAAATGAACAAACTTAGCAATCCAGAAATTTAAAGTGATGAAATAAAACAAAAAAAATGTTCAATCTAATAGCGCGTATATCTGGTAGTGCTATCAGTTAACTAGTTCCCCGGCAACGGCGCCAAAAACTTGATAGGCGGTTTTCACCCCCCTAAATCTAACTGCAAGTGTACGGCGTCGAAATCAAGTAATAACGTACGGTAAGTACGAGTATCGAATCCACAAGAACTAGGAACTAAGTATCACAATTACTACAAGCTCTATTAACTGAACTATCGAAATTGAGAGATGGTGTTGAACTAATTAACTGCAAGAAAATAAATCAAACACAAGACAGTAAACAACTATGGAAACTTCCGATAGAAGAAACAGTTGAGGGTTGGAAATCCTTAGGTTTTCACATACGAATATCAGACTTGAAACGATTACCAATTATTCCCTTAATGAATATCCAATCTTTAAAAGTCACCGTTGTTCTCTTTCGAGCAACAACGGGTTTTATTTTGAAAATGACAAGTTTTATCTTTCGATCTCAACTTATGGATTTCAAAACACATTAAGCGCAAGATTAATTGTGAACATATAGATTTTATCTCTCGATCTCAACCTAAATGGTTCAATTAGGATTAAGGCGTATTCGGTATATCTCTATCACCAAATTCTCGCCTTAGACATGTAATTCCTAGTTCTAGTTAACAGTTAATTCTCTCGAACTCAACTGAAAACAACAAAACAATTGACAGGTAGCTAAACTCTCAAAAGCATTAAAACCAAATTACACGCATTCATTAAATAGGAAAACTGATAAATGTTCAAGGCATCTGTTCATATGCTTACAAACTAAATTCATTCCAACCCCCAACATGAACAGGTTAGTTCATGTCGGTGGTGGATTCAAACACAAAAGAAAAGAAAAGAACAATGGAAGAAAACATGGCAAACGTGATCGTGGTGAATGAAATGATGTACTCCCTTCTCTCGTGTTCGTATCTACTTCGCGTGATGAACGTGGCTACGATTGATCCTCTAACGTGGCTCCGAAAGGTGTAAAAAGTCTCCCAAAATCGCCCCCTAAACTGCTCTGGCCGTCGTGTGTGTCTTGCGTATCAAAACCTAGCTGCAGAAAATAGTTTTATAAAACTGGGCGTCGGGGCCAGCACCGGCGCGGATGGACTGGCGCCATGACTGGCGCCAGCTTCTGTTTGGATTCTTGGCGCGGATACTGGCGCTGGTTGGCTGGCGCCAAGACTGGCGCCAGATTCTGTTTCGCAGTTTCTCGATTTCTCTCGTTTTTAGCTTCGGAACTCAACTTTGCTGCTCTTTTGGACAAAAATGCTTGTACCTGTACTTTCTCAACAAAAACCCGTGAAAAACTCGTATTTCACTCGAAGACATGCGTAAACCACCTAGTTTGAGATTAAAAATGATGTCGAAAATCGACATTATCACTCATCAGTTGGTTTTGGTTCCCTGTCTTCTTGGCCAGGGATCCCCATATAATCTTCAATCGCTGCTACTCTATTTTCTAGGCCAATAATAGCAGGATTGATCTTCAAAAGTCCAGCACGATCCGCCGTAGTAAAATGCGTCGGTGCAGGGGCGGTCATTTTATTCAGGATCTGCTGCATCATTGTCTTCATTGAATTGACGTCATTCTTTACAGAATTCATGTCAGTCTTCACTGAACTTACGCCGGTCTTTACAACAGTCATCTATCCCTGAAGATTTCCAACCGATGTCTTCAGCGTTGTGAACTCGCTGGACATGGATTGAACTGAGGTTTTGAGAGAGGTGTAGTCTGTGTAGAGGTCAGCAAGAACTTTGGCAAAGTCACCAAGAGTTTTATCAATCTTCTCCAAATCAGTTTTGGAGGCTTTTTGTTCAACCACTGTCGTCAGCTTGTTGAGATTCTCTCCAGCGTTTGTTACAGCTGAAGAGTTATCTGAGAGAGTAGTGGTGAGACCTGCCAGCTTCGTATCCAGGTTCTTCAGAGAGGCGTTGATGTCTCCCAAATTAGGACCTGTAACATATAAGTACTTATGAACAGAGGAAAGCTCAGAAGTTTGGGGTTCAGTTACAGTGTATATGGTTTGGTGTATACCTACAGGAGGGTCGACGAAGTCATCAAAACTTATGTGACCTGAATAATGTTCCATGTCATCAGCGAGAGTGCGTATACGCATGGACATTCCTACAGGTCCTGCATCCATCATTCCTTGAAGAGTATCAGCTTTAGCTTCTGGAGGAATGACGGGTGATTCAGTGGTCGTGGTGAGAACTGGATTAAAGTCCAATGGAGAGGAGAGAGAAGCGAAGGTTGAGAATGTTGGTTGGGTGCGGGGTTCAGCGTTGGATTCGCTGAGAATCACTTCTTCAGTCTGTAGAGAGACTAAAGGAGGTTGGGTAGATTCCAAGTTTATAACCTCAGCGTTTAGAGACGCTGAAGCTGGGATGGAATGGGTGGCTTGTTCAGCTGTGGCAGAGCGTACCACTGAACTTTCCTTCAGCTCTTCGAGATGAGCTGAGGAGTTTTCAGCAAGAGATTGCTGGGGTTGCTCCTTGGTTTTCTTAGTTATTTTGGAACTAAGTTGGGTAGAAGAGTGTTTCCTTTTTCTTGAAGGAGAGGAGGTTGCAGCTGGGGTATCAGCGGTGGGTTTGTTCACTAAAGGAGCTGCAGAAGTAGAAGAAGAAGGATTTAGAAGTGTTAAGAGTGTAGAGAGACGTACCTCGTTTTCCACTGGCTTGAAGTCGAGTACCTTAGGACCCGTGGTGAGGAAATTTCTTCAACATATCCTTGTATCGCTCCCATGCCTCGTACATGGTCTCTTGTTCCCATTGCGCGAAGTGGGTAATGTCGGCCATCAGTTGAGCGGTTCTTCCCGGTGGGAAGAATTTCTGGAGGAATGTAGCTTCCAGGTCTGCCCATGTGGTGATAATATCCGATGGTAAGCCCTCTATCCAAATTTCAGCTCTACCCTTTAGGGAAAAACTGAAGAGTCTTAGCTTGAGAGCGTTCTCCTCCATCCCGTTGATCTTGAACGTATTACAGTTTCGTTCAAATGCTCGTAGGTGCGTGTGGGGATCTTCAGTCGGTACTCCCCCAAATTGATTCTGTTGTACCATGACAATGGTACACGGCTTGATCTCGAAGTAATTGGCCGCAGTGGTGGGTGGTTGGATCCCTATACGTGCGGCTGCCATGTTTGGATTGGCAAATGACCGCATAGGACATCTTGCTTCGTCGCCCATCTTCAATTGCCTTTTTGCTTTAGATTCCTTACGTAAGCGACGTGCAGTCCTCTCAATTTCCAGATCGATCGGCTCGATTCCTTTCCCTCGAGTTTTCCTTGGCATAAGCCAACTAGCACCTGAAAAGAAAATGAACAAACTTAGCAATCCAGAAATTTAAAGTGATGAAATAAAACAAAAAAAATGTTCAATCTAATAGCGCGTATATCTGGTAGTGCTATCAGTTAACTAGTTCCCCGGCAACGGCGCCAAAAACTTGATAGGCGGTTTTCACCCCCCTAAATCTAACTGCAAGTGTACGGTGTCGAAATCAAGTAATAACGTACGGTAAGTACGAGTATCGAATCCACAGGAACTAGGAACTAAGTATCACAATTACTACAAGCTCTATTAACTGAACTATCGAAATTGAGAGATGGTGTTGAACTAATTAACTGCAAGAAAATAAATCAAACACAAGACAGTAAACAACTATGGAAACTTCCGATAGAGAAAACAGTTGAGGGTTGGAAATCCTTAGGTTTTCACATACGAATATCAGACTTGAAACGATTACCAATTATTCCCTTAATGAATATCCAATCTTTAAAAGTCACCGTTGTTCTCTTTCGAGCAACAACGGGTTTTATTTTGAAAATGACAAGTTTTATCTTTCGATCTCAACTTATGGATTTTAAAACACATTAAGCGCAAGATTAATTGTGAACATATAGATTTTATCTCTCGATCTCAACCTAAATGGTTCAATTAGGATTAAGGCGTATTCGGTATATCTCTATCACCAAATTCTCGCCTTAGACATGTAATTCCTAGTTCTAGTTAACAGTTAATTCTCTCGAACTCAACTGAAAACAACAAAACAATTGACAGGTAGCTAAACTCTCAAAAGCATTAAAACCAAATTACACGCATTCATTAAATAGGAAAACTGATAAATGTTCAAGTCATCTGTTCATATGCTTACAAACTAAATTCATTCCAACCCCCAACATGAACAGGTTAGTTCATGTCGGTGGTGGATTCAAACACAAAAGAAAAGAAAAGAACAATGGAAGAAAACATGGCAAACGTGATCGTGGTGAATGAAATGATGTACTCCCTTCTCTCGTGTTCGTATCTACTTCGCGTGATGAACGTGGCTACGATTGATCCTCTAACGTGGCTACGAAAGGTGTAAAAAGTCTCCCAAAATCGCCCCTAAACTGCTCTGGCCGTCGTGTGTGTCTTGCGTATCAAAACCTAGCTGCAGAAAATAGTTTTATAAAACTGGGCGTCGGGGCCAGCACCGGCGCGGATGGACTGGCGCCATGACTGGCGCCAGCTTCTGTTTGGATTCTTGGCGCGGATACTGGCGCTGGTTGGCTGGCGCCAAGACTGGCGCCAGATTCTGTTTCGCAGTTTCTTGATTTCTCTCGTTTTTAGCTTCGGAACTCAACTTTGCTGCTCTTTTGGACAAAAATGCTTGTACCTGTACTTTCTCAACAAAAACCCGTGAAAAACTCTTATTTCACTCGAAGACATGCGTAAACCACCTAGTTTGAGATTAAAAATGATGTCGAAAATCGACATTATCACTCAGCAGTTGGTTTTGGTTCCCTGTCTTCTTGGCCAGGGATCCCCATATAATCTTCAATCGCTGCTACTCTATTTTCTAGGCCAGTAATAGCAGGATTGATCTTCAAAAGTTCAGCACGATCCGCCGTAGTAAAATGCGTCGGTGCAGGGGCGGTCATTTTATTCAGGATCTGCTGCATCATTGTCTTCATTGAATTGACGTCATTCTTTACAGAATTCATGTCAGTCTTCACTGAACTTACGCCGGTCTTTACAACAGTCATCTATCCCTGAAGATTTCCAACCGATGTCTTCAGCGTTGTGAACTCGCTGGACATGGATTGAACTGAGGTTTTGAGAGAGGTGTAGTCTGTGTAGAGGTCAGCAAGAACTTTGGCAAAGTCACCAAGAGTTTTATCAATCTTCTCCAAATCAGTTTTGGAGGCTTTTTGTTCAACCACTGTCGTCAGCTTGTTGAGATTCTCTCCAGCGTTTGTTACAGCTGAAGAGTTATCTGAGAGAGTAGTGGTGAGACCTGCCAGCTTCGTATCCAGGTTCTTCAGAGAGGCGTTGATGTCTCCCAAATTAGGACCTGTAACATATAAGTACTTATGAACAGAGGAAAGCTCAGAAGTTTGGGGTTCAGTTACAGTGTATATGGTTTGGTGTATACCTACAGGAGGGTCGACGAAGTCATCAAAACTTATGTGACCTGAATAATGTTCCATGTCATCAGCGAGAGTGCGTATACGCATGGACATTCCTACAGGTCCTGCATCCATCATTCCTTGAAGAGTATCAGCTTTAGCTTCTGGAGGAATGACGGGTGATTCAGTGGTCGTGGTGAGAACTGGATTAAAGTCCAATGGAGAGGAGAGAGAAGCGAAGGTTGAGAATGTTGGTTGGGTGCGGGGTTCAGCGTTGGATTCGCTGAGAATCACTTCTTCAGTCTGTAGAGAGACTAAAGGAGGTTGGGTAGATTCCAAGTTTATAACCTCAGCGTTTAGAGACGTTGAAGCTGGGATGGAATGGGTGGCTTGTTCAGCTGTGGCAGAGCGTACCACTGAACTTTCCTTCAGCTCTTCGAGATGAGCTGAGGAGTTTTCAGCAAGAGATTGCTGGGGTTGCTCCTTGGTTTTCTTAGTTCTTTTGGAACTAAGTTGGGTAGAAGAGTGTTTCCTTTTTCTTGAAGGAGATGAGGTTGCAGCTGGGGTATCAGCGGTGGGTTTGTTCACTAAAGGAGCTGCAGAAGTAGAAGAAGAAGGATTTAGAAGTGTTAAGAGTGTAGAGAGACGTACCTCGTTTTCCACTGGCTTGAAGTCGAGTACCTTAGGACCAACCTGAGAGAGTTTCAGGTCTCCTACTTGTGGGTAGTTGTCCTTCAGGCCTGTTTGGAAGACGGCGCTGATGAATCTAGGATATGGAACCCATGGAGATCGGTCAGCGGCAGAGTCTACTCTGAGTACAAGATCATCGTAGATTATTGAAGCCCAGTCTATATGAAGACCTTTCAGCAATGCATATCCCATTGCTTGCTAAGGTTGAGCGGCTTGATCAGAGGAGCCGGTCTTTGCAGTCATGCAGCTTATCAAGTGAGCGAAGATGATGTTTATCTCGCTGGCCATTTTTGACTTCTTGATGAGGGTCAGCTTCTTCTCAGGCTTCTTGTCCCTCCCAGTTTCCCATACATAGCCCATTGCATCAAAGAATGCAGAGGCAACAGTTTTCAGGAAATTCACAGCATCATTCAGATGTGTGACTTGCTTTCGAGGAGGAAACTCGAAAAGCGCATATAGGTTGTTTGTTTTTGTCCAATCAAGTTCTTCAAGAGTAAACTTGACCTGAGGAGCCTTGATGATTTCCAATTCCTCAGCAGCAGCAGTGTTCTTAGCAGTGGAAATGTCAGTAGATGCCATTTCTGTATTATCAGTTCAACCAAAGATATAACAAATAAGAAGAATCTTAATGTGGAAAGATTTTCCAATAAGATGGTTCGAATTTTGTCCATTTCATTCAGACAAAAATGTCTTAATGAAGATTAGGGTTTTTCTTGGTTTTGAAAAAGAAATGCAAACCCAATAAAGATCTTGTTTTCCAGTTTCCTTTGAGAATTAGGATTCTGGAAAACGTATGAAGAACAAGTTTAAGATTTTGCGTTTAAACTTGAAGAACAACCATGAAAGGTTGTGTTCATAAAACCATGAAAGAAATGATTTCATTTTTGAAAGAGTTCTTTTGTTTGATCTTGTAAAAACAATGAGAAGATCATTAACAAGTTTTAAGAAACAGGTAAATAACAGAAATATTAACCTGGTTCGTTGAAGAAGAAGAAGTTCTTGAAAACTTGAGAGCACAAATGCAACAGTAATTTTCTTTTTCTTGCTTGGAGGAGAAGTTTTTCGCATAAAGGAAAAATATAAACCCAAAAAGTGTTTATATAGTGAGATTAGAGAGAGAGAAAAACTCAAGCGGGAAAGTTTTTCATCATGACACGGACACGTGTTTGCATTTAATTGGAAGGTAAACGAAACGTGCAAACGTGTGTCAAAAAAAGAACGTGTCGGGGCTTATCCGTTGCAATGACGTCACAACTTTCCTTTCATATTCTAGGATGTTTCTGAGGTTTTGAAAACTCAGGGACACTTTTGAAAACATGAAACACTGAATAGAAATATCAGTGTTGGTTTTAGAAATTTCGAAGTATCGCTGATTAAGGAAGAGATATTCAGCGCTGCAATTTGTTTTGAAATCTTGCATTCACATGCGATTGTCAGTGAGAGAAAAACATACCTTGATATCAGCGAATCAAGTTTATTCAGAGAGAAAATGATAGAGAGGGTTATACAAGTTGATTTTATCCTATCGCTGATCAAATGTGAACCGCTGAAGAGTTTACTCTTCATAGTTCAGCATTCCAAGCTCGCTGATGAGAAAGTTGAATCTTGTCTCATCAAGAGGTTTGGTGAACAGATCAGCTAACTGATAATCAGTTGGGATAAAGTGAAGTTCTATATCACCATTCATCACATGATCTATGATAAAATGATACCTGATTTCGATGTGTTTTGTCTTTGAGTGAAGCACTGGATTGTTGGCTATAGCGATGGCACTTGTGTTGTCGCAATAGATTGGAATATTTGAGAGTTGTAGGTCATAGTCCAGTAGTTGATTTCTCATCCACAAGACCTGAGAACAACAGCTTCCAGCGGCTACATACTCAGCTTCAGCTGTGGAGGTGGACACTGAGTTTTGCTTTTTACTTGTCCAACTCACCAGCTTTCCACCCAGTAGCTGACAGCCTCCTGTGGTGCTTTTCCTATCCAATTTGCAACTTGCAAAATCACTATCTGAATAGGCGATTAGATCGAACCCTGAGTCTTTGGGATACCAAAGACCTAGATTCGCAGTACCCTTAAGGTATCGAAAAATTCGCTTTACAACGATCATATGAGATTCCTTAGGTTCAGCTTGATATCGTGCACACAAACAGGTTGCGTACATAATATCAGGTCGGCTAGCTGTAAGATACAAGAGAGAGCCGATCATCCCACGGTACAGCGTGACATTAACAGGAATACCATTAGTATCCTTATCTAGTGTCAGCGGTGGTGCCATAGGGGTTTTCATAGATGAACTCTGAGTTAAATCGAATTTCTTCAGCATATCTTTAACATACTTTCCCTGATTAATGAAAGTTCCTTTTTCATTTTGCTTTATCTGAAGACCAAGGAAAAATGTTAGTTCACCCATCATGCTCATTTTATACTCATCTTTCATTCTATCAGCGAAACGAGTACAAAGATCAGGGTTAGTAGAACCAAATATAATGTCATCAACATATATCTGAACAAGAATGATATGACCTTTCACTTTTCTGAAAAATAGAGTTTTGTCGATTTTACCTCGCTCAAATTTTTCAATATAGAGATAAGTAGAGAGAGTGTCATACCATGCACGTGGAGCTTGCTTTAAGCCATAAAGTGCCTTATCCAGTTTATAAACATAACCTGGACGCTTAGGATCTGAGAATCCTGGAGGTTGTTCCACATAGACTTCTTCATTCAGCTTTCCATTTAGAAACGCTGACTTAACATCCATCTGATATACTTTAAAGTCTTTGTGTATAGCGTATGCTAAGAATAGACGAATAGATTCTAGTCTTGCTACTGGAGCAAATGTTTCGTCGTAATCTATGCCTTCCTCTTGTCTGTATCCCTGAGCAACAAGACGAGCCTTGTTGCGGGTTACAGTTCCATGTTCGTCCAACTTGTTTCGATAGACCCATTTAGTGCCTATCACTGTCTTGTCAGTTGGTCTTCGAAAAAGTTTCCAAACTTTGTTTCTTTCGAATTCAGTCAGCTCTTCTTGCATGGCGCTGACCCAGTTTGGATCTTTGAGGGTATCATCTACTTTCTTTGGTTCAGTCAGAGAAATAAAGTTAACAAATAAACAAATATTACCTGCACTTCGTCGAGTCTGAACACCAGCATTTGGATCACCAAGAATTTGATCAATTGGGTGATTTATAGTCCATCGCTGAGCCGGAGCGTGAGACGCTGACTCAACATGAACTGGAGGAGCTAAAGATGAGGCTTCAGCAACTTCTGGAATATCAGATAAGAGAGGAGTGGGTGCAGATGTCATTTCATTCACTGATTGCTGAGAAGTAGATGGAATGTCTAAGGCATTTGGTTCAGAAGCAGGTATAGTGTTTAAAGGAACAGCTGAGACCCATGATGTTTCAGCTTCACTATTCTGCATATTTGGAATGATAGTAGGACTATCATCTTCAACTGTATGAGTATGAGTGGGAGTATCTTCTGAATCACCAAGATGAGAAAACATCCATTGATTCAGTTCTTCAATATCAGCGGACGGTTTAGAGTTCGCTGAACGGGTTTCGTCAAACGTGACGTGAATTGTTTCTTCTACAGTTTGTCTTCTTCGATTGAAGACTCTGAAGGCTTTGGAGATTGAAGAATATCCAAAAAAGATTCCATCATCAGCCTTAGGATCAAACTTTCCAAGAGCATCTATGTTGTTCAGTATGAAACACTGACATCCAAAGATGTGAAGAAAGCTGATTGAAGGTTTTCTCCCATGAAAAAGTTCATAGGCTGTCTTATTAAATCTTTTGACTATCAGCGACCTGTTTTGCATAAAACAAGCAGTGTTGACAGCTTCTGACCAAAACTGAGCAGGCAGGTGAGAATCGCTGAGCATTGAACGTGCAGCTTCAATAATTGTTCTATTTCTTCTTTCAGCGACTCCATTTTGTTGCGGTGTTCTCACTGATGAAAAGTTGTGAGAAATACCCTTACTTTCAAAGAAGGAATCAAGAGAACTATTTTTGAATTCAGTCCCATGATCACTCCTTATTGAGCGAACGGTCAAGTTGTTCAGGGTTTCCATCTTCCTAACAAAGGTGATGAGTTCTTCAGGGGTGTCACTCTTGGAACGTAGAAACATAACCCATGTATAATGAGAGAATTCATCAACTTTGACCAGTGTATATTTCTTTCCAGCGATGGATTGTTTGATAACAGGGCCAAACAAATCCATATGAAGAAGTTGTAGAGGAGATGGCACTGAGGAGACTTGCTTTGACTTAAAGCTTGCTTTGGTCTGCTTCCCTTTCTCACACGCTGAACATAAAGATTCTTTGGCGTATGAGTGCTGAGGTAGACCAGTGACTAACTCTTTTGAAGTAAGAGTGTTCAGTGTCTTGAAATTCAGATGAGAGAGCCTCTTATGCCATAGCCAGTTGACATCTGATGAGGCTTTTGAGAAGAAACTGGAGTTCTCAGTGGTTGTTGAGTCCATGTTTATTACATAAACATTTTCCAAACGATAACCGCTGAGAGCTATCTTCTCCTTTTTGTCAGTGACAAAGCATGATTCCTTAGTAAAGATTACTTTGTTATCCTTGTCGCAAAGCTGACTGATGCTTAAAAGATTATGCTTCAGCCCTTCAACATATGCGACTCTTCTGAAGGTTGTTGTACCATTAGAGAGTACACCAAACCCTCGGGTATGTCCTTTTCCATTTCCACCGAAAGTCACAGAGGGACCCTTCTCTTCCTTATATTCAGCGAGCAGGCTTTTCTTTCCAGTCATGTGTCTAGAGCATCCGCTATCGAGATACCAGATACCCTTCTTAACCTGCATTACAAAGGAAGATTAGTTTTTCTTGGGTACCCACTTAACCATGTGTACACGTTTGTCAGTGGAAGTAGTTGGAATGGAAGGTTCAGCAATCTTCGCAGCATTTGAAGATTCATCTTTGTCAGTCTTCACTTTGGTTAATTTCTTAACCTCAGTGGTCTTCTTTGCCTTGGGGGCAATGATCTTCACCTTAGCTATCTTTTCAACTTTGGTGGTTGTGGGGCACTTACTAGCAATATGATCAGTAAGTCCACAGTGATAACATTTCCTATAACTAAAAGTAGTTCTAGGACCATTTGAGTGCTGAGCTTTAGATTTTGAATTAGAAGTACCAGCACCAAGTAAGCTATTGGCTTTTGAAATGGGAGGAATATTCAGTTCTTCGGATTTCTTACCAGATAGATCCACTCTGATTCTAGGAGTAGATCGCTGAATAGATTCACGCTGAGTAGATCTAGAGATCTGATTCCTTGATCCAGAGGGATGAATCACTAAAACTTTAGAAGCATTCAGCTTAGGTACTAAGGTACCCTTCTGAGGATTTTGGTTAAAGGCAATTCCTTTACCTTTATCTTTAAAGACATAGGTAGGTTTTGGATAAACCATTTTCTTTTTACCTTTTGAAGAGGTAGAAATTTCCTCAGGGATAGGTGGTCTAGAAGAGGAACACTGAGAGGATGAAGTATCAGCGACAGAGGATACGAAAGTTCCAAATAAGAGCATGGAACGATCAGTGATTGGTTCTAGAGTATCAGCTTTGTAACCAAGACCACGTTTATCACTTAGGGGAATCTGAGACTTAATTATCTCAGTGATATTTGTTGAGGAATTATACCATCCATCAACAATAGCTTTTTCAGCTCTTAATGCAGCGATAGCTTCTTCGCGCTCGATTTTGACTAGCTGATTTAAGTGCACTTGATCTTTAAAATCTTCTTCAATTTTAGAAAGATTTTCTATTTGAAGGTGACAGTTTTTAAGCTGTTCAGCGAGATCAAGGTTTTGATTTTCAACTATAGTTTTGCCATTCATGGCTTCATATAAACTTCTAGTCAAGAGATCGATTTTACGAAGACTATCAGCTTCATCAATATTTGCAATATTTGTAAAGAAGGAAGGTGATACCTGAGTAGCAGAGGTTGAAGTGGAGGGAATGTCTGAACTTTCTTCCTCATCTTCAATCTTGGCCATAAGACAGAGATTGGCTTCATCATCTTCAGAGTCAGATGATGATTCTTCTTCATCAGAGGCAGCCCAATCATAGTTAGCCATCAGGCCTTTGCCTTTCTTCTTAAAGCTTTTCAGCTTCGCATACCTTTCTTTCATCTTGGCGTATTTGTCATCTTTATTCCTGGGAATAAAGGATTTCTTAAGAAACGATGAGTTTCTCGAAACTTTCTTAGACCTGCACTCGTTAGCGAAATGTCCTATCTTTTCACAGTTAAAACAAGTAGCAGTAGCCTTATCAACAGGAGCTGATGATCTTGGCTTGTCAGTAATGGAAAGAGGTTTATTCTTTCTGAACATTTTCTTTTTGGCGAATCTCCTGAAATTTTTAGTGAGGAGAGCCAAAGATTCATCATCATCTGAAGAGTCAGAATCTGATGACCTTTCAGAGTTACTTTCTAACTCAGTGATAGTGACCGAGGGTCGCTGAGTGGAAGGTTCCTCTGAGATTAAAGCAACAGGGGTGCTTTTGGAATCTTTTACAAGATTCTTCTTAAGATGACTCGATTGCTCATGATTCAGCATCGTGCCATATAAGGTAGAAAGGGTCATTGATTTTAGATCCTTTGACAGCTTGAGACACATAGAATAACTGTCCCAGCTTTTACGTAAACATTCTAAAAACTTTGTCAGCACTTCAAAGTTTGAATATTCCTTACCAACAGTTTTCAGATCTATTATTAAACAGTTAAAACGTTGGTGAACTTCAAAGAGAGTTTCATTCTTACCACAAATGAAGCTTTCGTACTGTCTTACCAGGTTGATCTTTTGAGAGTCCTGGACTTCAGAAGTACCTTCATACTGAACACAGATTGTGTCCCACATAGCTTTTGAGGTTTTCAGGTTCATGACGGAATGGTAGACTTCGTCAGGAAGAGCCATGGACAGTATGGATCTGGCTTTGGTGTCGATAGCCACTTTCTTCTTATCTTCATCAGTCCACATATGAACTTCCTTAGGAATCAGCCTTTCTGGAATAGCAGGTCTATTCTCAGCGGCTGGAACTGTAGCATCGATTCTTACAGGAATATATGGTCCGTTTCATGATAATAAGGCATAGTAGGGTCTACACCTTCTAAGAAGAGAATCATCCTATTTTTCCATAAATTAAAATTATCTCTGGAGAATCTAGGGGGTTTTGCAAGAGAACCATTGTCAATATAGTTTGTGTTTGTGCTGTTAGCCATTTTCAGAAATAGCAAGGAAGAGAAATCTTAGTATAGATTAGATCTTGTTTATGAGATTAAACAAAACTGCTCTGATACCACTTGTTGGTCCCGAAGGGCTATACAAGTTTGTAGAAGGGGGGGGGGGGGGGTTGAATACAAAAACACAGATTTTACTTTTCTAAATTGTTTATTGATAAATCATTAACAATTTACAGCTTGTTGCGGAACAAGATTAAGGATAAACCTAAATCTAAACAAGTTGGAACACTAAGTTTCTTGCACTAAGAAAGAGAAGGAAATTACTAATAATAACCTATCTCAAGATAAGAAAGATGACTTGTCCAGAGTTAGCAAGTACTTCAAAAAAAAAGAAGCTGGAGTCCTTCTTATATACTGCATGCATTTAATGCATTGCAGTTTACACTTTACACGTGGCAGCAGCTGGTTGGTTGCATGTCATTGACCTTTGTAGACAACCTTAGTAGCCGCATGTTTGAACAGTGTAGTATCAGAGTGGTTGTATGATTTCAGACAATAAGGAGGTTCTTTTCTGACATATCGTACGGAGTCATGCAAGGGTGGTTAAGACAAAAGTATTTTTGTACGGAGGACTTCATGATCAGCTTTTCGTTGATTCAGCGCTTTACCATTGTTTATCAGCGAATGATAAAGTTCAGCGATAGATGAAGTCTTGTACTTGATACTTCACGTTGAGTGGACAAATCTGAATCTTCGATGATCCGCATCAGTTCATTAGGAGACTTGTCGCTGGTTCTTGAGCTTGATCTTCGACTTCAACGTAGAACCTATGTTGACGTGAAACTTGTCTTCAGAGATCATAAGTAAACAACTAACTTATCAGCGATCACCATAAGGACTGAACAGGCTCAGAGCATTATGGTGAACAGTGTTCGCTGAATGTTTAATCTAAAGAGCGAGAGTTCCTATCAGCGGTACTGTAAGATCTTAGTACTTATCAGCGATAGTGAAACTCTGATACATATTGTTTACTTACAATTTTCACTAAGTATTTAAGATAGGGTCATTATCAAATCACTGAGGGTTTGGATCAACATGCCTCAAGCCCAAAAGTTGACACCTAGATATACCATCAAACCTTGAGTCACAACAGACTCAACACCCGAGTTTCACTCGCCGAGCATCCTTACAAAACCAAAGTTATTGATACGATGTCTAAAGGGTCCCACATACGAAAATTGACCAAGACCTCAAAATAAGATTCCCAATAGGAGTGGTTACCACCAACCTCAATATAAGGTACTACAATTCAAATCCTTTAGTTAATAGAGTGCATCATTCCCGTAACCGATACCACTCGGCCTATAGTGCTATCACACGTGGAATACCCAAACCTTCCACCATCAGAATGCTACACGCATTTACTCTTAACTGGGTTACTTAACCTTTCCAAGGTTCCTATGAGTTCAAGGCTTTTCAAGCGAAGTGTTTAACAAATATGCCAATCGAATAGAAAGCTCAACTTTTAATATAAGGGTTTTTTCATACCAATTTAATTACGCTCACAGAATCTACTGCTATCAATTTGGTAGTTGTGCAAAATAGGCATATTCATCCCACATATGAAATCATATTGAAAACCATTTCATTAAAAAATTTAACGTTAACAAAGCGCAAAAGCACAACAAACAACTTCTCAAAAGGAACCGTTACGGTTCTAGCATGGATTGATCTATGTTATGCACGTAGGGTGATTCCCTCATTAAATATTGTGTAACCAAGAGGTCTATACGTGCCTCAACAGGTTCGAACGTCATTCGATTCCAAAATTCCCTTTTTAAATCATGAAATAGCATGAAATAAAATTTACCACTAGAGTACTCACACATCAGTTCATTTCACAATCGGTGAAACAATCCCATAATGGCACTTTGGTTAAAACATAAAACGATTTGTGTCAGTTCCCAGTTTAAAACATAATAACTACGTGTTCATCGTTCGAAGATATTGACTAAAACGTCAAGAAGAACTCTCAAATTGGAGTATGCACACAAACTTGTAACACTCCCTTATAAGTTTTCTTCAAACGAAGTCACGTGTATCAAGTCATTCGTGGTAATTTCAAAAAATGAAATTCTTTAAATCAATGTTCAAAATCTTCTCACTTAGTCATATAATGACATAAGAGTAAAACACTTTTAACCATGCCCACACATTAATGCGTTTTCCCAAAACTTAGGAAAATACGTGTTTGTAGTTAATTGACACCAAAAAGGATTTAAATCGACTTCAAATGTCGACTCATACAAACAGTGCGTATTAATGTTCCAAAATTTTAAGCAATCCCACGCACCCTAGTTTAGGGCAATTAATTTCCCAAAATCTCCATCACGGAGCGTTCACACCAAAATTTCGCACTCGCAAGACAAAACGTTGAAATGACAATGTTTCAAACTTACTCGTTAGGATACTCAAAATACCAATTTTCTCCAAAATCAAAAGGTTTAAATCTCCCAAAATATCCTTTATGCCCAAAATTGACCAAGGTCAACTACTCACACATTCGTGTTTTCAAAATGTTCCGTATCGTAATCCGTGCATAAACTCCATTATTTTAAAACGTATCCTTGACCAAACGACCCTCAATTATGAAATGAATCAATAAAACATTTTCATTTACGGTACACTTATCAAGCTTTCGAGGGTTAGTGACTACCAATTTATGCACACCCTTAGATCAATACCATGCGTTTGCGAGAAAGGACAATAAAGTACTCATCTAGTCGGAAGCACATAAGGCAAATTGTTAAGAAGTACAATTAGCATATTCTTTAATGCATTACTCATGCCACGTATAAATCAATTGGTACAATTAGATAAATTGCAACAAAACGTGTTAACACAATCCTTTGAAAGAGAAATCACGCGACATCAAAGTTCCCAAAACGTTCCACTTGGTTGCCTTATGGCTCAAATAACACTTCTCAACAAAACCCGAATGAGTCAAAATACCCAATAAAATCCACAATCAATACACGCAATAACTAAGGTATGCATCTTACAAAATTGTACTCACACGACTCAACACGTCGTAAAACGAAACTTCGTAAAAACTCCATGGGCTTAATTGCCTCAACTCAACCAAATGGTGCCAAGCCTTTCGCTTCCAACAATCAAATTACATAACGCAATACCATGGCAAAAATGCCAAAACTCCCAAAATTTCCTTTTGTTGTAATACGATCTAAACAACACTTTCAATAAAACTTCCATTAAATAAATTTTCCAATAAAACTCAATCTTAAACATAACGGAAGATAACTTTCCGTCCAAACCTTAACATATGTGGAGGAGATCCAATGTTAAGGTCATAAGCCGTAGTTACTTGCCCAATATCTTAAACATCTTGAAATTATGGATATCACGGTATCCGAAAGTAACGTTGGACAATAATAAAATAAAGCCAGTCCTGGCGGAGTTTGCAACTCCCGCAATAAAATAATTTCATGCAGGTTCAAAACTCATGATTTAAAACCTTGTGCATATGCTAAACATTTCCCAAAATTTGTGACACAATCCATATAAGGATTTGAAACACAAGAAATAATTGGTGCAATTTATTTTCAAAAATAAAATTTGCGCATAACCTAGTCGGCACTCAACATCTCAACCCATGCTCCTCCAAATCATTCCGGTCATACTACCGTCATCCGGTTGTTCAAACCTCTTAAGGTAAAGTTGGGATTTACATCGGTTATCCTTACAATTCTTCATCGAATTAAAATCGTTTCAATAAGTCCATGGTTCTAATCCAACCATCAAATTTCGACCCGAAACAGTCCACTTACAGCAGTTATCATGCTTATTGTCACCCCAAGTGACTAATACTAAAATCATTGATCTTTTCTAACAACTATTCGCTTAGGAACTTCTTTACTACCCCAACGGTCTTCACGTAAGAGTAATTCAAGTATGCACATGTAACCAATAGGTTCACCATAACACTAGCCAGGTGTAATTATGAACGTACCGTACATGCTTATCCTTGCTACCCTCGACGTGATTCTCGTTCCTAGTGACTCCATCAACCTCAAAACATCCTATCTTAACGTGCCTAATAGTGCAATTTCACCTTCTCTCACTTAAAAGATCGCTAGTTTGAGTCTAGGTATTCAAAATCAACACCTAATTCTCTCAAACTTATGCTCTGATACCAACTTGTAACACCCTCAAATTCGGAACGAGCAGCTAACTTTAATTTCAATAAAATCACCAAAAGTAGATAAAATCATTTCTACAGTTCATTCCTTAAAATACCTCGGAATTTAAACATTATACTTTCCACAACTATAAACTTAAGACGGGCGTTACTTAATACAACTCAAGTTGCTAGTCCCAAATATATGCGGAAGATTCACTAAATCGAGATCATCTCTCGTGCACTCTACTAGCACTCGCCACTTCACAGTGTAGCTAAAGCTACTCCCAACCTGAGCCTGTTGCACATGCCGACAAATAAAAAGGGTTAGGCTAACACCTAGTGAGTTCAAGCATTTTATCATGACTATATAAAATCATAAATCGTGAAATTAGTAGTTTTAGCCATGATTTCAAAAGAGTTCACTTTAAACTCAATTCACCCGTTTTCCAACTCATACAATTTCCATATTGAAATCTTTAATATAGCACGATTTCCAAAATTGACTCATTTCCAAAATCATCGTGAATGTGAGATAACATTCAATTCTCAAAACGATTGAATTCATAAATATTTGCCATTATCCCAAAACATCCCAAAATATGGATGAAACATAATCCACAACTCATATAACGTGGAAATGCAAATCTCATAAATATGATACGTTACCGAAAACATGGATAAACACAATTACCCAAAACATCACACACGGATGAGATATAAACCACAACTTACATACCATGGAAAAACAATCCATATAAATATAACACGTCACCGAAAATATGAGTAGCAATAAATACCCAAAACAACACCTTTCGGTGACGGGGGAGACCCGTATACATCGCACGTGACGGAACACTAAAGTGGGTCACTTACTATGCAATAAAAACACCCACGTGGATTACTCTCGTAACTGAGCTCAATCACTCCAGATCTATTGCTCGCGAGACTAGGGAGTTCCTAACTTCAACCACTCCAGGTCTATACATTGGGTCACTCCAAATCCACAACAACACATTAGGGATTACACCTTACTGCCCATGAGACGACGCCCGACCATATAGGTCCATGCCTTACTTATCATGGAACCCAATGCCTATCCCGTGCTAAGCACATATAGGGAATTACACCTTACTGCCCATGAGACGACGCCCGACCATCTAGGTCCACGCCTTACTTATCATGGAACCCGATGCCTATTTCGTGCTACAAAAGAAACTAACGTCTCGTAAACTGAGCTCAATCAATCCCGACCTCTTGCCCGCGAGACTAAGGGGAAAACTCAAATGCCTATGGATCCATGGCCAACAAGGTCTAAAATATTACACGACCCCAAACATATAAACCAATGCATTTCAAAACATGCAATTCCCCAATAACATAAATCGTGATCAAAACTCAACTCTGAGCTATCAAAACGGACAAATGTCCCCAAGACTTAAGAAAATCCAATACCGAGCCACAAGCTCAACTAACTCAAAAGATAATTCATAAAAGTCATAAAATGACATTAAATACAACAACACACACCGGTTGCCAGTAAATACTTCAAATCCATGAAAACCCGAAATAAAATCTTGGATCGGGAAACCTTCATTTCCAAAGGACTCACACCTTTACATTTCCCAAACATCTCATGATGTACTATATGCATATTTCCAAATTATCCCCAAATGCATTTTCATAACAATAGACTCCATTTATCACATAAATCAATATCCCATTTCATATAAAATTTAGCTATCACATTTTTCCAAAAATTCAAAAGTAGTGTTTTACAACATTTACCACAATTAATACCTCAAAAGGTAAAATCCACCAATTAACTCAACATTGATAATTTTCAGGTAAAACACATAATTACTTGGAAAAAAATAACATTTTGGCATGTACAAAGTTTTCGCAAAGTAACTTGAACTCACCTCGCTAGATTAAGCTAAATCTAGATTTTCCCATACGTATGCTCCTTTGAAGAAGTTCGTATCTTCAAGTCCAAATCTTCCAAAACCTCAACCATCAAGTGAATCCACCAACCAAACACTTCTAGTGTTACCAAAGTGAGCCTCAATCTTCATTTCATCCAAATGAAGGAAAAGGTTTAGGTGAGGGTTGGGTAAAACCCTAGAAAGTGTAGAAATCTTACCAAAACGAAAGTTAGAAGAAGGGTTCTAACCTCCATCCATAATCCCTTGTTAAGAACTGAGAGAGAAACTTTAATTTGCAAGATTTATGGCTTCAAGAGCTCTAAAAACGATTTAGAGGGTTAGGGTTTGGTTTGGGAGAGTTTAGAGAGAAATAGGTGGAATAGAGAATGAAAGGGGAATGAAATTGTGGGTTTAAAACACCCTGGAACCCGCTCGCGATTGTGACACGGCGAGAGTGACCATGTCACAATCGCCGGGGCACTCTCTCCCGCTACCAAAAATGCCCATGGTACAAACTCGGCGAAAGTGACACTGCGAAAGTGACCATGTCACTCTCGCGAGTGTCATACTCGCTGGACCTCCCAAAACGCTCGGTACATTCTTAGCGAAAGTGACACTGCGAAAGTGACCATGTCACTCTCGCGAGTGTCATACTCGCTGGACTTGTACCGAGTCCAAACCTGGCCAATTTCTCGAGGGATCCAATTAGCATTACGCGTCCCACCTTACAATTTGAGTTAGGATTTTCGGGGTGTTACAGTCCATCCCTGCAGTATCCTACGGACTACGGTAGATCTTTTATTTCACCATTGCAGGACTAAGAAACTAACATCATGGGTTAGTGTTGAAACTAAAACATAGGGATGACAATGGGTTTTCATCTTAATGTTTTAAATGGATTCACTATGTATTCAAACCACACAAGAAACTACAGAAAAATTATAATTCCATTGATTAATTTTAAAGTTTCAGTAGGGGGTTGAATTTCAGATTTAGCCTATACACCATCTAAATAAAAGAAAGGTAGAAAGATAAAAATGGAAACCAAGTTATGGAATCGTAACTCTTAGATTCGTAGCTTTAGTCTAACGATCGAACCCATGGATACTCATCCTAACCTAATACTTAATCTTAGCAACCAACAATTGATCCCTCTTGAAATGTAACGGAGATGGAGATATCCCTCTTGAAATGAGATGGAGATGGAGTCATAGAGATGAAGACGCACTCAGCGATAAAGATGGACCCCACCCCATCCTTATTAGTATCTTTTTATTAATGCACCCCACCCCATCCTTAACCTCAGTTCTTCTTTTTGGTCAATCTATCGAGACATTGTTGAAAATCCAACCCAAAAATATGGTTGCAACTACATGCCTCTGCTACATCACTATCATCGGCAACTTTTGTCACTTTATAAGCTTCTATTGGAAAGAGAAACTAAATAAAAACTTCAATAAAATACCCGAACAAAGGATAAAATCCTTTCTACAAAACCAACCTTGGAAATACCTCAACTTTAAACATATAATTAACTCCAACATTCAATAACTTACGTCATACATCAAGACTAAATAAGGCCGGGTGTTACTTAACCCAAATACAAATTGTTATTCCCAAAATAAATGTGGAAGACTTCACCAAACTAATCACTTCTCGAGCATACAACTAGCATTTATTCTCTTCATAGTGTCGCTAGTACTATTCCCCAACCGGAACCTGATGCACATGCCGACAAATAAAAAGGTTAGGCTAACGCCTAGTGAGTTCAAGAGTTTTTATCATGATTAAAATAATTCGTTAAACGAAAAGAGTGCAATTTAAATCATGATTTCCGAAAAGGGTTTATATTAAATATGCAAACAACCCATTTTCCAACGCACACAAATTCTTATGACGAAAGCTCCAAAATATATAGCATTTTCCTAAAATGAGCTCAGATCCGAAACTCACTCAAAATGTGAATAAGTGTTTAATTTCTAAATAATATAAACGGGGATAAAACTCTATTATTCAAAGCATCCAAACACGAATGAGGCATAATACACAACCCATAAATCATGGAATGACAATCCATATAAATATAATACGTCACCGAAAATATGGTACTAAATCCAATACTCACGCGAGCATAAAATGGAATGAAATCCAAATACCAAAACATGGAAATGACATGCTTCATTCAAACCTTAATATACATGAAGGGAAATCCAATTTTAAATTCATCATTTGCAGTCAATCGCACAAGATCAACGATAATAAATCAAGGACATTATAATATCCAAAATAATGTTGGCCGACAACGGGGGAGACCCGTATCCACTGAGAGTGGAGAAACACAAAAGTATGCCACTCATACAACGTTAATTGTATGACACTTCACGACATGAAAGCCCAAGTGTCCCTACGACTCCTTTCAATTTACACCCAAAGAGACAACTGACCTTAGCGAATATTACCATGAATACCACCAAAGGCCCGACACAGCCGGGGTTACAACCATGACATTGCCTTGACATGGCGAAGGTCCCAAACTGTTAGTACCTAATGGCTAGCACAAGTATTGTAGAAAAGGGGGGGGGGGGTTCAATACAATACTCAAAAATTACTTAATTAATTCTTTTAATGAAAATATAGATTGTTGCGGAAAGAACAGATGAACTATTCTAACAATCTTTCACAAAGCAAACAGAAATAACAATCCAACTTTAACACACAAAGATCAAAGCTATGAAGTCTAAGAAGATGAAGTAAACTTGCACTGAGAGAATTCTTCAGAAAGCGTGTATTTGCATGGGGAGCTTCTTCCTCCTTTTATAGTGCATGAAGCATTAAATGTTTAAGACACTTGTCATCAGGAGATTCAATTGTAGGTGCTGACTTCTGAAAAGTTGATGTGTCCTTTTCACCTTTTTCCTTAGTACCAGGAAGAATACAAATGTTGATTGAGACTTTATCTGATAATGGATAAAACGACAAATAGTCACTTTTACCTGGCAATAGATATTGTCCCATAATAAATGATCTTCTCATTTTGTCTTCCAAGAAGCATTCCACCGATTTGGACTTTGAGGTTGGTGAGAATTCTTGATAAGAACTGAGCATGAGAAGCATCATGTTCCCACCGATTTGAGTAGCTCTTATCGGTGGGATCTGTTGACCGATCCTGAGATTGGATCGGTGGGAAAGTCCACCGATTTTCATAAGACAGATCGGTGGGAATGACTAAACACTTTTGTTTGAGAAGATTGATTTTCACTTCCACAATGAGAACATCTTCAAGCTTGATTTCGGTTGATCTTCGACTTCACCGAACATTTGTTGTCTTGTCAAAGTCATTACAAAGAACCAAAGTGAAATATTCTAAGTAAGATTTTAGGAGTGAAATTGGTGGGTCAATTTCAAATCTTTGGTGACCCAACAATCTCCCCCTATTTGAATTTGAGCTCCATACTTAGAATATTCAAGAGTAGCTGAACATAAAATGCATTTTGACTCTTTTTACTCTTTTTGGGTTCTTTTCACATAGACCATTCTTTTTGTTCTTTTTGGTCTATTTTTCTTTTATGGATTTGTTAAGTATATCCAATATTTACAAGTAAAGAAATATGTGCAACAATGAAATTCAAATAGATTCTAAGTCATGAAAGAGAAGTACTTGTATTCATTAAAAACCGTTACATCAAAAGATGGAAGAAAGATACAGGTACTTGAAGATAGTTACCACCCAAATTACTTCCTTGGTCGATGTCGGCGTTTGATTTCGGAGGCGATGTTTTGGTAGTATGGTTGTGCTTCAGGAATGTAAGGCATGAGGTTGCAAATGCCATCCAAGAAGAAGATGTCGGCGATGTGAATCTGAGAGAACCTAAGAACCGTCGGTGGCCAAGAGCATCATTAAAGAATAAGCCTGGGGTGGGTGAGAGACAAAGTGTGGTAGAAGGGTAAGTGATGGAGGTTGGGATGGACAAGTCAAGATTGTCCACACAGGGAGTTCTTCCTTGGGCAGCCATGTCTTTGAAGATGGTGTCTTTCACGGTCTTTGTTTTTGTGACCGGAAGTCTGACATCTTCTTTCAAGGTTTGGACTCAGGCACGTTCCTCAGAAAAGAGAACAATGTTGTACTTCTTCTTAATCTCTTTCATTTTGTCCATCAACCTACCGATTTGACTGATGAAGATGTCTTTCTTTGGGTTGGCACATTTTACCAGAAGCTTTGAGAGTTCCATCCATTCGGAGAGTCCAAACTGTAACACCTCGAATTTCCATTATAGTGTATTTAATGTGAGTGGGGTCTATTTGTAATTTAGTCTAAGTTGTGGACTAATTGTAAGTGTAAACTCCAGGGTTGATTTTGTAATTTGACCAAAGCTTAAAGTTAATATTGAAAATTAACTTGAGGGTCTATTGGGTCATTTATGGAAAGTTGAGTATTCTTAAGATTGAGGTAAGCTGATTTGAGATATTTTATCTCAAATCAGTCATCTTGAAGTCGGTCAAGAACAGGTGAAGAGGAGAAAGCAATTTGATTTTTGGTAAGGATCTGATAAGTTTGGTTGATAAATCCTTTTCAATCTGATAGTTATGCTCCATGTGTGATTTTGGATATTGATTCAGTGTTGGGAAAAGATTGGAAGCAGAGAAGGTTTTATCAATTCGTACTTTAAGCCAGGTGAGTTCAACTATTCATTTTAAACATTTGCAGTTGAAATTGAATTACATTATGCATATAAAGTGTCTGAATGATTTGGTATATTGGTATGGAATGAAAGTTGAACAACAATCTGAATTTATATGAGTTTTTAGAACAATTTTGACGTGAATCAAATGACCCAGAATCGAAGTCCCGGTATAGAATAATTCCGGAAGTGAAGGGTTCCGGAATGGGCCCTTAGGACCCGGAACTGGTTTGGGTTCCGGAACTGAAATTGGGATCCGAAAATTTATGGGCTTCCGAAATTGGATCCGGTTCCGGAATGGGATTCGGTTCCGGTATGTGGTTTGGTTCCGGTATGTGGTTCGGTTCCGGTATAGGGCTCGGTTCCGGTATAAATTAGATCCGGAAGATTTTGGGCCGGATCCGGTATTGTTGGATGTCCGGAAGATGGGCCTTGGGGTTTAAGGATCCGGTATTGAAATAGATTTCCGGAAGGGGGCTTTGGGCCCGATATTAAATAAGTTCAGAAATTGGGTTTGAATCCGATACGAGTTTTATTTTAAAATTCAATTGCAGTTAAGAATCTGGTTTCAATCTAGAATTCGATTTCGGTTAAGTTTTAATTGTGAGTTCAGAATATTTTCCGATTATAGTTTTCGGAAGGAAAACAGTTGGGAAATACGATGAACTGTTTAATACTCTTAGAGTTAAGAATATGTTATGAGATGTAGTGTGATATGTTTTGATACATATACATTAATAAGTGTAATGGATCCATAGACACTGATAAGTATAGTAACGAGGAATAGGCATAAAGTAATTTGTAATTCCCGTTGACCTGAAATGTGGAATAGGCATAAAGTAATTTGTAATTCCCATTTCGTAAAGGTGTTGTGAAATGAGAAATAGGCATAAAGGAAATTGTAATTTCTATTTCATAGTGTGATGTGAAACGAGGAATAGGCATAAAGTAATTTGTAATTCTCGTTCACGTGGAAATGGAGAATAGGCATAAAGTAAATTGTAATTCTCATTTCGTAGTGTAGAAATCGAGGAATAGGCATAAAGTAAATTGTAATTCCTGATTTCTATGGGAAGGTCAGAGATAGGCATAAAGTAAATTGTAATCTCTACTTCCAGTCCAAGAAATAGGCATAAAGTAACTTGTAATTTCTTGGATAAGAGCAATGATCTAGAATCTGCAATGATTCGTAGTAGGCTCTTGATTTTGATGATATGACTTTCTGAATGTTAGTCATATCCATGGGATCGGGTATGTTCCCGTCATTGAGGCAAGCACGTGTACGGTAAGAATGGTGGTAAACCAAGTTTGTTTATATGCTTTGGATGTCTGAGTTTTTCAAAGCTATTAATGTTTTAAATTGAATTTGGATGTTCTCACTAGGCGTAAGCCTAATCGTTCAAATTAAATTTCTTACCCGGTACAAGCTCAGGGAAGTAAGGGAAGTGGGATGAGTGCTTTTGGGTATTCGACTTTTGAGGATAAGCAGAGGAATTAGCTGATCGAGGAGTTTTTGATGGATTGCTTAGATAACCACTTTAATCTAATTATAGTTGACATGATTAGATTAATAGGTTATTTAGAGAATTCGATTTGTGTGAATATGAACCCTCATAGTAAATTCTCTGCTTATTTATATGAAAGTTTGGATGTTATTCTGATTTACCTTGTTAAATTTTGAGGTTCAAATTGGCCCTGATTTTAGGGTGTTACAATATGGTATCAGAGCTGAAGTTTAAGCGAACTAGGTATGATAATGAGATACCTAGACTTAAGCTGAGATGAATTAAGTTATCATTTGTGAGATATGGGTAGAAGTACTAAGACAGGATAGTCTTAGAGTCAACAGAAATACGTGAAATTAGTACTGCAACAATGGTCACGAGGATTCTCATGTATAGTATGTTCACAATTTCAATTAGCTACTATCATTATGAATATATTGTTACACAAGCATACTTGTTTCTAAATTGTTACAGTGACTAATGAACGGTAAAGTACGTTTCGTGTGTCTGGATACGTGTAACCATTTATTATGGTTATTTCTTTGTGTCATATCAGAACGATGGTGAATACGCCAACAAGATCCCCTAATTCTTCGAAGAATAGGGTAGTAATTGATCGGGGTTTGGAAAGACAACCTGAAACGGGCGGAACACATGAAAGTCCGTCGAGGCCACCTCTAATAGGAAGAATGGATAGTCAAACGCAAATAACAAGTACCGGTACCTCTAATCCGGTGACGACTGAGTCTACAATGGAATCTCGCATGATGGAGAATATGATGCGAATGATGAATACAGCAATGGCACAATAATCAGAGATGTTCATGAAAGCATTAAGTGATCGAAGTACTGAGTTACGACGACCAGAGCCGAGTACTGGTGTAGTAACTCCACCGCGTAATCCTGTAGTGAATGTAAACAGGAGGGTGGAAAGAGTTTGCTCGTATAAAACATTTCTGAGTTGTAAACCGCCAGAGTTTACCGGAGCAGACAATCCAGTAGCATGTATGAACTGGCTTAGAGAGATGGAGCAGGCGTTTCGAGCTTGTGAATGTGACGAATAATCGAAGGCCAGGTTCGGTTCTCAAATGTTACGAGGCAACGCTTTGACTTGGTGGAATATCGTAACAGCAACCCTGGCGACTCCAGTCTTGGCTGCTATGACGTGGGAGTCGTTTAAGAAAAAGATTCTGGAGGAATATTGTAACGAAAATGAAATGGATAGGATTGAAGAAGAGTTCCGGACTCTTAAGAAGGGTACTTCTATTGTTCGGAAGTACACTGAATCCTTCCTGGAAAAGCTAAATTTAGTGGGGCATGTAGCTCCAACTGAAAAGGGGAAGATTAAAGCATATTTGAAAGGCTTACCGGCTGACATGATGTCGCGGGTGCGAAATTCCAAAGCTTCAACGTTGAGAGAGACGATCGAAGAAGCTAAAGTAATAGAAGAAGTGTATGCCAAAGATAAGGAAGAAAAGACACAAGGGGGAGAGAAACGAAAGTGGGAAGGCCAGTCAGAGTCTTCTCAGAAATCAAAATCATTTGGTAAAAATGTTCGTTACGAGTCTCGTCGGGAACCAAACTGGTGTCAGAAGTGCCGAAGTAAGCATTTTGGCCCATGCCGAGTGGTTTCAAGTGAGTGCTTTAAATGTGGAAAGTCTGGGCATCAAGCTTTAAGTTGTCCTGTTCAAGGGTTGACCTGTTTTAAATGTAAACAATTCGGACACTTCCGAAGAGATTGTCCGAAACTAAAGAAGGGTGGAGACCAAGGAAAGAAACCAAATGCTCCTAAACCATCAGGTTGGGTATTTCATATGATGGCGGAAGAGGCGAAGGAGTCTAAAGATGTTGTTTCTGGTACATTTCTCGTTAATTCAGTTCCCGCACGCATTTTAGTTGACTATGGTGCCAATCTGTCGTTTGTATCGAAATCGTTCTATCACAAGTTAGCTATGCCTGTCACTACCTTGGAAGATGCCTTAGTAGTCGAGATAGCTAACGGGGGTCAAGTCTTAATTCATGAAAGACTTGAGGGTTGTCTAATTTTGATAGGGGAAACGAAATTTCCGATTGACTTGTTGTTGATGGAAATTGGAGGGTTTGATGTAATTGTGGGTATGGATTGGCTGACAATCAACCAGGCAGAAATTCTTTGTGCAAAGAAATTAATTCGGATTCCGATGGCTGATAAGGATAATGTACTCATCTTTGGAGAAAATAGAAAAGGGGAAGTTCCGTTAATTTCTGTTGCAAAAGCGCGTAAATGTCTGGTAAAAGGATGTTCATCCTATTTAGCGTATGTTCTAGATGTGAAGGAAGAAAAGAAACAGGTGGAAGACATTAAGGTAGTACGTGAATTCCCAGACGTATTTCCCGATGATCTTCCAGGTCTACCGTCTGAACGACAAGTAGAGTTTCGTATTGATCTTATCCCTGGATCGGCACCGATAGCGCGTACACCGTATCGCTTAGCACCGACCGAAATGAAAGAGATGATGTCTCGGCTTCAAGAATTGCTTGACAAGGATTTTGTTAGGCCAAGTTCTTCACCTTGGGGAGCTCCGGTTTTGTTTGTTAAGAAAAAGGATAACACTATGAGAATGTGCATCGACTGTAGGGAGTTGAATAAAGTGACTATTAAGAACAAGTATCCGCTCCCAAGGATTGATGATTTGTTTGATCAACTCCAAGGTGCGGGATGCTTTTCAAAGATTGATCTGAGGTCGGGATATCATCAAGTTCGAGTAAGAGATGAAGATATTACTAAGATGGCGTTCAGAACAAGATACGGGCATTATGAATTCCTTGTAATGCCATTTGGGTTGACAAATGCTCCAGTTGTGTTCATGGATCTGATGAACAGAGTATGTCGACCATTCTTAGATAAGTATGTCATTGTGTTCATTGATGACATACTTGTTTATTCGAAGAATGAAGTCTATCATGAATGCCATCTTCGTGAAGTCTTGAAAGTCCTGAGAAAGGAGAAATTGTACGCAAAATTTTCGAAGTGTGAATTTTGGTTAAAAGAAGTACAATTTCTGGGGCATGTGATTACTTCGAAAGGAGTCAAAGTAGATCCGACAAAGATAGAAGCAATGACGAACTGGGAAACACCGAAGAGCGCATCTGAAATAAGGAGTTTCTTAGGTCTAGCAGGTTACTACCGGAGGTTTATCAAAGATTTCTTAAAGATTGCTTCTGCTTTGACCGTGTTGACTCGGAAGAATGTAAAGTTTGTATGGACAGAGAAGCAAGAGTCAGCTTTCAGAACTTTACGTCAGAAGCTGTGTGAAGCTCCTATTCTTGCACTACCGGAAGGAACGGAAGATTTGGTTGTATATAGTGACGCGTCAAAGATGGGTTTGGGGTGTGTGTTGATGCAACATGGCAAGGTGATTGCTTACGCATCAAGACAACTCAAAGAGCATGAGAAGAATTATCCTACCCATGATTTAGAACTTGCAGCAATAGTGTTTACATTAAAGCTGTGGTGACATTATCTGTATGGAACAAAGTGCACACTTTTCACCGATCATAAGAGCTTGAAGCATGTCTTTGATCAGAAGGAGCTGAATATGAGGCAACGGCGTTGGTTAGAACTACTTAAAGATTATGATTGTGAATTGCATTACCATCCCGGTAAAGCAAATGTGGTAGCTGATGCTTTAAGTAGAAAGGAATACAATGGATGCTTGAAATCAACTAACGCCAGAATTGATGTGACGTCAAGTTTGATTGAAAGGATAAAAGCGGCACAAGCGGAAGATTTATTGAAAGAAAATCTGAAAGATGAAGTCATGAGCAAACAACATCTTCAACTGACTGAAGATAGTCATGGGGTCAAATTATTCCAAGGTCGCGTTTGGGTGCCAAAGGCGGGAGGAAATCGGGAGTTAATTCTCGAAGACACCCACAAATCTAAGTATTCTATACATCCTGGAAGTACTAAGATGTATAGGGATTTGAAGTTACACTATTGGTGGCCAGCTATGAAGTTAGATGTGGCACGAATAGTAGAAAAATGTGTGACATGTTCATTAGTGAAGGCTGAACATCAAAGGCCCTACGGGAGTCTACAATCTTTGGAGATTCCGGAATGGAAGTGGGATAAGATTACCATGTATTTTGTGACGAAGTTACCAAGGACGTCAAAGGGTAACGATACTATATGGGTAATCGTGGATCGATTGACCAAGAGTGCTCACTTTTTGGCAATGAAAGAAGCATCACCGATAGATAAATTGGCGAAGCTTTATATTGATGAAGTGGTGTCAAGACATGGTATACCAGTGTCTATAGTTTCTGATCGTGATAGCCAGTTTACCTCGAGGTTTTGGCAGTCACTACAAGAAGAATTGGGTACGAGAGTCAATTTGAGCACTGCTTATCATCCACAAACGGACGGACAAAGTGAAAGAACCATTCAAACTTTGGAAGATATGCTTAGGTCGTGTGTGTTAGACTTTGGAGGTAACTGGGATACGCATTTACCTTTGGTAGAGTTTGCGTATAACAATAGTTATCATTCCAGTATTGGAAGAGCAGCTTTCGAAGCTTTGTATGGACGGAAATGTAGAACTCCAGTATGTTGGTTAGAAGCTGGAGAAAAGCAATTTACTAGTCCTGAACTTGTTCAACAAACAACTGATAAAGTGAAAGAGATACGGAAGCATATGAAAGCAGCTCAAGATCGACAAAAGAGTTATGCCGATCCGAAAAGAAGACCGAAAGAGTTCCAAGTTGGGGAGCGCGTAATGCTTAAAGTATCCCCGTGGAAAGGTGTGATAAGGTTTGGCAAACCTGGAAAGTTGAGTCCTCGTTTTCTAGGACCTTTCACCATAACTAAGAGAGTTGGACTACAAGCTTATCAGTTGGATCTTCCACCTGAATTGGAAGGGATCCACAATACCTTTCATGTCTGTTATCTTTGGAAATGATTAGCCGAAGAGAATGATATAATTCCACTTACTAACGTGAGAGTGGATGAGAAGAGCCGTTGTGTGGAAGAACCGGAAGCGATCTTAGAGAGATCAGTTAAGAAGTTACGCCATAAGGATGTGGTTATGTTGAAAGTTCAATGGAAACATCACCGAGGTGCTAACATGACGTTAGAATCTGAAGAGGATATGAAGATTCGATATCCTCATCTTTTTACCTAGCTTTGATTTCGGGGACGAAATCATTTTCAAGTTGGGGAGATTTGTAACACCTCGAATTTCCATTATAGTGTATCTAATGTGAGTGGGGTCTATTTGTAATTTAGTCTAAGTTGTGGACTAATTGTAAGTGTAAACTCCAGGGTTGATTTTGTAATTTGACCAAAGCTTAAAGTTAATATTGAAAATTAACTTGAGGGTCTATTGGGTCATTTATGGAAAGTTGAGTATTCTTAAGATTGAGGTAAGCTGATTTGAGATATTTTATCTCAAATCAGTCATCTTGAAGTCGGTCAAGAACAGGTGAAGAGGAGAAAGCAATTTGATTTTTGGTAAGGATCTGATAAGTTTGGTTGATAAATCCTTTTCAATCTGATAGTTATGCTCCATGTGTGATTTTGGATATTGATTCAGTGTTGGGAAAAGATTGGAAGCAGAGAAGGTTTTATCAATTCGTACTTTAAGCCAGGTGAGTTCAACTATTCATTTTAAACATTTGCAGTTGAAATTGAATTACATTATGCATATAAAGTGTCTGAATGATTTGGTATATTGGTATGGAATGAAAGTTGAACAACAATCTGAATTTATATGAGTTTTTAGAACAATTTTGACCTGAATCGAATCACCCAGAATCGAAGTCCCGGTATAGAATAATTCCGGAAGTGAAGGGTTCCGGAATGGGCCCTTAGGACCCGGAACTGGTTTGGGTTCCGGAACTGAAATTGGGATCCGGAAATTTATGGGCTTCCGGAATTGGATCCGGTTCCGGAATGGGATTCGGTTCCGGTATGTGGTTTGGTTCCGGTATGTGGTTCGGTTCCGGTATAGGGTTCGGTTCCGGTATAAATTAGATCCGGAAGATTTTGGGCCGGATCCGGTATTGTTGGATGTCCGGAAGATAGGCCTTGGGGTTTAAGGATCCGGTATTGAAATAGAGTTTTGGAATGGGGCTTTGGGCCCGATATTAAATAAGTTCAGAAATTGGGTTTGAATCTGATACAAATTTTATTTTAAAATTCAATTACAGTTAAGAATCTGGTTTCAATCTAGAATTCGATTTCGGTTAAGTTTTAATTGTGAGTTCGGAATATTTTCCGATTATAGTTTTTGGAAGGAAAACAGTTGGGAAATACGATGAACTGTTTAATATTCTTAGAGTTAAGAATATGTTATGAGATGTAGTGTGATATGTTTTGATACATATACATTAATAAGTGTAATGGATCCATAGACACTGATAAGTATAGTAACGAGGAATAGGCATAAAGTAATTTGTAATTCCTGTTGACCTGAAATGTGGAATAGACATAAAGTAATTTGTAATTCCCATTTCGTAAAGGTGTTGTGAAATGAGAAATAGGCATAAAGGAAATTGTAATTTATTATTTCATAGTGTGATGTGAAATGAGGAATAGGCATAAAGTAATTTGTAATTCCCGTTCACGTGAAAATGGAGAATAGGCATAAAGTAAATTGTAATTCTTATTTCGTAGTGTAGAAATCGAGGAATAGGCATAAAGTAAATTGTAATTCCTGATTTCTATGAGAAGGTCAGAGATAGGCATAAAGTAAATTGTAATCTCTACTTCCAGTCCAAGAAATAGGCATAAAGTAACTTGTAATTTCTTGGATAAGACCAATGATCTAGAATCTGCAATGATTCGTAGTAGGCTCTTGATTTTGATGATATGACTTTCTGAATGTTAGTCATATCCATGGGATCGGGTATGTTCCCGTCATTGAGGCGAGCACGTGTACGGTAAGAATGGTGGTAAACCAGGTTTGTTTATATGCTTTGGATGTCTGAGTTTTTTAAAGCTATTAATGTTTTAATTTAAATTTGGATGTTCTCACTAGGCGTAAGCCTAATCGTTCAAATTAAATTTTCTTACCAGGTACAAGCTCAGGGAAGTAAGGGAAGTGGGACGAGTGCTTTTGAGAATTCGACTTTTGAGGATAAGCGAAGGAATTAGCTGATCGAGGAGTTTTTGATGGATTGCTTAGATAACCACTTTAATCTAATTATAGTTGACATGATTAGATTAATAGGTTATTTAGAGAATTCGATTTGTGTGAATATGAACCCTTATAGTAAATTCTCTGCTTATTTATATGAAAGTTTGGATGTTATTCTGATTTACCTTGTTAAATTTTGAGGTTCAAATTGGCCCTGATTTTAGGGTGTTACACAAACTGCCTGAGATGATAATCTCTTATGTTCCTGGAACACCCATCCTCCCTTTCAATGATGAGCCGAACATCGTAGGGAGTGATCCTAGAGGTTGCAATTTTGACACAAGTGATGGGGGACCTGTTGGTTCAGTAGTGCATAGCCTTCTTGTACCATTTGATTTCTTCTTCCTTGTCTTCAGCAGCCTTTCTCACCGATTCTTCAAGAGAACCCAACTCAGACTTTTGAGCTTTGATAGGGTCGGAGGTCTTGGCTTTTACAGCTTCTTCCTTTTCCACCTTAAGAGATAAAGCTTTGGAATCATCTAAGGCTTTTTGAGCTTAGCGAGCTTCCTCAATTTCTTGAGGAGACAAACCCAACTCAGAGACAACTCCTTGGGAAGGAGGTTTAAGTCTCACGGATTGTGCATCAGAAGGTCTTGCTCCATATTTTGCTAACTCCCTTTTCTTCTTTTCTTCTAATGCTTCGGCCTCAGCAGATAGAATCCCTTACCCTTATCTTTTGGGCCATCAGTCGGACTAGTTTGCTCCCCCTCAACTGATCCGCCGGTTCCCGCCACCGATGGGATGATAGATGAGGTTTTCAATGATTTTTCGGTGTGAGCGATTTCTGCCGATGGGGTCGGTGTGGGAGTGGCCAATGGGGTCGGTGGAGCTGCGGATGGTGTCGGTGTGGCTGAGGCCACCGATGGTGGAATGTTATCAATTGGTGGTTTGTTTACACCCACAAACTTAGATGGCTCATCTAGAATGGTTGAGGTTTTATGTTTTGTAGAGAAGCGGATTGAAGAGGTATCAGTGGAATCTGATGGAGGTCTGTTGCTGCCAACATGCCTAACAGAAGGCCTTCGAGGAACCTTTGTTGGCCCTTTCTCCCCCTCAGCAGCAGCCGGAACAGAAACCCCTAAGTGAGTAGAAATATCGTCCACCCGCTGATGAATCTGCTGAATGCGGAGCCGATCAACGTTGTCAAACGAAAAGTCTCCAAGGTCAAGATCCCAATCAAGGTTGTCATTGAGAAAATCAACCTTCTTATGAAGACTATCGAGAGAGTTCTGAAGAGAAGAGTTGAGGGACTATTGTTGGGTGCCACATTCACGAAGTCTGGCAATTTCAGCATCTTTCACATCAGCATAGGCTTTTAGGGCCCCCAAGGAGATTGCCATGTGAGAGTTGGAGGTAGTCAAATCCTCCAACTTTTGGATGAAGGTAGCCATGTTTTCGGTGAGAGGCATGAGCACAGATTGAAGAGAAGCCTCAAGAAGTTGATGATGTTGGTCTTCCAAAACTCTTACCTGTTCGTTTGTCTGAGCAATCATTATCAAGGAAGCCTGTTTGAATGCCTCAAATTGGGTACCCACCAGCCGACACTGGCGGGAACTCTCTTGAACTTCAGAGATAAGATCACTCGACAGCCGAATATCCGAGGTAGTAGAGGTACCAACAGGTGGAAGTTGGAATCGGGGAACATTAGGAGATAGGGGAGTGTGGGGAAGTGACCTAGTATCCGGGATGGTGGATGAGGATGGTTGATCAGATAATGGATCGGGAAATAAGACTCTTGGGGGTGATGGGGAATGTGACAAACTATCCTCAGATGAGGAGCTACTTCAGGTTGCATGGGAGGGTGAGTGTCGGGGTGTTGGCGAGCGTCGGGGAATGGGTGATCGGTGGGGAGTGGGAGATCGGTGGGGTGTTGACAGTTTCGGTGGTGAGCGATTCGATGAGACATGTATCGGTGATGGAGATGGGGTTTCGGTGGGATGTGGTTGATTTTTGGTGATGGTGGCGTCGGTGGTGGTGCCATCGGTGGGGATCACATAGGCGTCGGCAAGACAGGCGTCGGTAAGAACAGTTGTATCAGTGATGCTTTCATGTCAGGGAGAACCTGTGTCCTGTAATAAGAAGTCCAGAAAGGCCCTACCCTCCGGAATGACTGCTGGATCAGTTGAACCTTCATCAGGTTGTGCATCATCGATCATGAAATGATCGGGTGTTAAGCTGTGTAGTGCGAAATCGGAACCTTCGAGGGGAGAGACCCCAAAGTCATCTGCACCACCCAATGAAGTAGGTGATGAGGAGTGATGAGGGTTCTCCTAAGATACAACCGAAGCCTTTTAAGAGGCAACAGAGGAATCGGTTTGGTGTATTACAGATTCCCTTGGCCCGGACGGGTCAATTTCAACAGCCACCGATTTTTGAGAATCGGTAGCTGGTTTATGAGTCTTAGCCGAAGCTATCCGAGACCTCTTTAGAGGAGATCTCAGAGAGGATTTGGAGTGCCTCCGCTTGTGGGAAGGAGTTGGGACTTGGGTAACCTCCGAAGGTGCTTTCGGAGGCGGAGTCCTGGAAGCGGACACGAAGGTGTCGGTGGCCCTTGAGGATTTTTTCTTGGTGCCACCCGACTTTACTCGGGAAGGGGGAATAGGGGCCACCACAGCTGGAGGGTCCTCCGGAATCGCTGGGTGCTCAAACCCAGGGATTTCGGCGTCCCCCTAGTGTAGCTCGGGAAAGTGAGCAAAAGTAGACATACCTGGTCGGAGCGATAAATCGGTAGCAAGTGGTGGTACGTCAAGTGCAATTTTCCCAACAATGGGCGCGGACCAGTCGAACACGAACTTTGGAGAAGATGACTTTCGATCAGCGTCTAATGCAGCACCCAGTTTGTGCTGAACAATCATAGAAATGAACCTTGGATATGCTACATGACACCTCTTTGGGTGTTTTACCACTTCAGTCAGTTCATTAAAAAAATACTAGGCAAAATCTATTTTCCTTTGGAAGATGAGAGAATATGCAAGAGAGGTGATGCGGGAGGGTGATTGATCGTGTCCACTAGTCTTTCTTGAAAGACAGTAGATGATGTGGATGAAGAAAAAGTTCCAGATACCTCCCATTTTGTTTCTAACAAGGGTACCTGGTCCTTTAGAGGATTTGGAAGGTTTGTCAGAAGATTGATGAATATACCCAATAGCACGTACCACTTCTGCATGTGCATGTTCAACATACATATCTCCATATTCAGGGAATGCCTCGATCTTCAGGGCATCACGGACATCATCCACCCGAAACGTGAGATCATGATCACCATCTTCATCAGTGAGGATGGAAGCATTTATGGATTTATTGGATGGATCGTAGACACAGGTAAGCCAGAACTTACCAATCAGAAACTTGCTCATTTTTGGGTTGCAAGTGAATGCATGGAGAAGAGGAGAGTGGGTCAAGAACTTGGTTATTGTGGTGAACTCAGGATGAGCAGGATCAGATTCAAACCTTGCAACATGATTGCAAGGATTGAACTTCAAGTCATCGAAGCATGTAGGAGTTTCCTTGACAATTTTGGTGGGTTTGGTTTCCTTGGATGAGGTTGAAGAAGCCATTGAAGAAGATGAAGAGAAGGTGCAGGTTTGAGCTCTTGAGAGAAAGAAGTGATCGTGGGTAGTTGCAGGTTTCAAAAAGAACCAATGGAGAAGAAGAGTGGGTTTTATAGGAAAAGGAAGATAGGAAGTTGAGAGGTTTTATTTTGAATTTAGGGCGGCAACGGTTATAAGGAGATGAAGAGGTGTCTTGATGTAATCGATTATTAAATAGATTTAAAAGAAGTAATGATGATAGGGGAAAAAGAATGTGGCTGAGATAGGGTTTCATACAAATGGGTATGGGAAGGGTCAAAGGAGGACTGACACCTAGGGGTGTAGGAGTGAGGTAAGCATTGAAGAACGTGTAGGATAAGAATTGATACGTATCGGTGAGATATCGGTGAGAGAGTTCCACCGACCGATGGTGTGAGAGATTGGTATCACCGATGTTTGAATCGGTAAGAGATTGGTATCACCGATGTTTGAATCGGTGAGAGACTGGTATCGGTGAGAGATCGGTGAGAGATTGGTATCACCAATAGAGGATCGATAGGGTGTCGGTGGACGAATCGAAAAGAGATTTGCCGATTAGGTGTTTTGGAAAAAGATACGTCGGTGAGATGAGTTATACCGATGAGTTACGCTGATTATAAGGAAATAGGTGAGGGAGAGGACACCGATGAGTAATTCTAGAGAGTGTCGGAGAGAGATGTCAGTGAGATTTAGGGGTTCGGTGGAGTGAGTATAAAGGGAGTGTTGATGGGTATGGATTTTCAGTGAGAATGTCGGTGGGGGTATACCACCGATAAGAATTTCAACAAATTTTTTTAACTAAATATATAAGTACAGCATTCCAAGTTCTCCTATTAAGAAGTTGAACCTGGCTTCATCCAAGAGTTTGGTGAACAAGTCAGCAAGCTGGAGATCAGTAGGAATGAAATGCAGCTCAATGTCACCTTTGGAAATGTGGTCCCTGATGAAGTGATATATGATATCTATGTGTTTTGATCTTGAGTGTAGAACAGAATTGTTTGCAATAGCTATTGCACTAGAGTTGTCACATAGAATTGGTACTTGAGAATAAACTTGATTATAGTCCCTTAGTTGATTCTTCATCCACAGGATCTGAGCACAGCAACTTCCAGCAGCAACATATTCAGCTTCAGCAGTTGAGGTTGAAACTGAGTTCTGTTTCTTACTGGACCAACTGACCAATTTGCCACCAAGAAGTTGGCAGCTACCTGTGGTACTCTTTCTATCAACTTTGGAACCTGCATAGTCTGAATCTGAATACCCAATTAGTTCAAAACCTGAGTCTTTGGGATACCAAAGATCCAGATGCAAGGTACCTTTCAGATACCGGAAAATCCGTTTCATAGCAGCCAGATGAGATTCTTTTGGGTTGGCTTGATAACGGGCACAAAGATAGCTAGCAAATATAATATCAGGTCTGCTAGCAGTTAAATAAAGAAGGGATCCAATCATACCTCGATAATTCGTTACATCAACAGATTTACCATCTGGATCAGCATGAATTTTCAAGGGTGGTGCCATGGGAGTTTTCATAGTAGAGTTGTTTTCAAAATTAAACTTCTTCAGAAGGTCACGAATATATTTGCTTTGATTAATAAAAATCCCTTCTGAAGTTTGTTTGACCTGAAGGCCCAAAAAGAATGTAAGCTCTCCCATTATTCTCATCTCATATTGGCTCATCATGAGAGAGGCAAACTCATCACACAGTGATTCATCAGTGGCACCAAAGATGATGTCATCCACATAGATTTGAACAAGAATGAGATTACATGAGGTCTTCTTGATAAAAAGAGTGTTGTCAATTTTACCTCTAGAGTATCCATTCTTTAGAAGAAAGTCAGCAAGGGTGTCATACCAAGCACGTGGAGCTTGCTTGAGACCACAGAGAGCCTTGTCCAATCGGTACACATAGTCTGGATGTGTTGGGTCTTCAAATCCAGGTGGTTGTTTCACATAGACTTCCTCAACAAGTTCCCCGTTGAGGAAGGCACTCTTAACATCCATCTGGAATACTCTGAAGTTTTGGTAAGCAACATGAGCCAGAAAGATCCTTATGGCTTCAAGTCTAGCAACAGGAGCAAATGTTTCATCATAGTCAATTCCTTCTTCCTGTCGGTATCCTTGAGCAACCAATCTGGCCTTGTTTCTGACAACTGTACCTTCTTTATCCATCTTGTTCCTGAAGACCCACTTAGTTCCAATAATTGTCTTATTTGGAGGTCTGGGAACCAATCTCCATACCTCGTTTCTTTCGAATTGAGAAAGTTCCTCTTGCATGGCAGTGATCCAGCATGGATCTGCTAAAGCTTCCTCAATTTTCTTAGGCTCAATGAGAGATAGAAAATTCACATAGAGACAAATATTTCCGATGCCTCTTCTAGTTTGGACCCCAGCTTGTTGATCACCGATGATTTGATCAATGGGATGATATTTGGTCCATTTGGTAGCAGGAGGTAAGGGAGGTGGAATATTTTGTGTATGTGGTGTTGGACAATATTGGTTTATCGGAGTGGGATCTGGAAAATCGATGGGGATAGTAATTGGGTCAATTTCGGTGGTAAAATGGTTAGTTGGGTTAATTTCGGTGGGAGAGGTGTTTGGAAAGGTGGAATGTAACCCAGCTTATTGATTAGATGAGGAAGGGTCAGAGTGGATGAAAGGAATAGACGAGGAGTCGGTGGAGTTTGGTGTAGGAGCATCACCTATGCATGATGAGATCCATCTATGTAATCCATCATCATTATTTGAGAGGGATGATGATCTCAGGTCCTCAAATTTGACATGAATGGATTCATCAATGCATTTTCTTCTGAGGTTGTAAACACGGTACGCCTTTGAGGATAGAGAATATCCAACAAAAATGCCTTCATCAGCCTTAGGATCAAATTTCCCAAGGTTGTCGCGATCATTGAGAATAAACCACAAACAGCCAAAAACATGAAGAAATCCTATATTTGGTTTTCTGCCATGGAAAACTTCATAAGAGGTTTTCCCATGTCTTTTAGAGATCACCGACCTATTTTGGGTAAAGCAAGCAGTGTTAACAGCTTCAACCCAAAAATAGGTGGGAAGATTTGATTCACTTAGCATAGATCTTGCAGCTTCACACAGAGTCCGATTCTTTCTTTCAACCGCTCCATTCTGTTGAGGAGTTCTGACAACTGAGAAGTTTTGAGATATTCCTTTGTCATTGAAGAAGTCTTCCAAGGCACTGTTTCTGAATTCAGTTCCATTGTCACTTCTTACGGAACGAACAAGCTGACCATTCAGAACTTCATTCTTTTTGACAAAGTTGATGATTTCTTCAGTTGCATCACTTTTGTACCTGAGAAAATATACCCAAGTATATCTCGTGAATTCATCAACAATTACAAGAATGTACCTATTGCCACCTAGGCTTGGAGTGTTGATTGGTCCACATAGATCCATGTGCAGCATCTGAAGAGGAAGAGTGATGGAGGAGCATTGTTTTGTCTTGAAAGAGGTTTTGGTGAGCTTCCCTTTTTCACATGCATCACACAACTTTTCTTTTACGAAGTTCAGCTTTGGCATGCCAGTCACCAGATCTTTGTTGGAGATGATGTGAAGAGTTTTGAAGTTAAGGTGAGACAAGCGTTTATGCCAAAGCCATCTCCTTTTGGTTGTGTCATCCGACACAAAGCATACATTTGATGAGTCATTGCTTTATCCCATGTCTATGATGTAGACATTTTCTCTCCTTCTTCCAGAAAGAACCACCTTCATGCCCTTATCAACAATTGTACAGATACAAAGTTCAAATATAACTTTGTATCCAAGATCACACAACTGACTTATGCTTAGTAGATTATGCATGAGGCCTTCAACAAGTGCAACTTTGTTGAAAGTAATAGATCCATTTGTGAGAGTCCCATAACCTTTTATGTAGCCTCTAGAGTTGTGTCCAAACGTTACAGAAGGACCCTTTTCAGACACATAGTTTACAAGAAGAGATTTGTTTCCAGTCATATGACGTGAGCACCTACTATCCAAATACCAAATTTGTTGGTGCTCATGAACCTGCAGTCACAGACAAATCAGTTTCTTGGTACCCATTTGGTGGTGGGTCCTTTTTAGTTAGATGAGGAAGAGTCCTTAGCCTTGGTTCAGTCAATCCTATCCTTGGGACAATATTTGGCAAGATGGAAGGTGTCTCCACAGTTATAACATTTTCTATAGATGAACACCTTTTTGGACTTTTGAATCTTTTCTTTGCCTTTTCCTTTAACATCAATTTGAATAGCTTTTGGACCAAAGGTAGAAATGAGAGGAGGAAAACTTAAGATCCCGTTTCCAGAAGTGGTAGGAGAAAATCTAGGAGATGGATTCATTGAAGAGTTTTTATGATGACCTTTTGCAAGAGCTGAGGATTTTCTTTTCAAAGACAAAGTTGTGGTATTATCATTTTTGGAAATCTTTGAGTCTGTCGGATCAGAAGAAGAGACTTCAGCGAGAGTCAAAAACTTCAAAAGATTATGAATAGGTTTTGGAGAATCATTGGAATCCTGAGTCTCACTATTTTGAACAGAAGAAGAATCTTTGGCTTTTATGAACATTCCAAATTTTAAAGCTTCACTCAAATCAGCTGAGTTCATAGAAACTGAGTCACTTGAGCTTGACTCTGATGGTTCATGATGATTTGGTGGAGCACACGAAGTAGAGGCAAGAGCATGAGAAGAAAATTCAATATCCATTTTTCCAAAACCTAGACCTGTTTTATCATCACAAGAGATTTGGTCTTGAAAAATTTTCTCAAGATTTTTTGAAGAGCTGGTCCATTTTCTAACGGTCTCTTGCTCTCTTTTTAGTCCTTTGAAAAGTTTATTTTTCTCTTTGGCAATGATATGATTTATGGTTTTCAAGTCCTCTAGTTCAGCTTTGATTTCATCAAACTTTTCAAGTTTGGACAGACAAATTTCAAGTTGAGAAGAAAGAGTTTTGACTTGAGCAGATTTTCTTTTCTTGGCATCTTTGATATTATAGAAATCATTGGTCAAAGATTCATAGGCATCAAACTTTTCAGTTTCAGTCATAGAGTTGAAAGGGTGTACCTAAGAGTATGATGAAGAGCACCCAATTGACACCAGAGCAGTTGATGAGACTATCTTTTCCGAATCTTCCATATCTTCAGATATGGCCATGAAACACATGTTGGGAGAATCATTGTCACTATCAGAAGTTGGCTCATCAGCCCAATCATGGATTTCAGCCATTAGACCCTTTCCTTTTCTGAGAAGACCCTCATTTCTTTCTTTCTCTCTCTTATACTTGGCTTTGTACTTTTCAGCACGTTCTTGATGTTCTTGTGAAGAGGGTTGACTACCTTTTCTAGGAAAGGTTGACTTGGAGGAGTTGTTTTTGGGTTTCTCATATTTTGAAGAAAATCTGTCAGAAGAAGTGGTCCTAGTTCTTTCAACACGTTTGCTTATGAATTCAGATGCAAAGTGTCATTTCTTACCACAATTAAAACACTCCTCATTAGACTTGTCACTCGAGGGAGTTTTTGTGGAAGAGAAGGGTTTTCTGAAAGTTCTAGGTTTGCCAGAAAAATGAGACTTGTTCTTGGGTCCAACCATCATTGCCATTTCATCAGTTATCTGCTCAACCGAGGTTTCCTCACCTTCATCATCGACATCACTTAGATATGCCTCCGTTTGGTGGGTAGATTCATTCTGGCTGTCATTGTCAGAGTCTGATGAAGGGTAAGTGATGCGAGGAACACATTGAGCTTTCTTGGAAGTATCACTGACAAGGGCTATAGAAGAGCCTTTTATCTCTTTGATGATTGACTTCCTTTGCAGTTTAGTTTGTTCAAATTTAAAGAGAGTTCCATACAAAACAGTTAAAGGCATGTATTCAAGATCCTTGGTCGTCTTGATGCAAGTACATATGTTTTCCCAAAAGTCGGGAAGACAATCCATGAATTTGCACAAGACTTCCTCATTTTCATAAACTCTGCCCAATAACTTCAAATCATTCAGAAGACTATTAAAGCGATTATAATAGCTAGAAAGAGATTCTCCTTTCTCATGAGCAAAGAGTTTATATTTCCTGATGAGAGCAATCTTTTTGCTTTTGTTAACTTCCTATGTACCTTCGTACAGAACACACAGAGTGGTCCACATTTCTTTAGATGTAGCAAAGTTGACTAAAGAATGATAGACCTCATTAGGAAGAGAAAGAGCAATAATTTCCCTGACCTTAGAGTCAAGAGAAACCAGACGTTTTTCCTCATTAACGTATTTCTTAGGGTTTTTGAGAATATAACAACCAGTAGCTTTGGATTTTTCTTCATCATCAGAATCATCAGAATCAACAGTTTCTTTTCCAGGCCTCTGCGTTTCATAGCGAGCCCAGACTCTAGGGATAATGTGTCCCTCTTTAAGAATGGTTGGATATCTAGTATCCACTCCTTCCATGAATAGCATCATACGGCTCTTCCAGAGAGAAAAGTTGTTGGGGTTAAACTTTGGAGGTTTAGCTATAGAGCCATTTTCAAAAACATTGTTTTGAAAAGAGATTTCATTGTTTGAGGAGGAGGCAGCCATTGCAGATCAAGTTTATGAATTAAACTTACTACTATGATACCACTTGTTAGTCCCTAATAGCTAGCACAAGTATTGTAGAGGGGGGGGGGGGGGTGAATACAATACTAAAAAATTACTTAATTAATTCTTTTATTGAAAAACTTCAACTAAGAATTACACACCGAAACTATAGATTGTTGCAGAAAGAACATATGAACTATTCTAACAATCTTTCACAAAGCAAACAGAAATAACAAAACAACTTTTAACACACAAAGATCAAAGCTATGAAGTCTGAGAAGATGAAGTACATTTGCACTGAGAGAATTCTTCAGAAAGCGTGTATTTGCATGGGGAGTTTCTTCCTCCTTTTATAGTGCATGAAACATTAAATGCTTAGGACACTTGTCATCAGGAGATTCAATTGTAGGTGTTGACTTCTGAAAAGTTGATGTGTCCTTTTCACCTTTTTCCTTAGTACCAGGAAGAATACCCATGCTGATTGAGACTTTATCTGATAATGTATAAAACGAAAAATAGTCACTTTTACCTGACAATAGATATTGTCCCATAATAAATGATCTTCTCATTTTGTCTTCCAAGAAGCATTCCACAGATTTGGACTTTGAGGTTGGTGAGAATCCTTGATAAGAACTGAGCATGAGAAGCATCATGTTCCCACCGATTTGAAGTTCTTATCGGTGGGATCTGTTGACCGATCCTGAGATTGGATCGGTGGGAAAGTCCACCGATTTTCATAAGACAGATCAGTGGGAATGACTAAACACTTTTGTTTGAGAAGATTGATTTTCACTTCCACAATGAGAACATCTTCAAGCTTGATTTCGGTTGATCTTCGACTTCACCGAACATTTGTTGTCTTGTCAAAGTCATTACAAAGAACCAAAGTGAAATATTCTAAGTAAGATTTTAGGAGTGAAATCGGTGGGTCAATTTCAAATCTTTGGTGACCCAACACAAACGTCCATCAACATGATAGCACAACCGGACTCAGCCATCCTAGTGTACACTTTCAAGGTTAAGGTCATAAAACATGGGTCCTGGAGTCAAATCCCATGACACTCAGTTGACCAACAAATAAAGACTGATTTACGTGCCTATGGATCCAATGCAACACAGTTTAAAATTACATGACTACACAGGAATGAACAATGCAATCGAGCACGTAATTATTATTATGCAATAAGATGCAAATCATAAATGGGGCTCTATATTAAGCCATTAAAACCGGACAAATGACCTCAAGACACTTTTAGGTCCAAACCGAGCTAAAATAAACAAAACCCGATAGACCAACAAATAACGACCCTCATATAATAAAACGCATTAAATAGACGTTTATGTAAACACATACTGTTAGTCCCAGATGGCTAAAAAGAACAAGAATAGGTATTGTAGAAGGGGGGTTGAATACAATACACAACTTTTTCACTTTAATTAATTCTTTTATTGAAAATATTCAAATCAAGAATTACACATAGAACACATAGAACAATTAGATTGTTGCGGAAATAACATATAAAATCTATTCTAACAATCTTCACAAAGTAATACTAAAAACTAAACAACTTCTAAAACACAAAGATTGAAAGCTATAAAGTTCAAGGAGAGAAAGGAGCAGAGTGTCTTGAGCACAGAGTAATCTTCAAGAGTTCTATTCTGCATGGAGAATTCTTCATATTTATATAGTGCCATGAGCATGTGATGCATGGGACACTTGTCACTTTGTCATTTGAAGGATAGGTTTGACTCTCAAAAGTTGATGTGTCTTTTCCTATGATGCTAGAAAGGTTTGATGGTGACAATATCTAAGAATGGGAAAAAGGACAAATGAACCTTTTTCCTCCATACCCAGACATTCCTTCTTTGATGAGAAAACCTTTTAGCAAAGACACAATGGAGGATCCTCCTATTTAAGGATCCCACCGATTTGTCATGGACAAAGTAGGTGAGAGTCTTCTAAGGAAGGATTCATGAGAGGATCCTCCTATTTTGAGGATCCCACCGATTTGTCATGGAGGAAATCGGTGGGATAGCCAATGTTACCTCTTATGATGAAAGTCTTCTTGACAAGGAGATAAGGGAGGATTCTCCTGTTTGGGGATATCACCGATTTTCATGGAGACAATCGGTGAGACAGCTTAGTTTGGGTTGAGAAGTCCATCTTCAATTCGCATTGGTAGATTTTCCTCTTCTTGATTTCGGCTGATCTTTGACTTCATCGAACTTTGACAGTATGACTAAGCTATTACAAAGAACCATCTAAAATTTCTCTAAGTATAAAAGATGTTTTTCAAAGTATGTAAGGAGATCAGGAGGTCATCTTCAAATATTTGATGACCCAACAATCTCCCCCTATTTGATGATGACATTCATACTTAGAAAAACATGAGTAAGATAATGAATAATACATGTTGACCATGTTTTACTCTTTTGGGTTCTTTTTCACACAGTCCATTTTTGTGTGTGTATATATATGATATTTACAGATGAATAAAATGAATGAAAGAATAAACAATAAACAATATGAATGAAATAGAATGTACTTCCATCATAGAGGAAACAGATCTGCCCAGATCCAAATCGGTGACAATCTTTAAGGGAGGTTTGAGTTTGAGTGAACTAGCCTCAGGATGCATGTGCTCATATCTTCCATCTTCTTTCTTTCTCATAGCATCTTCAGCTTCCTATTCGGCAGTCATCACCCTTCTTCCTTTGTCTTGGTTTGCCTCCCCCTTTAGTTACATTGGCTAGACTAATCTGCTCCCCCTTGGTTGGTTCGCCGGTTCCTTATCTTTGACCAAAATTTGAGTTGGATGTTGACTATGAGTACAGAGGGTTGGTGTTGATCAAGTTGGACGCTGATATTGCTCCCCCTCAGATGGTTGCTCCCCCTCAGATGATTTCTCCCCCTCAGATGGTTTCTCCCCCTCAGCGTCCGACGGAGAAGAAACACCACGAACAATTGGAAACATTGGCAATTTGTTTTTGCTCACCCACCGATTTTGGAAGCCTAGCCACCGAAATTTGGCAATTTTTGGCCAAAAATTGGTGGTATGGTCGGTGAGATTTTTTTTGCTCACCCACCGATTTTGGAAGCCTAGCCACTGAAACTTGGCAATTTTTGGCCAAAAATCGGTGGTATGGTCGGTGGGAGGGTCGGTGAGATTTTTTTTTACCGAAATTTTATCATACCCACTGAAAATTTGCAACAGTTGGACAAAAATTCGGTGGAATTCTTGGAGAGTTTGGAGGAAATCTTCTAAGGCATCTTCAGGAGAGTCTGGAAGAAACCTTCTAAGGAATCTTTATAAGAGGGTGGAGTAAATCTTCTAAGGCATCTTCAGAAAATCTTCAAAGTGAAGAAAATATTGGAATTCCATCTTCCAATTTGGATGACCCAAGAAAGATTAAGTTCGGAGGATTTTAGGAGGGGAGGTTTTGAGGAGGAATGTTTTGAGGAGAAAGATGTGGGATAATATCTTCATGAGAGTATGTAGTAGGAGGGTTTTGAAGATAAGGAAAATTGGGTTGCTGATCAAGAGTGAAATTTGGTGAAGTGGGAGGATCACCATTATGAGAGAGAAAAACTAAGGAAAATGACACATAGGGAGTTGGGTTTGGTAAGAGGGAGGGTTTTGGTGAGATGGAGTGTCTCACCGATGGAGGTTTATTGGAGAAGGGTGTCGGTAAGATTTCGGTGGGAGACTTCACGGATTGCATCGGTGGGAGTCTCACCGATGGTCATTTTTTTGAGGTAGATCAGTAGATGGAGAATCATGCTGATCAGAAATAGGATTTGGAGAGATAGGTAGTCTATCAGTTTTGAGATGAAGGAACATGAGTGAAGGGAACTGAGGAAGTTGGTTGGTAGGGGTTGTAAGAGAGGAGAGAGAGCTGGATGATGAGATGATAAAGAAATGAGGTTGGGATAATGTATTTAGTAGGATGGATGAGAAAAGGTAAGGTGAGAGGTATGGTGGGAAAAAGAGTGTAGGTAATAATGGAGAGTGATGGGAGATGTAATGATGTCAGCATATAGGAGGTTGGCACTAGTGAGTGTGCCAATGGGAAGGATTTTCAAAACAAGAGGAGATCCAAAAGTTCACCATTTGACACTTTAGATTTCTTGATGAACTTGATGATTTCTTCAATCGTCTCACTTTTATACTGGTCCACATAGATCCATCTATTTAGCTCAGAGCCTACAATCACAAAGAATTTATTTCCTAGGTACCCATTTGGTAGTGGGTCCTTTTGGGTTAGATGTTGAAGAGAAAGAATTGGTATCACTCATGTCAATTATTCCTTTTGGACAATCTTTGGAAAAATGAAAAATATCACCACATATATAACATTTTCTATAAAGAAATGCCCTTTTAGAACCTTGACATTTTCCCTTATTTTTGCCTTTTATTTTCAAAGATTTTGATGAAGTATCAAAAATTTGGGGTGCAACACCTAAAATTCCTTTTTCAAAATTTGGGAGGAAAGAAATCATCTCTTTTGAATTGGACATTTTGAGGTTCACAGATTGGGGAACAAAGTCGGTGGAGGAGGTCACAAAAATATTTTTGGAAAGATTTGAGGATTTTCTTTTTAAGAAAGAATCGGCAGCCAAAGACTTGCCTTTTTCAGATGTAGAAAGAATTTTGTTAGAGTTGGAAAAATTTCTTTTGAGAATTTTAGAAGGCATGGGTTCAGAGGAGGATGTTTCATCTAAAGTCAAGAGTTTTTGAAAGTCATGGATAGGTTTGGAAGTGTCATTGGAGTCTTGAGCTTTTTCATTTGAAAAGGAAATGGGATCTTTTGACTTTATAAACATTCCAAATTTTAAAGCTTCAGACAAATCACCAGAATACATGGACACAGACCCAATGGAACTAGAATCGGAGGTTTCAAAAAAAGAAGGTGAAACACAGGAGGTGGAAGCAAGAGTTTTTGAAGATTGACCAGTTTCCATTTTTCCAAAGCCTAAACCAGTTTTGTCAGCACAAGAAATCTGATCTTGAAAAATCTTTTCTAGATTTTTGGAAGAGCTGGTCCATTTTCTCACAATTTCTTGCTCCTTTTCAAAACGTTTAAATATTTTGTTTTTCTCCTTAGCAAGAATGAAATTTATGGATTTTAGATCTTCAAGCTCAGCCTTAACTTTGTCAAACTGATCAAGTTGGGAAAGACATATTTGAAATTGAGAAGAGAGAGATTTAACTTAAGCATTTGCCTTTTTCTTAGCATTTTTAGCATCATAAAGATCAATGGTTAAATAATCAAATGTTTCAACCTTTTCAGCATCAGAAAGAGAGTGAAAAGGATGTACCTGTTATGAGGAGGATAAGCACTTAGCTTATATAAGAGCAGTTGAGGGAGTGTGATCTTTTGAATCATCCTTATCATTTATCTTTGTCATGAAACACACATTTGAAGTGTCATTCTCGCTTTCAGATGTGGGTTCATCTACCAAATCATGAGTTTTAGCAGGCAGACCCTTTCCTTTTCTGACAAGTCTTTCATTTCTTTCCTTTTCTCTCTTGTATTTTTCTTTGTATCTTTCAGCCCGGTCAGAATTTGCAGAAGAGAAAGGTTGGCCAAATTTTTGGGAAGATCTTCCAGATTTTGAGGAAGAAGTTATGGGTCTTTCAAAGTGTTTACTTCTGCACCCAGAGGCAAAATGACCCCTTTTACCACAGTTAAAACATTCCTCATTAGTTTTGTCCAAAGAGGAGTGTTTGGAGAGAGAAGAGGAGGATTTTCTACTAAACTTAGATTTTCCAGAAGACATGTGAGATTTGGATTTAGAATACCCATCCAACATGGCTATTCCATCTGATAATTTGTCAACTGAAGTTTCCTCACATTCATCATCAGCATCACTAAGATATGCTTCTAAATGCTCATTGGGATCTTCTTGACTAACATGGTCAGAGTCAGATGGGTAGGTGATTCTTGGAATACACTTAGTTCTTTTGGAAGATTCACTTAAGAGAGCTAGAGAAGAGCTCTTTATATCTGTGATGACAGACTTCCTTTGCAGTTTAGTCTGCTCATAGTTGAAGAGAGTTCCATAAAGAACAGTGAGAGGCATATGATCAAGATCCTTGGTTGTCTTTATACAAGTACATATATTTTCCCAAAAATCAGGAAGATAGTTCATAAACTTGCACAAGACTTCCTCATTGTCATACACTCTACCTAACAGCTTTAAGTCATTAAGAAGACTATTAAAGCGGTTATAGTAGTTGGAGAGAGATTCTCCTTTCTTATAAGAAAAGAGTTCATATTTTCTAACAAGAGCAATCTTTCTGCTCTTTTTAACTTCATTTGTACCTTCGTACAAAACACACAGAGTGGACCACATCTCTTTGGCAGTAGAGAAATTTACTAGAGAGTGGTACACTTCATCAGGAAGAGAGAGAGCAATGATAGTTCTGACTTTAGAATCAAGAGACACAGGACGTTTTTCTTCATCAGTATATTTCTTGGGATTCTTAGGAATGTAACGACCATTTTTAATCGATTTTTCTTCATCAGAGGAATCATCAGAATCATCCTTTTCAGCACTTTCTTTACCAGATTTTTGAGTTTCATAGCGATCCCAAACTCTAGGGACAAAAGGTCCCTCACTGAGAATAGTAGGGTATCTGCTATCCACTCCTTCCATGAAAAGCATCATTATGCTTTTCCACAAAGAAAAGTCGTTGGGGTTAAACTTTAGAGGTTTAGCAATAGATCCATTTTCAGAAAAAGTGTTTTGAGAAGAAACGGTATTGTTTGAAGAAGAAGCAGCCATTGCAGATCAAGTTTATTGAGATTAAACTTTCTGCTCTGATACCACTTGTTAGTCCCAGATGGCTAAAAAGAACAAGAACAGGTATTGTAGAAGGGTGGGGGTGAATACAATACACAATTTTTTCACTTTAATTAATTCTTTTATTGAAAATATTCAAATCAAGAATTACAGATAGAACACATAGAACAATTAGATTGTTGCGGAAATAACATATAAAATCTATTCTAACAATCTTCACAAAGTAATACTGAAAACTAAACAACTTTTAAAACACAAAGATTGAAAGCTATAAAGTTCAAGGAGAGAAGGAGCCGAGTGTCTTGAGCACAGAGTAATCTTCAAGAGTTCTATTCTGCATGGAGAATTCTTCATCTTTATATAATGCCATGAGCATGTGATGCATGGGACACTTGTCACTTTGTCATTTGAAGGATAGGTTTGACTCTCAAAAGTTGATGTGTCTTTTCCTATGATGCTAGAAAGGTTTGATGGTGACAATATCTAAGAATGGAAAAAAGGACAAATGAACCTTTTTCCTCCATATCCAGACATTCCTTCTTTGATGAGAAAACCTTTTAGCAAAGACACAATGGAGGATCCTCCTATTTAAGGATCCCACCGATTTGTCACAGACAAAGTAGGTGAGAGTCTTCTTAGGAAGGAGTCATGAGAGGATCCCACCGATTTGTCATGGAGGAAATCGATGGGATAGCCAATGTTACCTCTTATGATGAAAGTCTTCTTGGCAAGGAGATAAAGGAGGATTCTCCTGTTTGGGGATCTCACCGATTTTCATGGAGACAATCGGTGAGACAGATTAGTTTGGGTTGAGAAGTCCATCTTCAATCCGCATTGGTAGATTTACCTCTTCTTGATTTCGGCTGATCTTTGACTTCACCGAACTTTGACAGTATGACTAAGCTATTACAAAGAACCATCTAAAATTTCTCTAAGTATAAAAGATGCTTTTCAAAGGATGTATGGAGATCAGGAGGTCATCTTCAAATCTTTGATGACCCAACACATACCTCAAAGATATGATTACCCAAAACTCATCACGGATTGGGACGAACGATTTTCCAAATGGACTCATACCCTTATATTTACAAAATGTCTCATAACATGAAAACATGCATTTTCCAAATGATTTATAAAATAATATACCCCAAAAATGCATAAACCATTTAATAGACTTAATTTGTAGAATAAATCATCAAAACACTTTCATTTATGATTCATTTATCAAATTACCAAAAATCCCAAACGTGGGTGTTTTACAAGGTTTATAAAGTTAAACACTTCATTTGACCCACCAATTAACTCAACATTTCATAAATTCATGTAAAACTCATAAATACTTGAAAAAGAACATTCTTGGCATGTACAACATTTTCACAAATCAAATTGAACTCACCTTGCTAGATTTAAGCTAAATCTAGATTTTCCCAACTTGAGCTCCTTTGAAGAAACTTGGATATTCAAGCCAAAAATTCCAAACCTCGATCCACAAGTTTCCAACCATAAATATTTATATCCAACCACTTAGAATCGTTCCCCAAACATTTTAAATTTCCATTTTGACCAAAACCCCAATTTTGACCTAACTTCCCTAAAATCATCCAAACCAAAATTTGAGAAATATAAACACTAGGAAGTCATCAATGGAGCATTTATAACTCATATGAAAGCTTAGAAACTAGGAGGATGAACTCACCACTTAGGTTTTGATGAAAACCTAGAAAAACCCAGATTTTCTTGAAGATAGAGGTGAAATGATGAACTCTTGATCTTTGCTTCCACTCCACCACTAAATACCCTTGGATATTCCCAAAACTAACAATCTATCCTCAAAAATCTCTCAAAAAAGAAACCATAGCAATTTGAATCGCCAAAAACGGTGTAGAAATGAGAGAGATATGACCAAATGAAGAAAGAGGCTCAAGAGAGATATGACCAAATGAAGAAATAGGCTCAAAATCGGATTTTATGCACTGCACCCGCCTGCGAGAGTGACATGCGAAAGTGACAATGTAACTTTCGCCCAAAATGTACCTAGGGTCAATATTTCTCTGCCAAAGTGACATGCTAAAGTGTCAGTGTCACTTTCGCATGCCACTTTCGCTGAGAAAGTACCGAACACTATTTTGACCATAACTTCTTCGTTTTAGCTCCGATTTTGCTCCGAAAAGAACTATTGGACCCGTATTTGAATTATTGATCCAACAAGAATATAAAATCTAGGATCTCAGCCCAAAATCATATTTCCTCTAGTTCTCTTAACAGATCGATTTCTACACTAACTTGAAATTGTACTACCCAAAAATTACGGGTGTTACACTAGGTATCATCCTACATTTATTCCTCCAATTCTTGAACATAAGTTCTTGAACAAGTATGTAGAAGTTTACAACAAGGATTTGGACACAATTAGTAATATAACAACAAACACTAAAGGACTACGATGAATTTGAGGTGTGACGCTATTTATATACGACAAATACTCACATACACTTCTCAACAAAGAGGTTTCAATCATATACCTCCTTAGAGTCTGGCTCTACCAGTAACCCCAGGTATCGTTGGATGAGTGACCATTTGGTGTGACGCTATGTGTTGGTATTTCTTGTAAGAATTCGACGATAGTCAAGACCGAAAATTAATAATCTCTAATTGTCCAAAATCACGATATTAATTGTAATAATGGTAAGTCAGGTTGAATCCATAAGGATTGCTTGAGACTATTATTCAACTTCTACACTTTTAGTAAAATTGGTGGGGTGAGATTAATAAAACTAATCACACCATTAAAGAATATAATTAAAACTGCCACCAATATCTCACTTTCATTGGTGATGCAAACAATATCATTGATTCATATGGTGCAAAATGGTAAAACAAGCGCAAATTGGCTATAGGTGTTAACAAGCTCTAACAACTTGGGTTTTCCCTTTGATTGACATTGATTAAAAACAAGTTCTTTAATCAAATCTGAACCCCATATGGGAATTTGAAGAAGCTCTCAAATTCCCAAGTGTGATTAGCATTACCAAGTTAGTAAAATCAATTATTCGAAAAAATAAGCTCACAAGCTCAACTTATTAGAGCTTTGATTACAAGATTTCAAAAAATCACATTGAAAACCTTATTGAGACCAAACAATTTAAGTTTCCACTTTATCAAAAGAGCATTGGCGTATGCATCATCACAAAGATAATATTTATCTGAAAACCTACCCACATCAAACGTATAATATACAAATAAAAAGCAATATTCAAATTAAGAATGTTGTATACCTTGTGGTGGAAAGGGGAAACCAGATCTTGGGTTAAAAGCAACCTCTCTAAGTATTCTCGAATCATGCGTTATACCTTCCCATCCAGCCCAAACAAAGGTGAATATCATGTTAAAATCACATATTCCTAGAACGTTTTGATAGCTCGACCGCCTCCTCTTCCCCTATAAGCAGTTTGATGACTAGCCGACACAATTGCATGTATAAGGGTACCGTCTAGTGCACCTATTGCACCCTTCATTGACAGAAAAAATATATGTATATATATATAACATTTTAACATGTCAAGAATAAATCTTACCGGAAATATTTCTCTCAAACGTCTTTGATTACTCGACATATTTGAAGTTGTATCAGAAGGTGTCGCCACCACGATTTCTTTTGCGAATTTCATCATCCCTAGTAAAACTTCATGGAAACAAATATGAACAGTTCTTGTAGAGCGTTGAAATCTACGTTTAATCACTCTATAACGCTCGTTATGCTCGATCATTGTCAAAAACATCGCCATCTTCTCTTCGACACTGACATGTCTACTATCTTTCACTCAATTTCTTTGTCTAAAATGATTGCATAATAGTATATATGCTTCACGTGGAAGGTGCATCAACTCTTGACATTGCGTACTAGGTCCGGTTAATAGCTATTGGGTGTACGCATATCCAGTCAATGCCTATAAGAACTACCAAGAGCATTTCTTCCTCAAAAGTTAACATCTATTCAAATAAAAGTGCATATCATAAATCCAAAAAAGAACACAAAAAAGATGCATATCATAAATCCAAAACCACATTTCATAAATCCAAAAACCACATATCAAATCCAAAACGTCAAACATCATAGTTCAAATAAACATCAAACAAAATAAGTCCTAAAAACATCATAGAAACGTGGCACCAAGTCCTTAGTAATATCCTTGTTTCTTCCCAACCATTTTCACCCAAGCTTTGGCAATTTCTTCTGGTATTGTCATCCAAGCTTCTCTATTATGAGTGTTCGTAAGAAGAGAAAAGGCAATACAGTACAAAGGGTCATCATTTTCCCACCCAAGCCCATTTAATTTCTTTAGGCATGCCTCATACGAAACAAGCTCGGGGTTCCCATATCTTGAGGACATATTATCTAAAAAGTTTATAAGCTTTTCATCAAGCTCCGAAGTAGGTTTTGTACTCTTTTTGCCTTTTGGTTTCACAATCGGAGAACGGGATGAACATGGTGTTGATGACACGGGAGCTTTATCACTTGATGTGTTGATCTCTTCATCAACGACCACAAAAGGCTCGGTGGTTGGTAAAGGGTCTTTTGTTGACGGATCATGGCCTCCAATACCCGTGGACATACCACCCTCAAATAGACGTACACACAAGTCAGGATATGGAAGACTTGTAGTCCTCAAAGATTCAACATACCTATTGGTTTGTGTTAAAAAAACATCTATAAATATACAAATAAAATAAACAAGAATTGAAATAAAACAAAATCTAAAGTTAGAAAATGACCTCCATCTCCAACTCCCATTCTTCCTGCGTCAAGTTAAAAGTGTTCGTGGAAGGATCATAGACATTGTCGGTTTTGTTTTTTTAACTTCAACCAAGCGCCATACTTTCCTTTCAGATAATCGAAATGGTTCAGCATTTGTTTTCGATCAACAACAAAATTATGTGTGGTTTTTAAAGTCTTGGGAACTTTCTTCCAAGAAATTGTCTTCAAACTACTACCCTCTTTTCCATTCAATCCCACCTCTAAAATACAAGCTTCTAGAAAATTTTCACAATATTGTGATCATCCAACTTATCCTAATCCGCTTTTGTTGGTGTGATTCACCGGTTTGTTCCATACCTAAAACAACACATAATCACACCATTTTTGAGAAAAAAACACATAAATTACACCACAATTACAGATTGCATAAAATACACCAAAAATCTGTCTAAACACATAAATCACAGATTACATAAAAAACACATAAATCACACATAGATCACAGATTGCATAAAAAACACATAAATCACATATTGTATAAAAATCACATATTGCATAAAAACCACAATCTTTATCAAACGTATGGGAACAACAACAAAAAAAGAAAAAAACATATTGCATTTTTAGAAATGAAGATGCACACATTTGATGATATTGAGTATAAAATCAGACATCACCTTCAACCAAACACTAGAATACATTGGCAGAAAAAGATGTAGCAGCGGAATGAAAAGAAAAGGAACGGAGGAGATAGCAGCAGATAAAAACGAAGGAGATAACAGCAGAAGAAGGAAAAAACAAAGCAAAAGCAAAAAAAACGTTCCTGGAAGAGAGCAGCAGTAGGCCACCGGAGAAAAGGCAGCAGCAGGTCACCGGAGAAAGAGAGCAGCAGCAGCAGGCCGTCGGAGAAAGGGCTGTCGTTGATGGAGAAGGTGTGGGAGAGAGGGGCCGGAAATGGGAGGCGATGGAGTGGAGGTAGGGTTTAGACCGTTTTTTTATAAGGGTAAAAATGTCACATTTTCATCTTAATGGGGACAACACCCATAAACCCACTGTGCGAATAAGCTCATTGCCGTGCGATTAAGTCGCAAGTAAGCACCCAAAAATATCTGCGCGAATAAGCCGGTTTACTCAATAAGCCGATTAAGTCGCAAGTAAACACACCCTAAGTGTGTGTTTGGTACAGAGACATGATATGATAGAACAAGACAAGAAGTAACATCCCAATTTTTTTTATAAAAGATAATGTTTGGGTTTATTAAATAGAGTGAGCTTATTTATTTGATAAGTTATGAATTTTAAAGTGATGGATTAAAATTAGAGTTTAACCCTGAATAAGTTATATAAATGGTTTATTTTACGAAGTTATAAGTTGAGGGGTAAGCTTTAATTTTAATTGAGAAGTTTAAGGGTAAAACTTGTTAACTATTGATAGTTGAAGGGTTATAGGATTAAATGTGGAATGAGGTGTCATGATTTCCAGCAAAAGAAATTGGTTTGGTGAGGGTTTGGTGAGGAGTTGGTGAGGAGGTGTCCTTATATGTCTTCTTAGTCATCCTAGTGTGTGTGTGTGTGTGTGTGTGTGTTTTTCGTGAGAAAGAGAGAGAAAGGGAGCCGTGGGTTTTCAAGGAAAAGAGAAGAAGAGATCGAAGATTTCAGCTGTGATTTCTAGTATAAAACTGAAGAAAAACAAGGTAACAATCCCGTATAATCTTTCCTCTTTACGTTTATAAGTTTGCTAAATAAGATGATAAGTGGGTTTTGTTAATCTATGGATGTTTTGGAAAAACTAAGTTTATGGATAGATGTTATTTATGGCCTTAAGCATATCTGCAAAATATCATAAACATTCATGGCTTAAAACTAAAGATTTCTGGGTTTTTACGTTTTTAGTTGGTTGAGACTTGCTTGAAGGTCAGTTGATTGAGACTTGCTTGAAGATGTGAATAGTGTTGAAGTCTCAATGGCCTGTTGCGACTTGGAATAGTGTTGAAGTCTCAGTAGTGGATTGAGACTTGGAATAGTGAATAGTGTTGAAGTCTCAGTAGTGGATTGAGACTTGGAATAGTGAATAGTGTTGAAGTCTCAGTAGTGGATTGAGACTTGGAATAGTGAATAGTGTCGAAGTCTCAACAATGGGTTGCGACTTTAGACGAGGATTTTGGATTATTTAAGATTCTTAGCCTTTAAGAAATACTTGTATTTTTAATTGTTCCAGATTCGGTAAGCCTGGAATGAAAGATCGCATTTCTCGAGAAAAGCTAAGAAGGAAATTCGGTAACCAATCGAGGTGAGTTTATTCAACTCTCTTTAAAATGCAGTAATTAACATTGAATTAGATGTTTTATATGTATACTTGAATATGCTTTTATATGGATTTGATCAAGTCAGAGACAAGCCAAGAGGGCAATTAAGAGTTGTGCTATGATTGATTTTCATGCTAAAATTTCTAAGATGAGTTATCTATGAAGTTGATGAGCCAATATTTATGATTATCTCGCATGCTACGTTGATTATCTATTACATGAAATTGCTATATGATTATGAATCCTGAGTACGATTTAAAGCTTTATTGAGATATGATGAACTAGTATTTATCATTATTCCTGTATGCTAAGTATGATTATCTGCTATATGCAATCTGTGATATGATTATGAATTCGGAATATGATTTGAAGCCTTATTGAGAGAAATTATAAAGGCCTATTTATGAGTTTGAAAATGTAGATAACAGTTGAGATGATGATTCCGTATCAGTTTACAGAGAAGAAATAGTAAAGGGATTGAGATGAGGAGATAATAATATTCTTTATTATATATATAGAATATGTTCGGAGAAATGATACATTGTATGCCGGACGCATATAGTAGTATCGATTATTATTATATTATATTATGTGATTTTATGCTTTTACTAAAATAGGCACCCGGTCTTCGGGGGCACTTGGGTACGGTATAATGGGAACCGATTACTCGCCATAGACCAGAGGGGTGTAATTTTAGTAATTGGGTGTACCTTGAATCATTGGGAGATCCCACTCGAGTATCGCGATATTATAATCCCATTGGGACCTTTGATTCTAAGGTGGAATGTGGAATAGGCAGATTTTGATTTGTAATTCCCATTTCGATTTATGGAAGATCAGAGATTTCCATTGTTTTCGGGAAGATCGGAGATTTCCCTGTGATGAGAGGAAGATTAGAGATAGGCATAGAGTAATTTGTAATCTCTACTTCCTGTTTAAGAAATAGGCAAGTTTTGACTTGTAATTTCTTGTGTGTGAATATTGATTGTGAATCTGGAATGATTCAGAGTTAACTCTTATTTTGTTGTTACAATTAAATGAGTTAGTCGTAGGAATGGGAGTGGGGTAGATTCCCCGATTTGGAAAGGAGTTGTCGTACGGTAAGATGGGTGAGAACAGGTTTGAGTTATCTGTTCATGTTTTAATTATTAAATTTTATTTTGATTTGAGTATTCTCACTAGGCGAAAGCCTAATGTTTCAAGTTGAATCTTCTTACCAGGTACAAGCTCCGGGAAGTAGCGGGAATGAGAGAAGAGAACTTTTGGAGAGATTCAGACTTAGAGATAACAAAGGATCTAGTTATTCTTTGAAGTCTTTGGGACAGTTGTTTAGATAATTCGATTAATCAGATTTTTATGGGGTGATTAGATTATTAAGTTATTTAAGTAATGTCAGTTGTATATAGAAACCTTACATTTGATCCTCAGGTTATATAAGTTTGAAAGTTTTTGATCATAACTGGTGGAAATTTCAAGGTTTAAATTGACTCTGTTTTTAGGGTGTTTCAGTATGGTATCAGAGCACTAGTTTAAGCGAACTAAGTATGCTGATGAGATACTTAGACTTAAGCTGAGCTGTAGTAGGTTATGATATGTGAGATATGGGTAGAAGTGTTAAGACGGGATAGTCTTAGAGTTAACGGAAATACGTGAAATTAGTGCTATGACAATGATAACGGGGATTCTCCTGTATGATATGTTCACAATTTCAATTAGCTACTGTTATTATGAATATATTGTTACACGAGCATGTCTATTTCTGAATTGTTACAGTGACTAACGATCGGTAAAGTACGTTTTTTTTGTATGTATATAAGTGCAAAATCATTTCACATGGTTATCTCTATAAGTTATAGTAAAGTGATGGTGAATTCGTCACCAAGGTCCTTTAAAGGACAGAGCAGTATATGATTGAGGGTTTGAAGGACAACCGGGAAGTGGTGGGACTCATGAAAGTCTGCCAAGGCAACCTTTAATAGGTGATTTGTTAGGTGCAGAGATAGAGTATGAGATGATTGATTAAGACAGATTTAGTATGACATGTTTGAGTATGGGGGCCATGGAATGTATATATAGCAATTATTATAAGGCCGAGAGGACGATTTCGGGTCGGAAGTAAAGTGTCAATGATAAGTTATGTAAGTAAATCGATTGACCTTGTTTGAGTAAATAGCCTTCATTGCGAGTAAATTTTTGTGCATGATGTTTTAGTGTGTGTTACATGAGTTTTCTTGATTTAAAATCAAATGCATAAATAACGATTTTATTCAAGGATGAGTTAGTATGTGCAAGTATGTATTTAAAGAAAAAGGGGCAATTTCAATTACTCGGCCTAACAAAATTTTGGGGCTTAGCAACGTGCCAAATACTTCATACTTTACGTAAAAAGTTGGATGATAGCAAATAGGTCAAGAAAGTGTTGATCAGTAAACTTTTTATAACCAACAAAGGTATTGATTTGATGATATCATATAAATGAGTGTGAGAGACGACTAGTTTACTCTGTGTCAGTAAATTTTAAACTTTCGTCGTATGAAAAGATCTTCATTTAAGATATTACTGTTGTATCAACATTTTTTTGTCGAGAAAGATTGAGTTTTACGGAAGTTTGTAGACAAACGGTTTTGAGATCATTGTGTAATACATGGGAGCTATGAAAATGATTGGGGCGTGTGTGCTCACGTTGTTTCGAATGTTGTTTAATTTAATGAGAAAAGTGTGGATTGAGTTATTTATTATATTGTCATGCATGAAGGCTATGAACTCGCTAGGTCGTAGAGTATTACGCTATAAGCTAAGAAAGAACTCCAAGAGTGGATTGGGAGAAAGTTTGTGGTTTTGGTAATTGTATTCAGATGAGAGATGAACAGTGAGAGAGTCGAAAGTGAACTTTAGTAACAATAATACGAGGGTCTGTATCCTTGTTCGGTGATTAGTAATACAGTTGCCGAGGGTCGGTCGTGTCTGGAGGAAGAATTAGGTTCAAGGTTAAGGAAGTATTGAGATGTCGAGTTTTAACTTTGAAGGCGAGAGTTGTGTAAGGTGTATGAGGCCTTTTGTTTATCACTGGGTGCGGTATGGATGCGTCCCGCGTATGCCCGTGCGTGTAGGAACAAAACTGTGAGCGATACCGGTATGCTGTTATGCAGAGGGTATGCGCAAAGTGGATATTAGTGTGCGACAATTGGGGAATTGTGAATGTTTCGAGAGTGATAAACTTTTATTTTGGGGCCGTTGGCCAATTAAGGGATTAATAAGGTAAAGATTTTAAGTAAAGAGGCATTTTGGTTTACGTAACCGTGTGAGTGACTCGTGTTTGACCAAACGTTTGTTTTGACCTTAAAGGCCTGATTTATATTCAAATGAGTCTTGTGAATATTTGTCAGTTTAGTGATTCGAGATGGGGTATTGGAGGTGATATATGCTTAACTGCATTGTTTTTTGAACCGGTGACAGTTTAAGTGTTGGTCTTAGGTGTAAAGACTGTTTGATATTGTACTTAGTATCTTTGGAACTAATGAACCTGGGCATATTATTTACATTGTGGAGTATGAAGAGAGTTGCATTTACGTGTACTTGCAAATGATTTGACTTCATTGGGAAAGTAGCAATGAAGGGGTCGTAAGATTATCACGTCTCGGAGCGTATGTGGCATGATGTGAGTTAGATGTATTTATTTGCGTGAGTGATATTGATAAATAATCTTTAGATCCTTTGAGTAGAGGACTCTGTTTTGGATTCAGTTAAGTCTTAAGAACTTTGACCCGATTTGAAAAGCTTGGCGTAGGATTGGGGTTGAACTTGCATAATCGGTATTGAAAATTTAGGTTTATATAACGTGAATGCATTGGTTATCCTTTTGGAATCATGTATGAATGTTAAGTATTAATCAGAAGCTTAAAAGTTGAAGGATCACTTTGTGGGATTGTTAGAACAGTGAAGGACTGTTGCTTTTAGATAAGTGATTACTTACGATGTGGAAGATTTATAAAAGATGAAATATTAGAGATGAACAAAGGGAGTGTATAGATTATGTTGATCTGTGAGAAGTTGTACCCTGTTCATGCAACGTATTGGAATCACAAAGAGCTAGTAAGAACGAATAAGTCAAGTTAATTAGAAGATCGTGAGTGGTAGTTCAACTAAAGTTGGGGAGGAGATATTTAGTGATATAGACTCGGGTATTTGGACGAGAAAACAGGATTATAAAATTAAAGATGTACAAATGACTATGAGAGACATGGTCTGTGGTAAATGTTATGAGTGGAGAATGTATGAACGAGCAGTGGCATTAATTGCCAAGATGCATGTGTCATCTAGTATGAGACGTGATGTTAGAAAGAGGAAGTATCCGAATGAAAGTTTTTGGAATTCCGGTTGGAAAGTATTATTTGTTAATAAAGTTGATAGAACATGTGGTTTGTAAGATAACTTGGTAATATGGCTTTTATCGAAATAGAATGTCGGAGCAGTGGTGAGTGTATTTAAAGAATTGGATGGTATGAGTTGCCAGTTAAGTTGTATTTTGAATCACTGAAAGTTTAATAGAGATGATGAGTATGTAGGTCAATATGGTGTAGCGAAGGCAAGATTGTTAAGGAAATAAGTTGCTCCTTATGTGTGAAGAAATGTACGAGAAATTGTTAGTTGAAGATCTAAGAATGGTAATAACTTCGAACGGTAATGTCGTTTCAAGATAACTTGGTTGAATGTTTGAAGCTAGAGATCTTGGTGAAACTGTTTAATTATATTTCGTAAGGAGAAAATACTATCAGCATGTGGAGAGTTGGAAGAAAGAGACGTATAATACTGGAAAAATAGTATTCCATACTAACGTGGGGGAAGCAAGGATAGAAAGATCGGACTTAAGAATGTAATCACATTGCAAGTTCAATAAGAGTTATCACTTCTGATGTTCAATATTTTGGTGCCTAGTTATATTGGGGTTGTACGATGAGATAGTGATGTGAGGAGGTAATAGCATCCTATATCAAAGAAATATGTAAGTCATGGAAGTAATAATGGAATACCGTGATTGTTGAAGTATTTAATAGTAACGTGTATGCTTAATTTACAGTGTACGTAAAATTTCAGGTAATACATGTTAACGTTATTTTGAGACCTGGAGAGTGAGTTGTGATAATGATGCGGTGTGGAGGAACCAGAGGTAATTTTGGAAAGATCGGTTAGAAAGCCACGTAGTGGTAATGAGATAGCTATGTTGAAAGTACAGTGGAAACACCATAGAGGTACTAACGTAACTTTAGAGTCAGAAGAGAGTATGAGGGTTAAGTATCCTCATTTGTTTACCTGATTTTGATTTCGGGGACGAAATCATTTTCAAGTTGGGGAGTATTGTAACATCCCAATTTTTTTTATAAAAGATAATGTTTGGGTTTATTAAATAGAGCGAGCTTATTTATTTGATAAGTTATGAATTTTAAAGTGATGGATTAAAATTAGAGTTTAACCCTGAATAAGTTATATAAATGGTTTATTTTACGAAGTTATAAGTTGAGGGGTAAGCTTTAATTTTAATTGAGAAGTTTAAGGGTAAAACTTGTTAACTATTGATAGTTGAAGGGTTATAGGATTAAATGTGGAATGAGGTGTCATGATTTCCAGCAAAAGAAATTGGTTTGGTGAGGGTTTGGTGAGGAGTTGGTGAGGAGGTGTCCTTATATGTCTTCTTAGTCATCCTAGTGTGTGTGTGTGTGTTTCGTGAGAAAGAGAGAGAAAGGGAGCCGTGGGTTTTCAAGGAAAAGAGAAGAAGAGATCGAAGATTTCAGCTGTGATTTCTAGTATAAAACTGAAGAAAAACAAGGTAACAATCCCGTATAATCTTTCCTCTTTACGTTTATAAGTTTGCTAAATAAGATGATAAGTGGGTTTTGTTAATCTATGGATGTTTTGGAAAAACTAAGTTTATGGATAGATGTTATTTATGGCCTTAAGCATATCTGCAAAATATCATAAACATTCATGGCTTAAAACTAAAGATTTCTGGGTTTTTACGTTTTTAGTTGGTTGAGACTTGCTTGAAGGTCAGTTGATTGAGACTTGCTTGAAGATGTGAATAGTGTTGAAGTCTCAATGGCCTGTTGCGACTTGGAATAGTGTTGAAGTCTCAGTAGTGGATTGAGACTTGGAATAGTGAATAGTGTTGAAGTCTCAGTAGTGGATTGAGACTTGGAATAGTGAATAGTGTTGAAGTCTCAGTAGTGGATTGAGACTTGGAATAGTGAATAGTGTCGACGTCTCAACAATGGGTTGCGACTTTAGACGAGGATTTTGGATTATTTAAGATTCTTAGCCTTTAAGAAATACTTGTATTTTTAATTGTTCCAGATTCGGTAAGCCTGGAATGAAAGATCGCATTTCTCGAGAAAAGCTAAGAAGGAAATTCGGTAACCAATCGAGGTGAGTTTATTCAACTCTCTTTAAAATGCAGTAATTAACATTGAATTAGATGTTTTATATGTATACTTGAATATGCTTTTATATGGATTTGATCAAGTCAGAGACAAGCCAAGAGGGCAATTAAGAGTTGTGCTATGATTGATTTTCATGCTAAAATTTCTAAGATGAGTTATCTATGAAGTTGATGAGCCAATATTTATGATTATCTCGCATGCTACGTTGATTATCTATTACATGAAATTGCTATATGATTATGAATCCTGAGTACGATTTAAAGCTTTATTGAGATATGATGAACTAGTATTTATCATTATTCCTGTATGCTAAGTATGATTATCTGCTATATGCAATCTGTGATATGATTATGAATTCGGAATATGATTTGAAGCCTTATTGAGAGAAATTATAAAGGCCTATTTATGAGTTTGAAAATGTAGATAACAGTTGAGATGATGATTCCGTATCAGTTTACAGAGAAGAAATAGTAAAGGGATTGAGATGAGGAGATAATAATATTCTTTATTATATATATAGAATATGTTCGGAGAAATGATACATTGTATGCCGGACGCATATAGTAGTATCGATTATTATTATATTATATTATGTGATTTTATGCTTTTACTAAAATAGGCACCCGGTCTTCGGGGGCACTTGGGTACGGTATAATGGGATCCGATTACTCGCCATAGACCAGAGGGGTGTAATTTTAGTAATTGGGTGTACCTTGAATCATTGGGAGATCCCACTCGAGTATCGCGATATTATAATCCCATTGGGACCTTTGATTCTAAGGTGGAATGTGGAATAGGCAGATTTTGATTTGTAATTCCCATTTCGATTTATGGAAGATCAGAGATTTCCATTGTTTTCGGGAAGATCGGAGATTTTCCTGTGATGAGAGGAAGATTAGAGATAGGCATAGAGTAATTTGTAATCTCTACTTCCTGTTTAAGAAATAGGCAAGTTTTGACTTGTAATTTCTTGTGTGTGAATATTGATTGTGAATCTGGAATGATTCAGAGTTAACTCTTATTTTGTTGTTACAATTAAATGAGTTAGTCGTAGGAATGGGAGTGGGGTAGATTCCCCGATTTGGAAAGGAGTTGTCGTACGGTAAGATGGGTGAGAACAGGTTTGAGTTATCTGTTCATGTTTTAATTATTAAATTTTATTTTGATTTGAATATTCTCACTAGGCGAAAGCCTAATGTTTCAAGTTGAATCTTCTTACCAGGTACAAGCTCCGGGAAGTAGCGGGAATGAGAGAAGAGAACTTTTGGAGAGATTCAGACTTAGAGATAACAAAGGATCTAGTTATTCTTTGAAGTCTTTGGGACAGTTGTTTAGATAATTCGATTAATCAGATTTTTATGGGGTGATTAGATTATTAAGTTATTTAAGTAATGTCAGTTGTATATAGAAACCTTACATTTGATCCTCAGGTTATATAAGTTTGAAAGTTTTTGATCATAACTGGTGGAAATTTCAAGGTTTAAATTGACTCTGTTTTTAGGGTGTTTCACAAGACAAGACAGTTGTTTAACGTTTGGTAAGACATGACACGACAGAACAAGACCGGTTAAATGACCAATTTACCGCCAGTGAGATGGTTAGTGTTTTTTTTACCAAATAATCAATCTAGAAAATTAATAAATAATATTTAAAAATACAAAAATATCCAACATATTGATTAAAAAACTCACATTCATAAATCAAAAAACTTAAACAACATGTTTACCAACACACATCTTATAGAAAAGTTCAAATGTTTACCATTGTATACCAAAAGTCCTAAACAAAAAAGTTCAAATGTTTACCGACTAACATCACATGCCTAACTTACTTAAGACGTTCTTCACAAATGATGGCATGAAAGTAGCATTTATGCCGTTCCAAAGTGTAGTTGAACAGGGTTATCTGCAAAATACATGTTGTAACACCCTCAAAATATGGAAAAAGCGATAAACAATATTTTTATTTATACATCAAATAAGAAATAATTTACTTTCTAAAAGTCAACACTTGACTACCTACAATGGCAATCGATGATTCATATCACCAAATAATATATCAAAACCCAACAAATTAGAGAGGGGTGTTAGTAAATCATAGAAGTAGCGAACTATATATTAACTAGGTAACACCACTGCGCCTTGCGCGGTGAATACAAATACTATTATAAAGATTACTATATTTTACTAAAAAAATTATTGATTTATAAGCAGTTGTTATCTTATAGAAAAATTCAAATGTTTACCATTGTATACCAAAAGTCCTAAACAAAAAAGTTCAAATGTTTACCGACTAACATCACATGCCTAACTTACTTAAGACGTTCTTCACAAATGATGGCATGAAAGTAGCATTTATGCCGTTCCAAAGTGTAGTTGAACTGGGTTATCTGCAAAATACATGTTGTAACACCCTCAAAATATGGAAAAAGCGATAAACATTTTTTTATACATCAAATAAGAAATAATTTACTTTCTAAAAGTCAACACTTGACTACCTACAATGGCAATCGATGATTCATATCACCAAATAATAATTCAAAACCCAACAAATTAGAGAGGGGTGTTAGTAAATCATAGAAGTAGCGAACTATGTATTAACTAGGTAACACCACCGCGCCTTGCGCGGTGAACACAAATATTATTATAAAGATTACTATATTTTACTAAAAAAATTATTGATTTATAAGCAGTTGTTATCTTATAGAAAAATTCAAATGTTTACCATTGTATACCAAAAGTCCTAAACAAAAAAGTTCAAATGTTTATCGACTAACATCACATGCCTAACTTACTTAAGACGTTCTTCACAAATGATGGCATGAAAGTAGCATTTATGCCGTTCCAAAGTGTAGTTGAACTGGGTTATCTGCAAAATATATGTTGTAACACCCTCAAAATATGGAAAAAGCAGTAAACATTTTTTTATTTATACATCAAATAAGAAATAATTTACTTTCTAAAAGTCAACACTTGACTACCTACAATGGCAATCGATGATTCATATCACCAAATAATAATTCAAAACCCAACAAATTAGAGAGGGGTGTTAGTAAATCATAGAAGTAGTGAACTATATATTAACTAGATAACACCACCGCGCCTTGGGCGGTGAATACAAATATTATTATCAAGAGTACTATATTTTACTAAAAAAATTATTGATTTATAAGCAGTTGTTATCTTACTAAGAAACAAAAAAAATTTATAATTTATTAAAATAAGTATTGTTAACTTACTAAAGTAAATAATATAAACATTGTTATCTTACTAAGAAAATAAAATAATTTAAAAGTTTTGATTTATAATCATTATTAGCTTACTGAGAAAAACAAAAAATTTAAATAAATAAAAAATATACTTTATTAAATAAGCTTTGATTTATAAGTGTTGTTAGCTTATCCAAAAATAATTTAAATAAATAAAAATATATCATATTAAAAAAATTTATTTATAAACATTTTTAACTTACTAAAAGAAAAAAATATTATACTGTATTAAAATAAGTATTTGATTTATAATCATTGTTCTCTATCTTAATAAAATAAGTTCGTATAATATTTAATTTAAGTAGCTTATGAAGCAAAAATATATCAATAAACTCAATAATTATAATAAAATAACCATTGTTAAAAAATAATAATTATAATTTATTAAAAAATAAAATAATTTAAAATGATTGATTTATAATTAGTCTTAACTTATTAAGAAAAACAAAAAATTAAATAAAATTAGTTTTGATTTATAAGTATTGTTAACTTATCCATAAAAATGTAAATAAATAAAAAACATACCATATTAAAAATATTTTTGTTTTATAAGCATTGTTAACCTACTAAAAGAAAAAATATTTAATCTATTAAGATAATAAGTATTTGATTTATAAGCGTTGTTATCTATTTTAATAAAATAAATTCATATAATATTTAAATCGTGTACACTTACGAATAAATTAAATCAATAAACACAATTATTATAGTAAAATAATCATCGTTACAAAAGAATATATATAATTTTAAAATTTTAATGAATGTGATTTTGTTAAATTTTGATTTAATTAAATAAAAAAATAAGTTTGAATAAATCAATAAAAAGATAAGTATAGAAAATGAAAGGTTAAACACATTTAATGCTACATTTTTTATTTAAAAAAATTCAAAATTCTCAAAAAATTCTAAGGCCTCAATGAGGCTTTTCCTTAACTCTTTCTCTTACATTATTTTATATATATATATATATATATATATATATATATATATATATATATATATTAATGTTAGCCTAAAGGATTTGATTATTAAGCATTTTGTTAGATTAATAAGGAAAACAAAAATAATACAAAATCACTAAAAAGATACACTTTTAAAATAAGTTTCGAATTATAAGCATTGTTAGCCTAATAAGAAAAAAGACTTTGATTATTAAGCATTTTGTTAGATTAATAAGAAAAACCAAAAAAATACAAAATCACTACAAAATATACACTTTTAAAATAAGTCTTGAATTATAAGTATACAAAATTTATTGATTTATAAGCATTTGAATTATAAGTATACAAAATTTATTGATTTATAAACATTGTTAACTTAAACAAAACAAAATAAAACAAAGTATACAAAATTTATTGATTTATATTGATGTTAACTTAAAAAAAATACAAAAGAGAATGAAAGGTTGTAGTCATTTAATGCAACATTTTTTTTAAAGAAAGCCAAAACTCTAACAAAATTCTAAAGCCTCAATGGAGGCTTCTCCTTAATCATCTCTCCCTACATTCTCCTTTATATATTTATATATATATATATATATATTAATTGTTAGCCTAATAAGAAAAAAGACTTTGATTATTAAACATTTTGTTACATTAATAAGAAAAACAATAAAAAATACAAAATCACTACAAAATATACACTTTTAAAATAAGTCTTGAATTATAAGTATACAAAATTTATTGATTTATAAGCATTGTTAATTTAAACAAAACAAAATAAAACAAAGTATACAAAATTTATTGATTTATATTGATGTTAACTTAAAAAAAATACAAAAGAGAATGAAAGGTTGCAGTCATTTAATGCAACATTTTTTAAAGAAAACCAAAACTCTATCAAAATTCTAAAGCCTCAATGGAGGCTTCTCCTTAATCCTCTCTCCCTACATTCTCCTTTATATATATATACACATTGATTGGGTTGGTTGACTTACAAATCTTTCCTTTACCATTATTTATATGTAATTGTATCTTTTTTCTAACATCTTGCTTGTTTTATAAAATTCAATTGTTAACAAAAAAATGACAAATAATGTGAAAATAGAATATACTATACTCTAATATCAATTTTTGAGAAACCGCTTTCCAAAAGCTACACTTTGAAGTTTGAAGAACACACAATATCATTGTTGATACAATTATGGAAATGCATTATGTTATTTAGCAATTAAATGAACAAACTATAGGGAATTTAATTAAAATACCCAAAGTTTGACTTTGACTTACCAAAATACCCATTTCTTTCCCGAATTTGACAAAATACCCATTTTTTCCGCGATTGGGTCCGCGATCGCGGACCAGGGTTCATTTTGAAAAATTTGTATCCCGCGATCGCGAAGAAAAGTCCCGCGACACACCCAATTCCTTCAATTTGATGACTTTTGAATTGAAATGTTACACTTTCAACCCCTATATCTATTTACTTACTTTACTTTATACCTTTTACTTTCATAATTTTAATTTTACATTTAACACATATAATCGATATATATTAAAATAATTAATTATAAGAATATAATTTTTAAATATAAAAAATATTTTTATGTAGTATATATGATATATATTAAAATAAATAAATCCAAAAATATTCAATATTGGGCTCATTTCGAACGTATCGAAGATACGATTATAATGGTGTAACTTGTTAAAATTAAAACGTATTTTGTTAACGTATTTTAGTTAATAAACGATTATATGTGTTAAATGTAAAATTAAAATTATGAAAGTAAAAGGTATAAAGTAAAGTAAGTAAATAAGTATAGGGGTTGAAAGTGTAAATATCAATTATAAATCACAAATTTGAGTTGGTAGCGGGGGAGAGATTTTAAAAAATGGTCCCTGGTATAGGGGTTGAAAGTGAAATTCAATAAAAATCACAAATTTGAGTTGTGTCACGGGATTTTGTGTGTGTCGCAGGATTAATAGCGGGATCAACATTTTCATTTTATACCCTGGTCCGCGATCGCGAACCCAATCGCAAATAAATGGGTATTTTGATAAAATGAACGAGAAAATGGGTATTTTGGTAAGTCAAAGTCAAACTTTGGGTATTTTAATTAAATTCTCCAAACTATAACTTTATAGACAAAGAAATAGTATAACTTATAAACCAAAAATCTTTCTTTTTTTTTTATTATTACACCTTCTTATTTGGGATATACTTTTGATATAAACACCAAACTTAAATTTATGAAAATAAGCCTCTTTATACTTTAAAACAAAATAGATTATGCTTTTAATACATAATTAATCTGCCGTTTACGAAATACTTAACCGGGTAAGTGTATATCAAGTTACATTACTCTGCCGGATGCATATGGTAAAGACCAATAATCTTATCCGGTAAAAACGAATGCAAAAACCGAGAGTCTTACCCGGTAAGTGACGGTAACGAATCTTACCATGGTTAGCGCTTACTGGGTAAATTGTTGCATATGATACCTTTTTTGTCGACTAAAATCTTGTCCGATAAGAAAGTGATATTATTTAACTTTACCGACAAACACTTATCTGGATAAACATTTGATAAAGGACTCCTAAGTCAAATTACAAGAAATGAGGTCCAATTTATTCAATCATATAAAACCATCAACTATTCAACCTAACTCTATAATGTGTCTATATACCTACCATTAATAGTTCTATTACAATAAACATGATATAAAGAAAGCTATTTGTTAAACTTTTTATCAAATTAGTTTATTGAAAAGGTTAAAGATAAGGTGTGATTATAAAATTTATAATAAGGTTTGTGTATAAAAAGAAATTAGAAGTATCTTAACACATTATTTCTAAATATGAATGAAATGAAACAGACTAAACAAATTTAGGTATATTTTTTTTTCTAAAACAAGATTTACGTTCGATATAAAGATTGAAGCGTTACCAAATAGCCATTTTGCCTCAAAATTTCACCAAATAACCATTTTTATAGAGGATGTTTGCCATAATTTCACCATATTCGCTTAGCAAATTTGTGGATTTACCTTTTGAGGAATTTTTTATCGGATGATGGGCCATATCTTAGTCGAAAGGAAGAAGATTTACTTTCCGTGCCATATTTTATGTAGATTTGTTGATTTATCGGCTATTTCGTGATAATGTTTGAAAAACGAATATTTGGTGATTTTATAAGAGAAAAATGACTGATTCGGTGATTACCCCTACAAAGATACATACAATATAAATATTTTAGAGTAAACTAAGAGTGTCGGGAAAAAACATAATGAAGTTCAGGTCAAACAGTTCGGCTTCTTCAATTCAGTTATATGTTCTTATTCAATTTGGTTTTTAGTTATATTTTTTCCGTCACAACAGAATAAAAATATTATATTATTATTTTTTATATTTATATTTATAGATTATTTCAAACTAATAAAATAATTACGTTTGGGTTAATTGGTTCGAGTTGTTCAGTTTGCGGTTACGTTATAATTATCAACATTCTTTTTATGTTTCGGTTATACATAATAAATAAAATGTATTTATAGCCAATCAATCCAGTATAAATTTTGTTTAAACTTTTAAGTAAATTTATTTTAGAAGTTAATGAACATTTTTTTGAAATTACTTTAACTTCTGAGTTTTGAACTACTAAATAAACAAAAAAACATTTTATTTGACAAACTTCATTAAAATATCTTTAAAAACCCTGTACAGTAAACTACGATTTAGTCATGCAGTTTGGCAGTTTTCATCTCTGCAATTTTGAAATTACAAGTTGGTCACATAATTTACAAAAACACTTGGACTTGGTACTCTTCCCACTAACGACGTTAAATTTAATCCGTTAAGTAAGACATTTTAGTCTTTCTATTATTGTTTGGTCCACACATTATACAATATATATGTGTATGTATATATGTACACACATTACACACACATAGACACTAACTTCATCTTCCACAAACTTCAACTTAGCCAACAACCGTGCAATTTTACCAATGTGAGCTATTCGTCGTTCCCTAATCACCATTGTAGACACATGTACACTAAGGTGACTTCTAAATATGCAAATCCAACATCTATATAACAATACACAGACAACCCCCACCCTCGGTCCTTAACATCTCCGTCGACGTCTTCATTGGCCTCTTACCATCTCCAACCATCTCCTCTTTCCCGTAACTTTCCTTTTACTTTATTCTTTTCTCTTATACCAGTCTCCCTCTCCTAGCATCATCACAAACAAACCCACACCTCACACAAAAACTCATAAAAAAGATAACTAGATTTTATTTATTTAACAACAATACAAACAATACAAAATCTCTCTAAAACTAAAAGAATAAACCCTAGTTTTTACAGTGAAGAACTAGAGAGAAGAATAATATATAGAGAGAGAGAATAGAACTGTTGTAGAATCAAAATGTAATCTGATAATGAAAAGTGAGAAGAAAACGTCCAAATTGATCTTGTATATATTTATCATAAAAGTTCAACTTCAGTCCCTCAACTTCTTCAGAAGAGCTCCGCTACCCTCCATCTTCAATATAGTGAAGCACAACCCACATCTTCCAACATGAATACAAACAGCCCGTTCTCTTAACACTTAAAACCTTGCAACAATACAAAATACTCAAATTAGAACAAGAATGTAAACCTGTCAAGATTGCACAAATAAATTGATGTTTTAACAAAAACGCTAGCATGAATCTTCCCCAATATACAAGTTTCGAACCGCGATTCAGATATTGGAAAAGGGCCTCTCTCGATGACCCTTCTTTGGTGGTAGCATTTGTCAAACGTATTTAGTTGTCATTCGAAAACGCTTTAAATGGACCAAATTGTTTTTTTCTTATTTTTCCCATGTTTTTACGAGGCTTTCGTGTGAACAACGATATGATTCTGGCTTCCAAACCCGTTTTTGACATTTTATGGGCCGGAGCATTTGTAAACAATGGACCTTCTATATATTAGAAAATATCTTCAGTCAATGGTTTTTGTTATAAAAAACAACAATGTATATAAAAAAATGCTAATAATTCACTTTAAACATTTATTCGAATATATCTATACATAAATCAATCAATAATAGTTTAGAAATCAGTATTATCGACTTATCTTTTTCTGCATTCTGTTCTACCATCAAAGACATCATACAATACATGACATAATTTGGGTCACAATATTGACTCTTTGGAGTAACAATTTATGTTAAACAATATAAATCAGGGAATTTAATTAAAATACCCAAAGTTTGACATTGACTTACCAAAATACCCATTTCTCTCCTGAATTTGCCAAAATACCCATTTTTTCCGCGACCCTGGTCCGCGATCGCGGACAGGGACCAATTTTGAAAAATTGAATCCCGTGTCCCGCGATTTGATTGTTTTGATTTTCAATTTACACTTTCAACCTCTATACTTATTTTTTACTTTACTTTATACCTTTTACTTTCATAATTTTAATTTTACATTTAACACATATAATCGTTTATTAACTAAAATACGTTAAAAAATACGTTTTAATTTTAACAAGTTACACCATTATAATCGTCTCTTCGATACGTTCGAAATGAGCCCAATATTGAATATTTTTGGATTTATTTATTTTAATATATATCATATATACTACATAAAAATATTTTTATATTTAAAATTCATATTCTTATAATTAATTATTTAATTTATGGTACATTTCTTATTTTAAAATACATTTTATTTATTTTGTTATCGATGGTCCAAGTGTAAGTATTAAAAATTGGCGGAGGCTTTGTGATGGACAGCCATCGATCCTTTTGTGCATACTCTGTAACTGCAAATACTTCAGCTCCAAACACATATGAATCATCGTTCGCCAAATACCCATTTTCACAATTCTTAAATGAGTCAAGTGATACCAACTTGTCAAAACCTCATTTCATATTCTTCTCGTGAAACCTTGTCCTATTGCCATTCACGATATCTATAAACACATACAAATAATAATAATTTAAAACGATTTAATGAATTAGTTAATATATGATTATTATGTTAATGCAATAGGAGTGTAAAACAAAATTGAAAAAAATAAGAGATGTACCATAAATTAAATAATTAACTATAAGGGTATGAATTGTAAATATAAAAAATATTTTTATGTAGTATACATGATATATATTAAAATATATAAATCAAAAAATATTCAATATTGGGCTCATTTCGAACGTATCGAAGAGACGATTATAATGGTGTAACTTGTTAAAATTAAAACGTATTTTTTTAACGTATTTTAGTTAATAAACGATTATATGTGTTAAATGTAAAATTAAAATTATGAAAGTAAAAGGTATAAAGTAAAGTAAGTAAATAAGTATAAGGGTTGAAAGTGTAAATATCAAATCAAAACTCACCAAATCGCGGGATTCAATTTTTCAAAATTGGTCCTGTCCGCAATCGTGGACCAGGGTCGCGGAAAAAATGGGTATTTTGGCAAATTCAAGAGAGAAATAGGTATTTTGATAAGTTAAAGTCAAACTTTAGGTATTTTAATTAAATTCCGTATAAATCATTTGGGTTTCTACATATTATATTCTCCAATGTAATTTATTAATGCATTTTGGGCCTGATAGTTGAGAACAAATGACCGTTTAACTTTTACAGATCTAATCTCCAATGTTTATTAATGCATTTTGGGCCCTTGTTAGTACTAAACTTTTCTTGGGCTGTTATTATATACTAAAAAAGCTTTTCTTGGGCTATTATTACGTATTCTGAAGTTGGATCTCCTTCTATGTAGCTCAAAAACAAACGTCCAAAATAAAAAAGATACACAATTTTAGGAGTATGTTATTATTACACCTTTTAATTAAACAAAATACAAATTTAAATGTAAAAGTAGAGATTTACTTTAGAAAATGGATACTTATTTTAGGACAAACAAAAATAATACTTATTTTGAGACGAAAAGAGTATATAAATATAAATATATTTATCTTTTAAATTGAAATAAGAGAAAACAAGAAACAAATAAAAAAACCCTTTCGGTTAACTGATGAAAGTTAATGTCCGTTAGATCCAAGCCTTTTTCCATACCACCACGATTGAAAACTGTGAAACCATAGGGACCAAAATTGTAGTTTACTCAAGTTATTATCTTTTGTAGGTTAGACCCCTGTGGTTACAGAAGAGAAAACGTGACCTGGTTATGGATAACATTCAACCTGTATCTGTAACACCCCCGTTCTAAGGAACGAGAGGTTACTTCTAAACATAATAAACAATATCAAATGTCTTCAAAAATTATAAAGTCTCCAAATAAGAAATAAACTCCAAACCAAAGATTCAAGTAGATCCCAACAAATAAGCAAAACCAAACATAAATATTTACCGAGAGAGCTAGCCTAATAAACGAATGAAATAAATTAAATAATGTCTAAAATTGTAGTCATTCTTTTGAAACCTCTTCCAGTCGGAAACTTAACCACTCTTCACACGAAACCTTAGCCACCCCCTTGATTACCTGCCGTGAGGAAAGGAGATAGAAAACACGGCTGAGCCAAATGCTCAGTGCGCGGATGTATGACCATAACAAAAATGAAGTAACACTGAAAGCGTAATAATTCAATCTCATGATATTAGACACAATGGTTTCAAAAATCTAGCGAAAACGATGATTTATACTTTCAACGAATAATATATAGTGTGACAAAAGTCTAACTTAACTGACAATATCAAAATCAAATAATTAACATATGATGGGATGAATCGAGCTCGAATAACGCATACACTTGCATATCCACCGACGTGACAAGTGTCAGACATCTGGCCACAAAGGCCCGTACGTTGGGTAGCAAATCCACACGTACTAAATGTGAGATGCGGCGTTGGGCACTACACCGACATCCACCCTACAAACATATCACAAAAACTAGGGTCGACCCATACGCCTCCTAAATCACATAATCACATCATAAATCGCTCCTCACAAGAGCACAAAAGAGGAGACGCCGTGGTCTAATCACACCGCCACGGTTAGTGTCACGTCATCGGTGCCACAATGACATGCCTATGGTACCCCCATAGGTGGTTAGTAGCTCGACTTAACCGAAATAATTGTCACCACACATGTGACGTATAACAAATAATGATTTTACGCAAAAGGTGTCGGAGTCAAATAAAAGGTTATTCACACTTATTCAAAAATGGTCTCAACGGATTGAGAGATCGAAATCAAATCAAACCAATTTTTATAAAATGATCGATGGCAAAACGTAAATAAGTCACATTTAAATAACGACGCCATCGACTAATACATTTCGAACAATCGAATTAAATCTCCAAAAGTTGAAAATCAAGTAAAACATCTTATTAGTATTGACATCACGAATACAGCTTTTATAAAAATGTGACCTTGAATAATTACGAGCGAAATAACGAAACGGTAACGGACAAATCAAATAATCATGAAGCATGTATTGCGAATTAAACGAAAGCTTGAGGGTTCGTAAACTTACTTAAACGAATCGAATGAACGAAAAGGTTTAACTTCAAAAGTGTGTCACGTCACATGTGAACAAATCATACTAATTACAAAAAGAATCAAAAAGACATTTGTTTATACAAAAATGTCGACCAATTCCATTAAAAGCTTTATATTTCCTAACACACTTTATTGACGACTTACGAATGGAAAAGGATTTTAAATGGCATGAGATTTAGCAAACCATTAACATAAATACTTGAATGGGATCTTACAAAAGACTTGAAAACAAAAACATATGGAAAGCCGAAACCATAAGTAGGATAGGAATTTCACACTCAAAAGCTTTTCTAAATCGAGTATCACATGTTTTAGCACTTTACACGTTTAGAAATCCCAGATTATATCATACTTCCAGTAGGTTTTTGAAAATTATATCTAAACAAAAGTTTTACATAAAAGTCTTGTGATTCCATAAAATCAAGAATGAACTGAATCGGATTTAAAATGAATTATATACGAATTTTTGAAAACAGTCGCGCAGTTTTGGCCTAAACCGAGATCAGTTTCGGAAAACACGGATTTTAGACGTCTTAGAATAAAAATCACAGTTTGCTCGTGTGACAATAAAACGTTGTAGACATCTCCAGGTTTTCAAAAACGTATTATATGAATTTATCCGATAAACGAGCGATTTGTTATGATTTTTACAAATAACATGAATTTTCAGAGAGAAATTTGGCAGCTTATAAAAACAGATTTTGATCTTTTAAACATATTCATAACTCGATTTATCGCATGAAACACCAACGGAGAACATACCCTACGATAGACGTGATCAAACGATTTACTAATTGGACGGGAACACAAACCAACTTGGTTGTACACCGAATCGAACGAAAGAATCGAAGAAAAGACAAGGAAACCATAGATACAATATATATACAACAAATTAAATAAACGTAACGAATCAACACATATACAACGGATTGAATAAACACAAAGAGAGAGAAAAATAAGGAATCCGTACACATGTAAAACTACTCAAATAAACACAGATTAACGAGAGGGAGAATAGGGAATTCGTACACATGTAAAACTACTCAAATAAACACAGATTAACGAGAGTGAGAATAGGGAATCCGTACCTTAACCAATTTCTGAATTTTGCTGATAAACTCCATCATACTTCTTCAACGAATCACTAAAATAATGATCAAAACTTCAAATAAAACTCAACTTCAAATCTAACTTCGAACATAACGATTGTCGCTTGAAACTCCCAATATATTTAGCCTTAACTCTTGTTTTTTTTTCTTCCTTTTTTTTGTTGCTAAACCCAATGCGATATAATGAAGTGAAACAAATCAGGTTATACCAATTAGAGTTCTAATTAAGAAAACCATGGCCGCCGAAATTCCATAGGGTTTTATCCCAAGTTCTTAAAAGTTTTCCTTATTATCAAAACTAGTCCCTCAAATCTTATAAGGTTTCTAAACATGACTCAAACATTTATTTGCATAATATATTTATATAAAATTACGGGATATTACAGTATCCATGTATAAAAAACGAAGAAAATACGAAGAATTGAAAAAGTGTTGAAGAGCAGAGCACGCATCTTAAAGATAACGACATGCCCAAACAGATGCTCTTCTTCGAGAAATACCCACCACACCAAATCTTATTCAACCTCCCACCTCTTTCCCTTCTTCTTCTAATCAATTAATTAATTACTCCATCCAATCCATTTCTGTGTATCTTGCCATATGTAAATCGCTCACCAATTTGTTTAGGAGGATTATTGCTTGGGTTTATAGTATAGATCAAATGAGTATGATGGTGATGGAGGGTATGATGGAAAAGGGTGTTTTAGACGATATAATTAAGAGGTTATTGGAAGGTAGAGGAGGGAAACAGGTTCAGCTATCTGAGGCAGAGATCCGTCAGCTGTGCGTCAACGCTAGACAAATCTTTCTTTCTCAGCCTACTCTTCTTCACCTACATGCTCCAATCAGGATCTGTGGTATGGTTGCACAACTTTTTTTTTTCTTCATCTTTTTCCATTTGGGATATGTTTTTTGGGGAATTTTTTTGATTATGATGCTCAAATCGCAGGTGGGTATGATTACAGTACTTGTTTTTTATGGTATTTGATTTAGGGATGTGTTTTTTTTATGGAATTCTTTTGATTATGATGCTCATGCACAGATGGGTATGATTGGATTTGTGCATATGTTATATGTATAAATTTGAGCTATATTGTTTTCAAATCAAGTAGTGTTCGATTGGGTGCCCTAACTAACTAACTATATATATATATATTACTCGGTGTCTGGTTTAGGGGAAAACTACAGAAAAATGAAAAACTGAAGAACAACCTGGAAACTGTTCATCCTGACGGTATGCACGTGTGCATACAAGTAATTTGTATGGTATGCACATGTGCATAACAAGCACACATGCATAAAAGCCAAAAAAATAGCTTCAATTACTTGTATATACAAGATGAACGGTTACAGGGTGTTCCTCAGTTTTTCATTTCTTTGAGGTTTCCCCTGAACCCCCCTCATCTTACTGAAGGGGGTTATTCATACTTGATCTGATTTGGAGTTTGTTCTCTTTGTTGTGTAGTAAAATTTTAGGATCTCATCACTTATTTTGAGTATATAGTTCTTGGTGAGTTGGTACCTTTCTTTGAATTGTCTGGTTTTTGGGTTTCGAGTTTGTTCATTTCTCACGGCGTTGATGTTGGTTATGCGGAAAACCCCCAAAAGTGCAAAAACTGAGGAACACCTTAATAAATATTATCGGTATGTACATGTGCGTACAAGTAATTGAAGATGTTTCCTATACCGGACAAATTACTTTTATGCACATGTGCATAATAATATAGTAATATACCGATGAATGATTATTTGGGTGTTCCTCAGTTTTTTTTAGCAGTTTTAGCCTGAACCTGACCCTATATATATATATATATATATATATATATATATATATATAAGAATTCAATTGGTTGGTGGGTTGGAATGCAAGATTATGCATATAGTAGAGAGATACCACTTATGCCATATTTGGCAACCATAAACTATCTTATAAGGCGAGAGCTTATCGGAAAACCCATTTGGTTAGCCATAAGCTAAGGTAGCTTCTTGAAAAACTATGGCATTTCATTAAGTTCTAATTCCATTTATGGCTCCAATATTTTTCCAAATAATTTGTCAACAGTGCCCTTTTAGGTCATTTTATATTGTCATCTAGTTTATGAGCTAATTTAGCGCACGTTGTTCGGTTTATGTTGATGATAGGTGATATACATGGACAATATCAAGACCTATTGAGGCTATTCGAGTATGGTGGCTATCCCCCTTCTCAAAACTACCTCTTTCTTGGTGATTATGTGGATCGAGGCAGGCAAAGTTTGGAGACGATATGTTTATTGCTTGCATACAAGATAAGGTATCCCGATAAAGTGTTCCTGTTGAGGGGTAATCATGAAGATGCTAAAATTAACCGCATATATGGGTTTTATGATGAATGTAAAAGGAGATTTAATGTCCGTCTTTGGAAGATATTCACAGATTGTTTCAACTCTTTGCCGGTTGCTGCACTCGTTGATGAAAAGATCCTTTGTATGCATGGTGGTCTTTCCCCAGAGCTCGAGAATTTGAAGCAAATACAGGAAATTGAGAGACCAACTGAGATCCCTGATAACGGGCTTTTATGTGATTTATTGTGGGCTGATCCTGACCCTACCATAGAGGGTTGGTCGGATAGTGATCGTGGCGTTTCGTGTACTTTTGGAGCTGATAAAGTTGTTGAATTTCTTGGAAAGAATGATCTTGACCTTATTTGCAGAGGTCATCAGGTAAACTATTATTTATTGCTGAAAACCTTTTACTTTGGTTTTTTTATCAAACCCGCCATTTTGGAATTCTTACATTTTGTGGGACTTTCGTGTTGCACATCTTTATGCATTTATGGGGCCATGAATGCAGCATCGCGTAGCACCAACCCCAATGGACGGACTTCTGCCATGTTTGGAAACTATAAGCTAACTTTTTTCTTGAGATTATTGAAAAAATCGTGTTTAGTTAGCCATAAACTATTAGAGGCTGTTTGGCGGTTGGTGAATGGTTTGGTGCGGGATGATTAAGTGGTCAGAATGATTAAGAGGCTCTTATGATATATTGCAAAATACAATATTGTTATTTGGTAATTGTTCATAATGAAATTAGGGTGCTGAATGGTTAAAGGGAGGCCAAAGATACAAAATCATTCAGAGGGTTTTAGAACCATTAAGAGGTACACTTGTTTTGCCAAACAAGATTCACCTCTTAACGATTCAGAGGTTTCCTCTTAATGGAACTATTAAGATGTAAACAAACAACCCCTAACTTTTTGAAAAACCATTTCAAGTAGCGTTTCAGTAAGTTGAGGTGGTTCTTTTTCCATTAATTTTTAGATCATTTTATATTGTCATGTGTATTATTAGTACATCAATTTGTTAGGCAATAGCCAGCTTTTGAGTTAATAGCCAGCTTTTGAGTTAACAGCTACTTTATCTACCAAGTGCCAACAGCTAGCTGAAGTTTGCCAAATATAGCCTTAGACTATCCGCATCGGTACCCATGGGTTGGCTGGGGTTGGCTTGGGTTGGATGGAACACCATCGCTCCCCACCGGGTTGGCGTGGGATGGAGCCGGCTGGGGTTGGGTCTTCAATTTTTTATTTTTTTATTTTTTACATTTTGAGCCGTTGAAATATATACGTTGGAGTTAATTTTTTTTTTAATTATTTATATCCTATAAATACTAATATTAACCTATTTATTTTTTCACAAAAACAAATTTACTCTCAATCTCTCCCATCTTCCCCACTTATTTTTTCACACCACTAAATTTTCTCTCAATCTCTCAAACTTTTCTCTACTACAAAAACAAAATGTCTTCTTCATCAGTGAACTCGTCGGAAATTTATGAGTCGTCTTCGTCATCGTCGGACGGGGAAATTAATCTACCCGCGTATCGTCAAATGGATTACGATATTTTTCGTGGATTAATAACCAATGTTGTAGAAAGGCTTTTCGATCAAGATGAAGAACCAAGTTCGCCTCCAAGACGGAGACGGAGGGGACCGGATCAAGTTAGAGATCGTGAAGCTGCACACGACCGACTTTTTGCAGATTATTTTGCGGAAAACTGTAATTACAGTGACGAGTTGTTTAGGAGACGGTTCTGCATGAGCAGACGACTATTCCTACGAATAGTGGAGGATCTTGAGCGAGAGTATAAATATTTTCAACAGGGCTGGGATGCTAGAGGCAAAAAAGGGTTATCTCCTTTGCAAAAGTGTACCTCGGCAATTCGGCAAATGGCGTATGGGATATCCGCTGACGGCTTTGATGAGTACTTGAAGATGGCGGAGTCAACTGCACGTTTATGCATACAAAAGTTCAGCAAATGTATCGTCAATCTTTATGGTAAGCGTTACTTACGTAAACCTTCTTATGATGATATTCAACGTTTATACGCCGCACATGAAACTAGGCACGGGTTTCCCGGCATGTTAGGAAGCTTAGATTGTATGCATTGGGATTGGGACAACTGCCCAACTGCATGGTGCAGGCAGTACGTCAGAGGTGATCATGGTCGGCCGACTATTATGCTAGAGGCAGTGGCATCACAGGATCTTTGGATTTGGCATGCATACTTCGGGGTTGCCGGGTCCAACAACGACCTAAATGTGCTAAACCAGTCGCCGTTATTTAACGATGTACACAACGGGAAAGCACCGCAGTGCCCGTTTCAAGTAAACGGAGTACAATACAAACACGGCTACTATCTTGCAGATGGGATATACCCCGAATGGGCTACCTTTGTGAAATCATTCCAATGCCCTCTGGATCAAAGACGATTAAGGTTTAAAGCCACGCAAGAAGCGGCAAGGAAGGATGTAGAACGTTGTTTTGGTGTGCTAAAACAACGCTGGCACATAATACAACACCCAGCAAAATCGTGGCACCCGAATAAAATACAAAAAGTAATGTACGCTTGCATCATATTACACAATATGATATTGGAAGACGAAGGTAACGCGATTTGTCGTTTCGATGAAAACGCTAATCAAGTTGATGAGGAGGACGACGAAGAGATTAGCGACCAACAATATGACGCTAACGTGTTAGAAGTCCGACACCGAGAAACGCATCATAACCTTCGGGCGGATTTAATCGAACACATTTCACGGCTTCCAAGACACAACAACCAAGGCAACGAGTAGTATTTTTAATTGAAATTTATGTATTTTTAATTTTTTTAGAATTTATTATGTAAGGTTAAAATATTAGTTTGATTTATAAATTATAATATTATATATTATTACAAATTACTTATAAAATATTAATTATTTAAATTAATGGTAACAAAAATAAAAATAAAAATAAATAAAAGATGGGATGGTGGTGTGGGATGGATGTGGGGGTTTGTGGGTTAGAATGGGTTGGAAGGGAAAAATGATGTGGCGCTGATGTGGCAGTGAAAAAGTGTGGGTTAGATGGGGTTGGATGCTGATAGTCTTAGCAGGGAAACCCCTAGGGTCTTCTGTATAACCTGCCAAAAGGTCTCAAGTGCCCTGAATTCTTTATAAGGGTGATTTAGGGAAAATATATACTTTTTAAATCCATGACTTTCTGACAGATTTTGAGACATTCTTGTGTTTTGAGGACGCATTCTTTTTTTTTTTAGGCAGAGGCGTTCTTAAATCTGTCAACATTTAAAATGAACAGGTCAAAAGTATATTCTCCTAAATAACCCTCCTTCGAGGGCTATTCCTGTTCGCCCAAAATGCCTAAAATTTGTGTGATTAATGTAAATGGGGCCCCACTTTGCATGAACCAACGTTGTTGGATTTGTTGGGTCAAAAGTGGTAGATACCATGGAACCAATCCTCGTACCTTTTTGTTCACAGAAACCTTGTACACGATCCGGCTGAGCCGTGTAACCGTGTTACGACCCTTTTTAACTGCAGGTGGTAGAGGACGGGTACGAGTTCTTCGCTAAACGAAGACTTGTGACGATATTTTCAGCACCAAACTACGGGGGAGAGTTTGACAACGCGGGTGCCCTATTGAGCGTTGACAAATCCCTAATGTGTTCTTTCGAGATCTTGAAGCCACTTTATGCTGAAAAGCCAGGAACTTCTAAGTTGCCTCTAAAAAAGGTAAAAATCGACTTCATTTCTTGAATTTACTCTGTAATTTGTCAAATAATTTCACAACCAATACTTAACAACGGATATTGTTTGTTTCAACAGCCACTGAAAACTAGAACAGCTTGACACAGAATCTTGAAGTCTAGAGATACCAAAAGGATCAAATCAAATCAAATCAAATCAAATCTGTAAAATGAGCAAAATCTGATGGCCATATACACTATAGTTGGATGGATGCAATTTAACACCATTTCCAGTTGGTTGTTTTTATTGGAAATGTAGATTGAGGATGAGCCATTGTTGAAGGTTTTGGTGTTTGTATATTGATTGTAATGTGTGTTGGTATGTTGGAGATTTAACATTTCGAGTTAGATTACGACATAGAAATCGAAGCTGAAAGTCTACACTCGTTGATGTATCGTGTTCTTGCACGTGAAGATGAAAACTCGGAGATGATTCCTGGATTTCCGTTTGGTGGTTTGGCTTTTTCCATCAGAACCTTGGTTCCCGATCATCAAGATTGGAACTTGTTGTCGATGTTTGTAGTCGGAATGGGTACCTAATAACCTAACGGTTCCTCTTTTCCCTACCAAGCCGGGATTCCTTCCCTGGAAATCCATTGAGGATTGGACGGGATCACTACAACAAAATCGGGTTTATAGACATACGATGCTTTATGGGACATACGATTACAGTACCGCAACAATTGTGTGTCATGTGTACAAATGTTGTAACAAGTTTATATGACGTTTTTAGACCGCTTAACAAGTTTTCAAGGACACTAATTTGAAATAGAATGTCTTATTAATTTTTTAATATGATATTATTTGAAAAAAGTATCTTCTAAAAACAACTGTCGAATAAAAAGATGTGTTCAAAAACAAATTTTCAAAGTTTCCTATAAAAAAGTGAATATGATACTTTATTACTCCTTCGTTCCAAAATAAATGTTCACAATGAAAAAGGCACAATTTTATGAGGCCATCCGCAGCGCCTTCGGGCTTGGCTGCGGGCTTCAAGGGCTCCTTCGGGTAGTGGTGCGGGGAGCTGCGGGCTTGGCTTCCGGGCTTGAAAACCCGCTGAACCCGAGGGTGTATGTGAGAGGAGGGTGAGGGTGGGGTGGGTTGCGGGTTCCATAATAGCATCGGGTACCCGGTAAACCATTTTAGGGTAAGGAGAGGGTTAGGAGAAAAACTGATGTGGCGCTGATGTGGCGTTGAGGGCTTGAGGGCTTTTAGTTATGCGCTGCGAATGGCCTGAGTGTAATTATTACACTTATTAATTAATCAAAGTATAATTTTACCCTTAATAATAGAGAGAGAATTTTCCCATCACATAATTAATGGTAGAATGGAAAGTGGAAATTTTGACTTTTGAAAGTGGACACTTACTTTGGGACAAACAAAAATAGTAATACGGACACTTACTTTGGAACGAAGTATATAAGTGCTTCAAAAAACTTGTTAAATGTAGAAAAACATCTTATAAACTTATGTAACACTTTTCATAGAACACACACTTATTTGGTTCTATAACTTAAGTTGTATAAAGTAGGACCAAACAATTATTCAGACCCATAAACTTAAGTTGTATATTTAAGATTTGGTTTTGTAAACTTAAGCCGCATATAGTAGGATGAAAACGGTACACAAGTGGGACTCGACTGAAGGTAAGATGTACGTAGACATGCCAATTAATCTAGACATTAACAAAATAGAACTTATAAGGTTGTTTGGTTGGTTTCCATCACGTCTTGTGACCTGTACATGGATAAAGATGCATGTGTAAATTAACATGTCTTTATAGATTGTAAAAGTTTTTATTTGGGAGAGTTTTTTCATAGAGCGCTTTTTAGTTAGGAGAGACATGTTTGGAAAACTCTTCTCTTTCTATATAAAGCTTTCTGAATAAACTATTTTTATATCATTAAACCACTATTAAACAGTCATGTATAATTAATGAGTAAGTCTCAAATAAATAGACCCTTTAAATTTTGCTTTCTATGAATGATCAGTTTAAGATCTCTCAAAATCACTAGACGTTTTTTCGACCGTCAAAATGTACACAAACAGACAAACGGTTGCAAAATGTTAGTTACTTAAGCGATAAATAAGTTACAAATTTTGCACCAAACTTGAAATGAAATTAATGAACAATCAAAACAATCATGAATTACAGGCATAAATATTTGTGAAAATTTTAATTTCTAACCCCACACTTCTTACGAATCTCTCCTTTGGTCCCTGTTAACACTTCAATGGAACCTAAACGTATCATCGCTGCAGCAAAATCGGTTCTCCAAGCCTTCAAGTTACTCGCATATTTAGCCACTGTTTGGGCCGTCAATGAACTATCGAGTAGAGCTTGATCCGAAGAGAACAAAACCCTGTGTTGTTTCACATTACGATAATATTGATTGTCCAAACGATTCGGAGTCACTAGATCAAGATCTGTAGTGCCCGAGTCCCCATTCTTTGGGCATTTCTTTTTCAAAACCGCCACAAAATTTGGATCCCATGAGGGATCGGCATGTGTTCCATTAAAAGAATAGAGACGGGGTGTAACAAAATTACACTCCGTTCTTCCTATAGAGTGGGCTCCAGAGAGCGCCACCATATCACTTGCACTTAATCCTTTTGCCACAAAGGCTCTCTTGAGAGCCTCCACGTTGGAGTTTGGTGACGGAAGGTGGACTTCATGAACATTCGAAACCCTTCCGTCCCGCCTTCCGGCGGGGACCGCATATGAAAACCCACCAACGACAGTGGTGCTATCTCGGGCAGCAAAAGCTAAGATGTCTGCACACGAGACGGTGTTTGGGCATGCGACTTCAAGCTTGGCCTTAGCTTGGTCTATTATTTCAAGCCCTCTTAGGGTTCCTGCGTTGGGTCCGGCATCTTGCTCCGACTTTATTTCACTGTTTGGCACCGTCTTGAGTAGAAGTGAAGCATCACAACCCTAAGATATATGCATGATAAAGTTAGAATGAGGTAAATAGTTACAATAAAATTGGGTTTATATGACATATATAATAATGTACAAGTGTCTTGTAAATTACAAGACTTAAGCTTATACACCAAACAATTATGCATGTAAAAGTGGTACAACATGTTTAATTAATTATATGACGTTTTTGGCTATTAATGAGTTTCTTTACAACTTCTTTCCAAAAAGCGCCCTGTCGGTTAATATGACACTTTTGAGAAGTGTTCTATAAATACATTTTTTATGAAACACATACTTTTATAATATTTTTTCTTCAAATAATGTCATATAAAATATTATTAGGACTTCAAATTTTATTTCAAAATTGTCCTACACAAACCATGTTAAAGACACCCATAAACTATGTATAAATAAACCAAAGGGCCTTTGGTCTAGCGTTATTGGAGCTTTTAGCCTTCTAGGAGGTCCGGGGTTCAAACCTCACCAAAGGTGAGGAGAGTGTGTGAGATTATTTGTTGTATTTGCCGTATATAAATATTATATACTTCAAAAAAAAACTATGTATAAACAAAGACACCTAATTAAGTACGTTATTAGGATGTTTAACATTTTAACGGTTCTATATATATATAAATCTGATTTTGTTGTAGTGACAAAGGCGTTTGGTCCTAACTCTTATAAGCTAAAGTTTTATAAAGTAATTTATTAAGATAGCTCGATTTTGTTGTACTGCTAATAGTAATGGATGATTTAATTAATTAACTAGGTACCCTGACAAAGCAGTCGTGGAAGAAGAGACGAAGGATTCCGGCAGCCATTCCAGGGTTTGCCATGACGGCCTTAGTGACGGTATCTCTAACAATCTGCTCGGCCACCGGACACGTTGTTCTGTAAAACCCCATTTTCAATGGCTGTTGAGCTTCTGCTGCCATGACCATAAACATGCACAAGAGAGAAACTTTCAGAAACCATATCCAACTCATCTTCATATAATCTTTGTTGATATGATATGATATCCCACTGTGTCTGTGTGTGTGTTTTGAATTTAGGTTGTTAACTAATTAATGAAGTGTATATATATATATATATATATTAAGGGTTAGCAGTTGAAACCAAAACTATGACCTGGTCTTTGAATCATCCATTTGTACATGTAAGAAAATGTTAACGAGTTCGGGACAAATGCTACAAGACGAGGTTGCATTTGTCCCTTTGTTTGGTACATATGATTACTTCTCAATAGGGTTGATGAGCTTACTCCCAAAAAACCGAATGCTCGTTAAAAAAATATATCAATATGTTAAATTAATAATAATAAAATTACTTTTTTTTTATGGAATTTCACTCAAAATTAATTTGTCCCTAAAGCGACCGACAGGACCGTAGTGAATTCTGTCGCTGACCCGTGCTGATAGTCCGTGGGGCAAAGGGTCGTGGGTGATGCTATCAGTGACGGATTATCGACGAACACTGTTAGCGACGAATTAACGGTGTACTCTCTTAGCGACGGACGTAATAGCGACGGACGTAATAGCGACGGAATTGTGATGGATTATCGACAAACCCACCCACTTTTAGCGACGGATATCTTTGGCTAATTTTTTTTAAGGTTTAGGGTTTAAAAAATCAGTATTTTCTATATATTTTATACAACACCTGCTCATAGACTAAAAACAACAAATCAAAGCATGCCTCTCAATCAAAATTACCAATTTATACAATTCCAAATACGGGAGATGTACAATCTAACTAGGGGAGGGTCGGGAGGGGAGGAAATGTATCCTTGCTACTACAAAGTGACCCGCTAAGCTTGTGTGTCCCAATATGATCAATCAACCAAGAATTCACACAAGATCTAGAGAGAGAGAGTAGATCTCGTATTCTATTAAGCACAATTTTTACAAGATATGAATTATGCTCTAAGTGTGTTATGGAATTGTTACAAGATTAGTCTAAACAAAACTATTTATACCTAAGATCTATACAAGACATTAAGCTAAGTTTGACTTTCACTAACACAAAATACATTGACTTTATCATTAAATCTTGAAGACATATTTTAGACTTAACAATCTCCCCCTTGGATTCAAGATTTAATCATTTTGAGAACAACAGTCTTTAACTTGTCAAAGTCAACTTGTCACAAAATCTTCAGACGGGGATCTGGCGGAGATTTTCTTTCTTCGATTTGGAGAATTTGTTTCTTCACACAAGGCACTTTGGTACTGATAAACACAAATTTAAGAAAAAGAGATCACAAGATGATCAATCGATTTTTCTTAAACTCTTGAAGAATTCTCCCTTTTTTTTCTTTCTTTGATTTGAGAAATTCTTGTTTCAGTAATGATATTCACAATATAGCACAAGTTAAGAAAAAGAGATCACAGGATGATCAATCGATTTTTCTTAAACTCTTGAAGAAGAATTCTCCCCCTTTTTCTATCTTGAGACAGAATCTTCTTTAAACATTTCTCCCCCTGACATGAAATTGAATCTTTGCCTTAAAAGCTCTTTGACATGAAGTTGAATTAAACATTTCTCCCCCTTTTTTGATGAAAGTGAGCATCATGATCATCGAAAACCTTCTTCAATTTCAGTCGCGTCTCTGAGAATCACTAACAATCTCCTCCTTAATGAATAACCTTGCTCCCCCTCAAAATAAGAATTCTGGAGCAATTTGTTTTCTCCCCCTGAAAATATGCATATATTTCATTTAGGCACAGTAGTTGAAAAATTTATTCAAAGAAAATAAAATTCATTGAACTACATTTTATAACTACTACCATTTGATCCTTTGAAAACTTTACAAAAGAAATCCAACTTAATAAAATTTAACAGATTTTTCAATCATATGAAATCAAATGCATGTGTTTGGATTCAAATACAAGACATCATTGCATATCAAGTTAAAAATGTTCAGTTTCAACCCCTTTATTAAATCTATTTGGTGTGCTAGCATGCGAAATATGATTTGCAACAATCAAATGTACTTCTGAAACCTATAAGAATACTTTGCTCTTACTCACACTATATGACTGAAATCAGAATTTCCACAAATTTATAAGTTTATCGCGACATTGTAATTTCCCCAAGATATACGAGATGTGTGCTCATTGGCATCTTTTATTTTGTGCACATTGACATCTTTTTATCAAAAGGTTTATTAAGACTAAGATACACCGTAAACGTAACTTTCTATCTGGTTCTATTGCAGGATTTGGATCAGCCAATCCGAGACCAGTTGGCCTTAGGGGCTAGGTGACGAGCACCCCTTGGAACTTACTCTCCCAAACCAGAAAGGCTACATCGATATATCATAATCCCATCTGTACCAGTAGGACATGGCTTTCTATCTGGTTCTATAGCAGGATTTGGGTCAGCCAATCCCAGACCAGTTGATCTTAGGGGCTAGGTATCGAGTACCCCTTGGGACTTAATCTCCCAAACCAGATAGGCCACAGGCACAAACTTTCAAACATAATGATTTTTTTTTAATTTTTTTTAATTTTTTTAATTTTTTTAATTTTTTTTATTGCATCTCAATCACTTCGTTATAAAACTTTGTGCTTCCCTCATATTTTCATTTCCATTCTTCATTCTGACAATTAGGCTTTGTGAGCATCGTATTCTATATAAGTCTAGATTTACACAATTTTGCGCATATATCAAAATTTCATTCACGTTTTGCTGACCTTTCGATTTATTTCAGAGGTGAAAGTTGAAACAAATATAACGCAGATAATACAACAATACTTGTAAAATCATCTTTTAGCACACATTTAATTCATTGAATGAAAATTGAAAAATTTCATCTCATAGAATTAAATTTGTTGAGATTCAAATTTTCAAAGCAGTAGAAATGAAACATAATGCAATGTTACCTTTCACCACTTGTTCCTTTGAATTGAAAGATGTGACAGTTAAGGATATCACCTGATAAATATGAGTTCTAAATTGATTTGTTTAGAAGTCTTAGTCTTTGAAGTACGGGTCCTGAACTGAATTGTTCAGAAGCCATAGTCGTTGAAGCACGGGTCCTGAACTGATTTGTCCAGAAACCAATTCTCTTTACTCCCCCTTAATGGCACAAGAAATTTTCTTCCGAGAGTTCAACGCTTTGCTTCTAAATCTGCAAAAACAGATTAAGTAGATTTTGGTACCCAACGTGTCTTGGGTCCTGGCTTGTTAAGCGGAGCTTTATAAGAAGAAAAATGATAAGTACCGTACCAATATTGAGCATCATTATTTTTAATAAAATCATTAGTTCCACAATAAGAACAACAAAAATTCTTTTATGCTAACCTGATTAACTGATTTGCGGAATATAATGAACCAGGTTTAGCAAAAGATTTACCTTTCAGGTTAATGTTCTTGTTGGGCACAGATGATTTTGGTACCTCTTTTTCAGGAAACGTACCTGTAACAACCCAAAAACATACGATCCAAATACGGTTTAATAGACAAATCAAAACTGCCAAAACCTGGCCCTCGACACAAATTTAACAAGAATTTAGATGGGTTTGCGGAAGTACAACCCTAATTACAACTGAGAATAAGTCTAATATTAAAAAATGGAAGGCTTCTAGTCACTAAGATGCAAGCTCCAGCTCACATCTTCCCCTTCCCTTTGTCCAAGCTCCCTAACACCTGCTTACCTGAAAAGGTTTTTAGTTTTGAAAAGTGAGGGTTAGACCATGAGGTCTAGTGAGTTCCCTCCATACCGTGTCACACCAAAATATTTCAGTTTATAAAATCAGTTATGAAACATTTGTATAAATCATGGTAAACACACAAAATTGATATGCACACATTGACACATGCTACTGGCACGCGCTAAAGTCACACACACCGTGACAGCGCATTCGGGCACACACCGCCCATGTCACACACACCGTGACAGAATAGTCGGGCACACACCGCCCATGTCACACACACCGTGACAGCATAATCGGGCACACACCGCCCATATCACACAAAAGCCAGAGCACGGTCACACACTATTTAATCACACATATAAGCCACACATAAAGATCACACATTTAAACCTTGCCTTGAACTAAGAGCAGTTGAAAAGCACACTGTTAGACAATAACCACACCGCACACAATTACATGTCATCTCGCAATAAAAGTAATTGAAGAGCACACCGTTTAAATAATAACCATGCCACACGCTCAAATCTTTACTTGTAATAAAAGCCATTGGAAAACTCACAATATAAATTATAATTATCAACCACACACTTTGTATAAAATTTAGGTTCAGAAAGACTCACCTGTGGTTACAAGGCAAGCACTCTTGTTCAAATCTTGAGTTACACAAGCTTAGTACCTAACAGATCAGACAAATTCTTAATCAGAAGCAAAGATCTAGAACTTACCGGGTACACACACTTTCCGGATACTCCAACTCCCCGAATACCCGAACAGTCCGGACACTAGGACTTCCCGGATACCCGAACCCCCCTCCTTTCCGGACACACTCCTTTCCGGACACACTCCTTTCCGGGTACTAACACCCGGTAACCCAACCTATCCGGAATGACACCCATCCGGTAACTCCCATAAAGACTCCACCCGGACACATGCAATCATCCGAAAACTACCGAAATGCCCAGAATTCTTATTGTCCGGAAACTACGGCCTGGTTGCGAAATTGCATTCCAAACGTGATTAAAACCTGATTTTTACCCACGAGCTGATTACGCACCCAACTGGGTTCATCTCCCAATCATAAAACACTCACTTAAACCATTTTTGATCCCTTAAATCGGGTTACAAAGACCAAAACCCTCAAAACCCACTTTTAAGGAAATGTGGGTGAAAACTCATTGAATCACTACTTTTAGACTTGAGAATCCAGACCAAAAGGATAAAGGAACACTAGATTAACAATTACTAGAAATTAGAATGGGTTACCTTACCGATTCTTCTCTTCCTTGATCTCTTTCCCCCAAGAACTCTTCTCCTCTTCCTTTTCTTTCTCTAGCCGCCAAACACCCCAACAATTAGAATAATACTGATTTTTGGTTGATGCCCTAGGGATTTGGTCCATTTTATACCTCCCACAAATTTCACATGGATCCCTCAACTAAACTTCCATTCTTCTCACTTTAACCACCAAGTTTTCGAAACCTACTAAAAATTGGGTTATTACAGTACCTTTAACTCTCCATTGCATGTTGACTTTCTTATATGTAGGAAGATCAACAGATTGAAATTTGGAAGAATTATCCACTGAATGATCATAAAATAGATTAGAAGGACGAATCGGACATTCTGAATAGTTTTTGGATTTGTTAAGTGACTTGACTTTGTAAGATAAGTCATTCCGTTCCTTGGTCACCAAATCAAGTTTCGTTTGAATGTCAGACTTAACCCTCTTCTCTATCATAATATCAGTTGATAACACTGCCAAATTCTTTGTTAGCTTTCGTATTTCTTGCTGAAATATCTTCCTTTCAACAGAAAATTCATCTTTGACGCTCCTGGCCTGAAAGTCAGCTTTCTTTCTCTTTTCCAGCTCTTGTCTTTCTTCATCTAATTCTTTTTGAAGCTCAGAAATTTGCTTTGATAATTTCTCATTGTTCGCTTCAAAGACTTTCCTTTTATTTTCAAATTCAAGCCTTTCCTTCTCCAATTTCTCTTTTTCAAGAAATAAAACCTTCTCGAAGTCTGAACTTTGTTTGGAAACTTTTCTGCATCTGAGTTCAAGAGCTTTCTTTTCTTCATTTTCTTTCTTCTTAGAAATTGAAGTCTTTTCAAGTTCAGAAACTTTCTTAGAAAGAGAAAGAATTTGCTTTTCATAGCAATTTTTCTCATTTAACCGATTAGCTCTTTCTTTTCTGAAATCCTCTCTTTCTACTTTAAGCAGCTTTTCCATGTCAGACAACTTCTTTGTAAGCTCTATAACCTTTTTCTTGAGTTCTTCATTTTCAGCATTTGATAATTTCTGTTCTGCATCCTCTTTTTCAGCTTTCTTTTCTTCTTCCTTTCTTTTAAAAGCAACTTCAGATCCAAGCATTTGCTTTGATAACTCGTTCCACATATGCATTGGGTTGTTTTTGAAGCATTCAACGCGTTTGTAAATGTGTTGCGGAAGAGCAAGTATAAAAATGGACTTTGCTTCTCTATCCGCTTGAGATCTCAAATTCTCTTCATCCATATACTCATCGGTAACAGTTGCCGGAATCTCTTTATAAGGTTTGACAAATGGACCCTCAGTAAGAGATAGCATGATATTCTCTCCGTTAGGTTGCCTCTCTATGAAGTTGATGAGTTGATCTTGCCATTGAAGAAAATCGGAATCTTTAATCAGCACCGGAGGTAGATTCATGTTTGAAAAATTAATCTGAAAAATTCAAACAATCAACAATTAGTAAAACTCGAAAAATTTTCTAAGTCAGAAACGCGCTAAAGAGGGTAGCGCAAATCTTGAAATGCGCTAATGCAGGTGGCGCAATACTCGAAATGCGCCAAAGACGGTGGCGCAAAGTGTGAAATGCGCCAAAGAGGGTGGCGCAAATTATACTTAGAAAAAATCGAACTCTAAAACTCTTCACTGATGCTAGCGCAAAGTATGGAGCAAAATCAAATCAGATGGTAATTCTGTAAGAAGCAAGCAAGCAAGTAGCTTAAACTAATTAAGCAAGCAAGCAAGTAGCTTAAACTAATTAAACAAGCAAGCAAGTAGGTGAAACTAATTATTTGAAGTTATCGAAGCAAGCATGTAGGTGGCGCAATTCATCTTCTTTGAATGGCGCAATTCATGTTAAGTGGGTGGCGCAAAATGGGTTTAGTTGGTGGCGCAATTCTCAAATCTGATGAACAAGATGATGATCAATCTCAAAAATCCTTCAAATCTCCATCAAATCTTTGAATTAAGCAACCAAACTTTGCAGAAATGTTAGAAAATCAGTTTCTAACACGATGATGTGAACCAATTTTGCAGAAAATTACTGAATCGAAATCTAAATGTTGAACCAGACGATACGATCGAACCGAACAGAAAACTCAAATTTCTTCAAATTGATCCTCAAAATCTTGAAATTAGCCTTCGATCTTTGAAGAAGATGTGTTCCAAAACAGATTTCTAACACCAAGAACTCAAACTTCAGACAAATCAAACACTGAATCAAAATCTGAATAATTGATCAGATCAGTTTTGACGAACTGAACAAAACCTGAAAAATCTTCAAATTGACCTTTAAATCTTTGAAATTAGCTCTCGATCCTTGAATAAGATTTGTTCCTCTATCAAAAACGAATTCATCGAGCCCAAACTCCAACCAAAAATCTCAAAAATTGCAAGAATTTGAGAAAAATAGATTTTCTTGAAAAAAATCAAGAAAATCGATCGATTTTCCTCAAAAACCTAACAAATTTGATCTCAAATCGTGCAAATTCTTCAGAAGATCTTCAATAACGTGCTCTGATACCAATTGTGTGTCCCAATATGATCAATCAACCAAGAATTCACACAAGATCTAAAGAGAGAGTAGAGAGAGAAAGTAGATCTCGTATTCTATTAAGCACCATTTTTACAAGATATGAATTATGCTCTAAGTGTGTTATGGAATTGTTACAAGATTAGTCTAAACAAAGCTATTTATACCTAAGATCTATACAAGACATTAAGCTAAGTTTGACTTTCACTAACACATAATACATTGACTTTGACTTTATCATTAAATCTTGAAGATATATTTTAGATTTAACAAAGCTAATTGGGATTTATGGTCTATCCGTCACTAATCTCTCGATAACTAGTGACAAATTAGCAACATATATGCCATAAACCACATCTGTCGCTAATCCGTCACAATGGATTATGTGTCACAAAAATATTATTATACATCAAGTTAAATTGTAAACTTGATTCTAACATTTATTTTAGTTGATCTTTATACACTATCTATACTATATTATAAAGTATTTATGATAAACTCCTAAAAACAACTCTTAAAGCTTCATGTACTGCTATTTAATGATAATTACTTAAAATCTCTTAAAAACAACTAATGAAGCTTTATGTACCGCTTTTAATGCTAATTACTTGATTAATACTTATCTCTAACAACCTGAAAATCCTTAAATCGTGGACTCTTATTAATTAATCATTATCTCTAACCACTCTCAAATCCTCAAATCATGAATTCCTCAAAAAACGTCATTCTTTAAACAAATTTATAAAAAACTTTGATCGTTTTCTTAAAACCACACATTAAAATAAATTAGAACATTAAAATCGAGATATATCGCCCTGCATTGTGCGAGTAGACATCTAGGATATAAAAACACAAGAAGAAAAATAGTCCAATATTTAAAAAGTGCATTTGATTACAGAGTGACATTAAAGCCTTAGACTTCTGAGTAAACTACAATTTTGATCCATGTGGTTTACATAAAACTACAATGTCTCTAAAACTGTGCAAGTAAAAAGATGGTCACTGTGAGTTGCATTTTAGTTGGAGTGTCGTTAGTTGAGGGAAATTTTTGTTCTTTTTATCTATTTTCCTGTTTTTCTCTTAAGTTATAAAAATATTGTATTACATAAAAGGTAAAAGGACTCAAATGACAATATTTGACCCTGCTAGATATAGAGGTCCTTTCCATAGTAAATGCAAACCACAATGACTATTATTGTACTTATTAAGATCATAGTTGTGTCAACCCAAAGGACCAAATTATAGTTTAGACATAAAGTCCACTATATTTTTTGTTAATACACCTATCTTGACATGTTTTAACCTATAGATGTTGTATTCTTAAAATTCAAAAAGTTTTACTTAAATGCTTAATAAGATAGAATGATAGATACCTAATCTTATTACCAATAAGTTTTAAAATACAATAATCAAGGTAAAAGTATTTCAATTTATTGTAAAACCTATTTTAACCGTTTGATTATGATGATTCAACGAACGTGATTAAAAAAGTGGTTGTAACCACGTTTTTTTTAAAATAAAACATATTCTTCTATTTTTTTAATCGAAAATGGACCAAATATAACTAAATTGAAGCGAAACAAACACAATTAGAAAAAAAAAGGCATAGCGGCGGAATTTAGCAACGGCCCCAATCCGTCTCTAATTAGCGAGGGGGGGTTATATAGCGATAGATAGACCACGAACCCCATTCCGTCGTCAACCAAAAATGACTCTTAACTACACATAAAGTAAGAAATTTTAATCTTATCAGTATCTTGTAATAACTATTAACGCTAGAGTGAATAAGTTTAAATCGAAATCTTTTTAAAAGATAACTTCTTATATTAAATTGCAACAAAATATTTGTATCCAACCGACGACGGAAGTTGCTTTCAGTGACGGAATCGTCCGTCACTGATAGCTGTTTATTTAGTAGTGATGAATTTTATTTGATTTGGAAACCAACTTTCAAAACTCATTATCTGATAAATCAAAATGGAACTAATTTTGCATTCTTATGTATTTTGGAGAACCAAAATTTTAAAATTTCATTTTCGAGAAAATGAATTTTTAAATAATCAAGTTTCAAAACTTCTCATTATAAAAAAATCAAAATAAAACCAAATTTATTTTTTTGGGTAGAATAGAACATGAACTTGATCATTAGATGTGAGTATATATGACAAATGGATAGTTCGTGATCAAATGCTTGCATTTTGGCTATCTTCCATGAACGACATCAATCTTTCTTAGGAACCATCGTAGGGACGGTCAAAGATGATGGTAACATATTATACTTGAATATATATTTTTCTTTTTTTTCATGATTCCTGTCTTCAGAGGGTAGTGAAGGAAAAACTTTAGCTGAATGGTAATTAAGAGGCATGTTTCTTGGCTAACAGAACAATTGCCACTAGCAGGTTCATTAAGCCATAACTGAATACTCATATATGACGACTTATTGAATAAGTCATACAACCTATTTTAAACTCATTAACTTATGACCATAAGACCTCAAAATGTTTTATAAGTCTACTACTTGTCATTTTCGATACATCTTTTGGTCCTATAACTATTCAAATAAAATATAAGGCTTCCTCATGTACACTTTGCAATTGGCACTTCTAGACAGTAAAGAATAGATAGTTAGACAAAGTCAAATCTTATTTATGGATATTTGAAATTTGTATCGGTATTCATTTAAAATGAATATTATATGTATTTGTCAAATTGTTGAACCGTCTTACTGTATATACTATAAGGCTATAAGGCTATAAGCCCACCCGGGGTTAATTATAACACAAAGTGCTAAATATTTAATAAAAATTATTTTTGGAGTAAACTATAAATTTGGGCCATATGGTTTATCGATTGTAACATTTTTCGTCCTTACAATTTCGAAAAATACAAGATGATCATCATGGTTTACAAAGACATCCGGATTTGTTTCCTCCCTTTAACGACGGTTAATAAAATCTCGTTAGATGAGGGTTGTTTTAGACTTTTTTCTACTTTTATGTCATTTTCTATTCAGAATATAAAAAGTAATCAAATATATATATATATATATATACACTTCCCACCCCTCACCTAAGAGCATCCATACGCGTCTTGCAAGTGCTCTTGCAAGATGACATGACATGTCATGTGTCTTGCAAGGCCTTGCAAGACTACCATGATCTTGCACAATTAGCAAAGTCTTTCAACCAATATAATATATTAAACAAAATTATTTATTAATTTAATTTGTTAGTTAGTTTGTTTAAATATTAGTTATTATTAATATGTTTATTAAATTTAATTCATTTATTAGTCTATTTGAACATTATTTTTTTAAATATTTTTATTAAAACTTCTTACCTACGCTTTATTTAAAAAAAATGATAATTTTATGCAATGTTTTTATTTAAACTGCTAAATTAAAAGTACATTAATATAAAAATTACGAAAATACAAATACTAATAGATAAATGTACACAAACATTAAAAAAATTACATAAGTAAATACAACATAAATATTACATCATCATTCGTTTAAAAGCATGTGAATTTGTTTTTCGTACAAACTTCGTTGTGCCGGAGTCATTGTTGATGTATCTATTTCCATCAATTTAATTGCCAACTTTTGTTTTCGATGTTCTTCTTTTTTCTTCTCACGTTCTTCTTTTTTATTCTCTACGTTCTTCTTTTTTCATTTCTCGTTCTTGCACAATGTCCATGAATATATCCATGTATTTTATTTGTTAATTAAATTATATTTACACAAAATATAGTAAAAGAAAACAAAAGTAAATTTTTAGTTATCTATATTTTATAATTAATTTATTAGTTATATTATAATTATCTATATTATTTATATTATAATTATTTATATTATTTATATTATAATTTATTAGTTTAGAAAGGAGTTTGGTCTTGCATGTGTGTGGATGGTGTTATTGCAAAACTGATGTGACACTTGTGAAAGGATCGAGTATGGTCTTGCAGGTGTGTGGATGGTCTAAGGCCAAGTGGTCATCTTCTCTTGTCGCGTTGATCTTCTCTGGCCAAGCGGTAATCATCTCTGGTCAAGTCTCAGAATGCGTACACGCCTCAAAATAAAATCAAAACACAAATTTCGAATCAAAATCAAAATCTCAAATGAAACCTAAATTAAAATCTCAAAATTAAAACCAAGGAACTGTTAATGCCAAAAATCGTCCAGAAGGATAACTTAAGGTTGATTGTGGAGCTTAACAACTAAAGAATAGGAATCTTGCGACAAAGCGTGCGACAAAGACAGAAAAAGTAAAAGAGACAGATTTTGGTGACGCGGGAAAAACCTCAACGAGGAAAAAACTCGCGGACGACTTTGGGGGTCGTCGCTGCACTATGATCGCCAAACAGGGGCGATATCCTTTGTTCCAGATGTCGAGAGTACAACGATTAGAATACAGATGAAATAAAGACTTGAAATATAAAATAACAAGTGAATCGTGCGTAAGAAACTGGTGCGTCGTGTGTAAAGTTTGTGTGTCGTGCGTATAGGTCGTGTGTCGAGAGCGGTCACTTGAGAGAGAATTCTTTGAGTGTTTTCGCTGTGTGTTCCTTGTTCTTCAAATCAGATGCCTCAAAGTGAGACTAGAATCTTCATATTTATAGCCTTCGAGTGCCTTGAATGACTCCATAAATGCTTCTGATAACGGCTGCAACGGTCATTGCCGTTAATCCTTATAATTGTCTCTGTCGGTTACGTCCGTTGGCTATAAATGACATTGACCCTGCATTAAATAGAACAAACGTAACAGTTGTATCGTGCGTTAGTAGGTCGAGATCGTGAAACAACTTACGACAATCCTGCAAGGTCGTAGTCGAACGTCTTGGGAAACTTTCGACCTGTATTTTCGGGAGGGATAACGAGTGGATTAAATGTGTTTAACAGGACCTTATCTTTAATCCAAGATATGTCGTGTACCATGTGTCTTATCTTTCTTTGTCGAGGTCGAGGTCGAGGGTCGAGGGATCGTGGATTTTTAACCAAACAATTTGCCCCCAAAATTTAAAAAATGGACTGGCAAATTCAAATTTCAAAAGTTTTTAAATTTTGTCAGTCGGACGCCTAGGGTCGTGACACGTGTTAAAAATCTCTTCAGTTACCTTGGAACTGGATCGGTCCAATTCTAACAAAAGAAGAAGTCAAAAAGGGGATAAGGTCGTGACGTCATGCTGACGCACGATCGTGCTTAACAGCTGTACGCGCCAGGTGTCGACGATCTGTCGAGTATTCGAAAAGGCAAGGGCACGTGTCGTTCATCGGGCGACATGACCTGACACGATTTTCTACATAAATAGCGACCCCCGATGGATCCTTTCCTTTTTACATTTTCGTAGAGATTCTTCACAGAGATTCCTTCTTTGATTTCTTGCTGTTCTTCGTTCGATCCTTTGCAAACCTGCAAGAATCTTCGACCAAGTTAGAGATTTCGAGGTTCTATAGCGCCTATATAAGGTACGACTCTCCAGTCTGTGTATGCGTCATAAGTTTATTGCTAGGAAGCCTAGGAAGAATTGGGACATTTGGGGTTTTTCAGACCTGCAAACTTGGTTAACAGGTTTATCGATGACGACAGAGCCTAGGAGTGCTATTCAGGATCAGGATGATATTGATAGCTTTGGGAACCTAGCGAAAATCCCTGCGGGGATTTCAGTGAGCAAGGCCGGTCAGATTCGACCGGAGATGTGCCCCAAGGGGTACGTCGTGATATACGAATATCCCTTTAGAATAGGTTTCGAATGGCCCTATTCCCCTCTAGAGAAATCCTTTATGTGCGAGTTTGACCTCTTGCCAGGGCAACTGATGCCCCAATTCTGGAGGGTCATCCAAGTCGTTGAACGACTTACCAAGAACTGGGAGTCGCCGATGAACGTGAAAGACCTCTTGACCGCCTATCAGGTCAAGATGGATATGTACCGTCGCTATAGCCTGTTCTCAAAGCATAAGGGCGATCGTACTCTGGTCCTAAAAACTGCGGTTAACGACCGCAAATGGAAGACCAGGTACGTCTTTGTGCGGGTAGCGATGCTGGACCCCGAAAGCGATTGGATCAGGTCCGGATGGAACATGGCGGGTGAGTTTCTAGCTTTAGTCGAGCGTTTTTATCATGTTTACTGCTTTGTTTTTGTAACTAATCTTCTCCTTTTTGTGTTTTCAGATATAAAGTTCGATGCAGTGAAGCCTAACGACGACTCTCAGGCTAAAATTGAGAAGTTCTTGGAGATCAGTCCTGAAGACCGATCGTTCGTCACACGACATCTGGTGGACGAGGACGAAGACTTAGTGTACTTGGGTGAAAATCGTCGAGAGAGTCGAGAGGAAGCAGAGGAAGAAGAAGAAGAAGAAGAGGAATACGAGTCTGAGGATACTGAGGAGACGGAGGAAGAGGAGAAGAAAGAGGAGTCAAAAGAATAGGTAGAGATGAATGGTAAGTGTATCCTACTCTGTTCGACACGTTCCTTCCCTCATTTCAGTGTTTCAATTATTCTTCCTTTCTTGTTTCACAGGAGAATCTCAACAATCCCAGCCAAAGATGTCGTCTGCGATGGCCAAGAGGGCGGTCCAGGCCGAACTGGCTCGCAAGGCAAGGGAAAAAAGGAAGGAAACCCCGACAACTGGGTCGGGGGTCCTTAAGAGAAAAGAGGCCCCGACGGCTGGGTCGGGAGTCTTGAAGAGGACGAGGACGTCCGTCCTGAGGGAACCGTCTTTGAAGACGGGTGGCTCCTTGAGAGTCGTTTCGCCTGAGAAGGCAAAGGCATCGACGGCGTCTGTCGAGAAGACTTCCGACACGATCGGCGCGACACCCTTCGATACCGCGCATCCGGCGACATCGACGGTGTCTCCCACTGCCACGTCAGGCCCCTCGTCGGCCGACAAGGGCAAGGGCGCGCAGACGGGAAATGGAGAGAGAGAAGAAACGACGGTAAACTTTACGATTCCGCCGGATTTCATGGTCGACAATGTCCTAGACGGGACAAGCTTGTTCCCTTACCTGGATAAGTTTCAGCTCCCCTCTTTCAGGGAGCGCTTCAACGGGGTCTCTATTGAAAGCTCTAGGTCCTATGTTGCTGGACTGACGTTTATGGTGAGTCTATCTTTCAAGACTTTGTTTTTCGTTTGTCGTTGTCAAATATTTTACTAACGTGTTTTTACGTATTTCAGACGTTTCAGTCTTCCTTGGCTCTGCATGCCGAGACGACGAAGATCGAGGGTCTAGTGTCCTCTGCTCTTAAGAGAGAGGATGCGGCGTTGGAGAGGGAGAAGTCCGCCCTGGCGCGTGTCGAGGATATGTCGATACGACTCGACGATGCCCTGAACGAGTTGGAAGCCGTCGGACATGCGAGGGACGACGTGAACTCTCGTCTGAAGCAATCCTTCTCTGTGATCGCCGACCAAAGAGAGGAGCTGGACAAGAGGCAGGCGTCCTTGGACATGAAGGAGAAAGAAGTCAAGGAGTCCAAATCCAACGTGACGGACCTGGAGAAGGAGGTAAGATAGCTTAAGGAAGAGGCTGCGTCGACCTTTGCCCTCGCTCGTCTGACATCTCGGGCGGCGATCATGCGGCAACACCTGTCGGGGACGAATCCCCTCACGTCTGCAACTGAGGAGCTAGCCTTTTTTCTAGCCAAGGTCGGGACCGATAGGGATCTCGACTCTGATGTTGAGAAAGAAGCTGGGGAAGAAGAGGTTGTGGACGAGGGCCTCCAGGGTGAAGCATCGGGCAAGGATGCTGCCGACGCTCCTTCTAATCCTTAGAGATTTTTTTTGTCTTAGTTTGAATGCTCGACCGTTGGTGGTCGAGTCACTTTAGATGTAATCGTTCGTTTCGTAAATGAAATTTATCCTTTTGTTGAACTCGGGCATTTATTTCAATTCACGCATGTCGTGAGTAAATATAATACCAACCGTGAAATTCATTAAGTATAGAACAAACAAGGAATCGTGCGACTTAGGCATCCATTGTAATTATAAAGACTAGTGCACAAGTCACAAGACTTTCATACTTTAAGATCACGTTGGCAAACATAAGTACATACGACCAAGGCATTCATTCAGAATATAAAACTTTTCTAAGTTAAGAAACTCAGATCATGGGGTCGCTAGACCTGGATGATCGTACGACTATATCGTACGACGAAACTTGAGTCGTATGCCCCTGTGATAGAATAATCAAGTCATAGACCTGAATACTTATGTCATGCGACTTTACGAGATTAAAGTCGTGTAGTAGACTTTGCAATCTTATGTCGTGCGATCTGCGATAAAACAATGTCAGAGGTTGGTCGTTGGCTAGCCAACGACCCTCCGATGCTTAAGTCAGTAATCGTCGTGGTAATAAATCGTATGAAAGATAGAAAAGGATTTAGAAGACATACCTTTCTGGATGTGTTGCGTTATAGCTACGTGAGATACCTCGATTGTCGAGGATTCAGAGTCGATAGACATACTTACCCGTAACTTTTCTGTGGTTTCAAGGTGGTCTTATAGCAGTCACGGGCGACTTTAGGCTCACTTTTGATCTCCTGGACTCCCCACGGCGTAGGGAACTTCATGATCTGGTGGTACGTCGAGGGAACGACTTTCATTTCATGGATCCACGGCCGACCTAAGATGATGTTATAGGCCGACGAGCAATCAATAACGCTGAACTTGGTCTGCTTGTTGATTCCTCCAGCAGAGACAGGCAAGGTGATCTCTCCAAAGGTACTCGTCCCTTCCTCATTGAAACCGACCAAGGTTGTCGAGCGTCGGGTGATTTCTGATCGATCGATTCCCATGTCCTTGATGGTGTCGAGGAATATGACGTTCGCCGAACTGCCTCCATCGACTAAGACTCGTCGGGTTAAACAATTACCAATCGTGAGCTGAATGATCAACCCATCATGATGCTTTCGATACGAGTCGCCGAGGTCGTCTTGGTCGAACGTGATCTTCATGGCTTCTAACTCCAGATCTTCTTTTGGTCTTGACGAACGCGGGATAGGTCGATCGTCAGGTGTCTGACTGGCGTGACGTTTGGCTGTGAAATATGTCAGACCACACACGTCGGAACCGCCCGTGATGCAATTGACGACCTTTGTATGCTCAGGGGTTGGCGGTCGATTGTCGTTACCCGGAGTAGCGACATCATCTATGATATCTTTGAGATTGCCCTTCAGGACGTGATATGCTAAATCCTTTTTGAGAGCTATGCAATCATCTGTCGCATGGCCATAGTCGACATGGAAGTCGCACCACTTCGATTTATCTTTCTTAGCGTCGTCCTGGTCGGACTTCTTCGGCCAACGGATGGTCGTCTGGACGGTCTTCAGAGCCTCCACCAAGTCCTTAGTAGTTCCTTTGAATCCGTAAGAGGATATCTTAGGGTACTGAGGGAGTTTGGTAGAGTTTGCAGTTTTGAACTCCGATTTAGTCTTGAACCGGACGTTCGAGATTTGTCGCGTGGGCTCTGGCTTAGATACAACCTTTGTCTTGAACTATGGCTTCCTCACACCCAACGACCTCCTGTCATCGGTGTGCTTACGACGAAAGGCAGCGTCGTCCTCTACCCTCATGTAAGCAAGGGTTCTGGCTCGAACATCTTCGAAATTCTCCGGGGGATACTTGGTCAAATCGGTGTACAAACCCGAACTGTCGTCTAGACCGCGTTTATAGGCTTCGATCGCGGTCTTGACGTCACAGTTGCGTACACTGATCATCTCTGCGTTGAATCTATTGAAATAACTTCGGATCGACTCTCCAGCTTTTTGCACGACATATACAAATCGTTGGTCTGCTTCTCCATCTTGCGACTACTGGCGAATTGCTGGGAGAATTGGTTGACCAACTCAGCGAACGACCCGATGGATTTGGGTTTGAGGTTAATCAACCATTGGAGGGAAGGACCTGTGAGGGTCGCCCCGAAACTTTTGCACATGCATACTTTTTGATACATGTGCGGGATCGAGACCGTCCACATGAGCTGTTTATACTGTGCGATGTGCTCCGTCGGATCGGTCACCCCCGAATACTTGGGCGTGAAGGCGGGGGTGTTATACTTCTTTGAGACGTCAACGGTTGCGATCTTGTCGACGAAAGGCGACACCTGATACTCTGAGCGAGGCTCGACGTCGATCGGCACTGTTTGGGCAAAATTTCACCAGTCTCGACCACGACCAAGGTAAGGAAAACACCTATAACCTTTTTCCACAACGAAGGTAAAATCATAGTACTTTCTCTCATGATGAAATATAAAATCGAAAGTCTTTTACCTCACGACACTCGACCTCGACGTCGCCTAGTCCACATCGACCTTAAGTTGTACTTTGGTGCGATTTTTGGCATTAACAGTTTGGCGCCATCCGTGGGACCTCATCTAGAGAAAATCTTCGACGAACGTGCGTCTTACTAACGGTTTCTTGGAGTTTCCTTTGTTCTCTGTTTCAGAAAAATGGCAACCCCTGGAAATCAGCAGCATGTCATTGCCCAGATGTACCAGGAGCTTGAAGTCTCTCGAAATCAAATCAACGCCATGGATGAGCAGAGTCGCAGAGCAGTTGAGGAGATCGCACGGTTAAGGAATTCCTCTGGACCTCAGAATGGTCCTAGGCCATTCTTTCAGAATCCAGGCCAAGGATCGTTCGATCAGACTGGTCCTAGGCCATTCGCGCATAATCCAGTTCCAGGATCAGGTCCGTTCGCTCAGAATCAGCATCCAGGTCCGTTCATGCAGAACCAGCAGCCGGGACCGTTCAACCCAAATCCCCAGTTCGGGACGGTTCCTCCTCAACATATAAGGCCACCAGCCATTTCCGAATGGATCGCAACCATTTCAGAATGGATTGCAGCTATGGATCACAGCCGTTTCAGAATGGGCCGCAACCATATTTTGTTCCTTTCAACGGGGACGCCAATGGATCATCGCATGGCAATGGCACCAGTTCAGGAGTCAATCCTCAAACAGGGGTAAATCTCGATCCTAATGACCCCGTCGCCCAGCGATTGAAAAAGTTAGAAGATCAGAACGAGCGCGTCCTATCTTTGCTCGCCAAGCTACCTGGGGCAGCCATGCTCGTCGATGTCGAGCCTCGATCAGGGTTTCAGGCGTCGCCCTTCATCGATGAGATCGCAACCGTCGAGGTCTCGAAGAAGTACAACGTCCCTGCCTTCACGCCCAAGTATTCGGGAGTGACTGATCCGACAGAACACGTCGCGCAATACAAGCAGCTCATGTGGACGATCTCGATCCCACACATATATCAGGAGGTTTGTATGTGCAAGAGCTTCGGTGCGACTCTCACTGGTTCTGCTCTCCAATGGTTGATCAATCTCAAACCCAAGTCCATCGGGTCGTTCGCTGAATTGGTCAACCAATTCTCTCAGCAGTTCGCCAGCAGTCGCAAGATGGAGAAGCAGACCAGTGACCTGTATTATGTCGTGCAGAAGACCAATGAGTCTATTCGGAGTTATTTCAATAGATTCAATGTGGAGATGATCAGTATTCGCAATTGCGACGTCAAGACCGCAATCGAAGCTTATAAGCGTGGTCTGGACGACAGTTCGGGGTTGTATACTGATTTGACTAAGTATCCTCCGGAGAATTTCGAAGACGTCCGAGCTCGAACCCTAGCATATATGAGGGTAGAGGACGACGCTGCCTTTCGTCGCAAGCATACCGACGACAAGAGGTCGTTAGGTGTAAAGAAGCCAGAGTTCAAAACGAAAGCAATTTCCAAAATAGAGCCCGCACACCAGATCTCGAACGTCCGATTCAAGACAAAAGCAGAGGCCAAGACCGCGACCAAATTTCCTCAGTACCCCAAAATATCCTCTTACGGGTTCAAAGGGTCCACTAAGGATTTGGTCAAAGCTCTGAAGACCGCCCAGGCGACCATCCGGTGGCCCAAGAAGTCCGATCAGGACGACGCTAAGAAAGATAAATCTAAGTGGTGCGACTTTCATGTCGACCATGGTCATACGACAAATGATTGTATAGCCCTCAAAAAGGAACTAGCATATCACGTCCCGAAGGGCAATCTCAAAAATATCATCGATAAAGTCGTTACTTCAACTAGCGACCATCGACCGTCAACCCCCGAGCATGCAAAGGTCGTCAACTGCATCACCGGTGGTTCGGACGTGTGTGGTCTGACATATTCCGCAACCAAGCGTCACGCCAGTCAAGCACCCGACGATCGGCCTATTCCGCGTTCATCGAGGCCAAAAGGAGATCTGGAGTTGGAAGCTATGAAGATTGTGTTCGATCAAGACGACCTCGACGACTCATATCAGAAACATCACGACGGGTTGATCATTCAACTCACGATTGGTAATTGTTTAATCGACGAGTCTTGATCGATGGGGGCAACTCAGCGAACGTCATTTTCCTTAACACCATCAAGGCCATGGGGATCGATCGCTCGGAAATCACCCGACGTTCGACAACTTTGGTCGGTTTTAATGGAGAAGCGACGAGCACCTATGGAGATATCATCTTGCCAGTCTACGCCGGAGGGATCAACAAGCAGACCAAGTTCAGCGTCATCGATTGTGCGTCAGCCTATAACATCATTCTAGGTCGACCATGGATCCATGAAATGAAAGCCGTCCCCTCGACGTATCATCAGACCCTGAAGTTCCCTACGCCGTGGGGAGTCCAAGAAATCAAAAGTGAGCCAAAAGTCGCCCATGACTGCTATAAGACCACTCTGAAGCCGCGAAAGTAAGCCGTCTAGCAGTCACGCCCCGACCGTACGGTCTCGACAGGTTCCTCCTTCTATTTCTAACCTTAAAGATAAACTCATGCATTTCTTACAGGAATAAAACGGCTATCTTACCCTGTCGCGCGAAAACACGATCGACGCAGAGATAGATGATATTTCCCAAGATCTATGTGTCGATTCGTCATTTAAAACCTATTTTCTCCCGAAAGGAATAGGATAATAAATGACAGGGGGCAAATACCCCATTAAAAAAAAGGGAAAATCTGAGAAGGTACGTTCCCTAATTTCTTTTCTCTCCTTTCATACGATTTCTCATCGCGAACGGTTACTGACTTAAGCATTGGAGGGTCGTTGGTTAGCCAACGACCAACCTCTAACATCGTTTTCCACAGAATCGCACGACATTAATCTTACGGCTCTAGTTTCGCAAGGTCGCACGACGAAAACGATCAGGTCTATGACTTGATCATCCTTCTATAGGGACACACGATTCAAGTTCATCGCACGACTTAGTCGTACGATCGCAAAGTCTAGCTATCTCATGATCTAAGTTTCTCGACTTAGAAAAATGTCATACTCTGAATGTATGCTCTAGTCGCGTATGCTTATGTTTATATACACGATTTAAAAGTCCTATGGCTTACGTTCCAGTTATTGTGTTGCAATAATGCTTAAGTCACGTGATTTCTTGGTTATTCTTTACTTAGTGAATCTTACAATTGACATTGTATTTATTCATGAAATATACAAAATATGAATTCAAAAGAAGCCCACGTTTCATTCAGTGAATAAACTGTCGATTTACAATCAAAAGGAAAGTGGTTCGACCACTAATAGTCAACAAAAGCAAGGAAAGATTAAAAGTTTCCTAAGGCTTAGGAGAATCGCCCGCCTCCTTTGCACGACTAGCGGCCTTTAGCTCGTGCAAAGCGTCATAAAGCTGAATGGCCAACTCGTCGGCACGCGCCAAGGCCAACTTCTCCCTGTCCAAAGCCGCCCTCTCCCTTTCTAGCGCCACATCTTCTCTTTCAAGAGCGGACGCCACCAGATCTTCGATTCTCGACATCTCGGCGTATAACGCCAGGGAAGACTGGAATGTCTATAAAATGTATGAAGTTCATTAGAAAATATTCGACAAAATTTGCAAAATAAACAAGTCATGAAAGATTGACACTCACTGTGAACGCCAGACCGGCAACCTGAGATCCCGTCTCTCTGGCCGGAACTCTGCGAAAACGCTCCCTGAAAGACGGGAGCAAATATTTCCCCAAATGAGGAAACAACGTCGTCCCGTCTAGGACACCATCCGCCATAAAGTCAGACGGCAACGTAAAGTTAACCATCGTGACTTCGGCCGATGACCCCCCCGCCCTTGTCGGCAGACGTTGGGGTCAACACTTTAGACACCGGTTTCGTTACTGTCGCCGGAGGCGCCGAACTTGCCGGTGTCGCGTCCATCGCGGCATAATGGGTGGATGACGCCCTCGCCTCCTTAGGCGTGACAACTTTAGACGAATCGTCAGCCCTCGAAGATGGTTCCCTCAGGATTACCATCCTTGTCTTCTTTGAGATTCCCGACCCAGCTGTCGGGGCATCCTTTCTTCTTTCCTTGCCTCGAAGGGTAAGTGCAACTTGCGTCGCCTTTTTTCCGGATACCGACTTCTTCACAGTCGGCACTACTGAAGAAACGCACAAAGCGTCAGACAGACAAAATAAACAGCGAAAATAAAAACTACGGTACGCTTACCAGTCGCCTCTTCCTGCTCACCCTCCCCTTCTTCATCTTCTTCTTCAGAGTCTCCCGTATACACCACCACGTCCTCGTCCATGGCCGCCGGTTGCCACACGAAGAAAGATCGATCATCAATGCTATGACTCAGGAATCTGTCGATCTTGGCTTGGGAATCTTCGTTCGGCTTCACGGCGTCGAACTGGATCTCTGAAGACGACAAAAGAAGAAGAATAAATAAAAAGCATAAAAATAAACTAAACAATGGCGTATATTAAATAACATACCCGTCATATTCCAATCAGGACGAATCCAGTCGCTGTTAAAATCAAGTGAATCAATACGTACGAATACGTACCTAGACTTCCACCCACGATCGTTGACCCCGGTTTTCAAAACCAGGGTGCGGTCGCCCTTGTACTTGGAATAAGGGCTATAACGCTAGTTCTTGTCTCTCTTGACTTGATAAGCCAACAAGAAATCATTCATGATCATAGGCGACTCCCACTTTGCGGACAATCTCTCAATAACTAGGAAAACTCGCCAGAGTTGGGGCATTAACTACCCTGGCGACAGACCGAAATCTCGCATGAAAGCCTTGGATAAGGCCGAATACGACCATTCAAACCCTATTTTGAAGGGATACTCGTATATTACAAAGTATCCTTCAGGACAATTCCCATGACGTGTACTCCCTGGACATATCAGCTCTATCCCCGCAGGGATTTTTGCTAAACACCTAAAGGTATTTAAGTCTTCCTGACTCATGATAGAACTCTCCGGTTCGGTCGACATTGTTTATCAGAGAAAAGAGAAGAGCAATGAAGACGAAGGTGGGAAGGTAACGCCTTATATAGGCACTCTAAACCTCGAATCGCTATAATCTCTCGTAAATTTGGAAGGAATTCAAAGAAGAACGGCAAGTGAATCACGAAATTTCTCTCGAAAAAACTTTCCGAAAACTTAAAAATGAAATATCCACCGAAGTCTTCTATTCATGCAAAAGATCGCGTCAGGTCGAGTCCAACGATGATCGCCACGTGTCCTCGACAGATCAAAATACTCGACAGATCGACGACACCTGGCACGAACAGCTGGTAAGCACCATCGTGTGTCAGTATAACGTCACGATCTCGTTTTCGTTCCAACTTCTGGGATCGATCCAGTCCCAAGACAACCGAGGTAACTTTTCGACACGTGTCATAATTCTATGTGTCCGATTGACAAAATTTAAAATTCGAATTTGCCATCCTACTTTCAAATTTTGGGGGCAAACTGTTTGGGCAAAATTTCACCAGCCTCGACCACGACCAAGGTAAGGAAAACACCTATTCCCTTTTCCATAACGAAGGTAAAATCATAGTATTTTCTCTCATGATTAAAGATAAAATCGAAAATCTTTTACCTCATGACACTCGACCTCGACGTCGCCTAGTCCACATCGACCTTAAGTTGTACTTTCGTGCGATTTTTGGCATTAACAGGAACGGCTGCCCCTGGTAGCTTAGCAAGCAAGGACAGGACACACTCGTTCTGATCTTCTATCATCTTCAATTGCTGGGCAACGGGGTCGTTAGGATCGGGATTCGCACCTGCCAACGGATCAACTCCCGAACTGGTGCCATTGCCGTACGACGAGCTATTGGCGTCCCCGTTGAAATGGTTGAGACCCATGCTGAAATGGTTGAGACCCATGCTGAAATGGCTGAGATCCATTCTGCAATGGCTGAGATCCATTTTGCATGGGTGGTGGCCTTATATACTAAGGAGGAACCGTCCCGAACTGGGGATTTGGATTGAACGTTCCCTGCTGCTGGTTCTGCATGAACGGACCTGGCTGCTAATTCTGCATGAATGGACCTGGCCCTGGATTACGGACGAACAGAGCCGAACCAGGGTTATGGACGAATGGAGCGGATCCTGGATTCTGACCGAACGATCCTTGACCTGGATTCTGGACGAATGGTCTTTGACCGTTCTGCGGTCCGAAGGGATTCCTCAGCCGTGCGATTTCCTCAGCTGCTCTTCGACTCTGCTCATCCATGACATTGATTTGATTTCGCGCAACTTCCAATTCCTGATACATCTGGGCAATGATATGCTCTTGATTTCCAGGGGCTGCCATTTTCCTGAAACAGAAAACAGAGGAAACTACAAGAAATCGTTAGTAAGACGCACGTTTGTCGAAGATTTTCTCTAGATGGGGCCCCACGGTGGACGCCAAACTGTTAAGGCCAAAAATCGTCCAGAAGGATAACTTAAGGTTGATTGTGGAGCTTAACAACTAAAGAATAGGAATCTTGCGACAAAGACAGAAAAAGTAAAAGAGACAAAGATTTTGGTGATGCGGGAAAAACCTCAACGAGGAAAAAACCCGCGGACGACTTTGGGGGTCGTCGCTGCACTATGATCGCCAAACAGGGGCGATATCCTTTGTTCCACATGTCGAGAGTACAACGATTACAATACAGATGAAATAAAAACTTGAAATTAAAATAACAAGTGAATCGTGCGTAAGAAACTGGTGTGTCGTGTGTAAAGACTATGTGTCGTGCGTATAAGTCGTGCGTCGAGAGCGGTCACTTGAGAGAGATTTCTTTGAGTGTTTTCGCTGTGTGTTCCTTGTTCTTCAAATCAGATGCCTCCAAGTGAGACTGGAATCTTCATATTTATAGCCTTCGAGTGCCTTGAATGACTCCATAAATGCTTCTGATAACGACTGCAACGGTCATTGCCGTTAATGCTTATAATTGTCTCTGTCGGTTACGTCCGTTGGCTATAAATGACATTGACCCTGCATTAAATAGAACAAACGTAACAGTTGTATCGTGCGTTAGTAGGTCGAGATCGTGAAACAACTTACGACAATCCTGCAAGGTCGTAGTCGAACGTCTTGGGAAACTTTCGACCTGTATTTTCGGGAGGGATAACTAGTGGATTAAATGTGTTTAACATGACCTTATCTTTAATCCAAGATATGTCGTGTACCATGTGTCTTATCTTTCTTTGTCGAGGTCGAGGGTCTAGGGATCGTGGATTTTTACCCAAACAGGAACCTAATCCAAACTCATATCAATACCTCAAAACAAATCCAAATCCTCAAAAACAAAAACATATCCCAAACCCTAGTAGATGAACCATTTGCAATCACGATGTAAAACTCAAAAAGATGCAGACATTTAACGAACAAAAACAGGTGGTGGGTTTAGGCCGTCAATTTCAATTCATGGGCTTAGGATAGAGGAGAAAATATTTAACGCCCTTAAATTTGGAAATATCGACTAAATTAAAATTTTCAATAAAACATCAAATAAGGGATAAGTGTTTTTTAAAAAATTTGGCAATTAATTACTTATAATAGCAATTTAAGATTTAACATCAATATAATATTTTCCAAACCTTATACATGTCTACATTTAGGGACGGTTGTTACTAAAACCCAACAAACAATCGTTATATCCAACGTATGGATGATGTCTCCAATTAGATAATTCCTTATAGTGCCCTGACCTTAACTAACACTCATCACGTCACAGTGTCGCTAGCACCATTCCCCCAAGAAACTAATGCACATGCCGACAAAGAAAAATGTTAGGCTTAACGCCTAGTGAGTTCAAACAGTTTTCATCAGTTATATAAAACGGTAAAACAGAAAAAAAAATATTATTTAAATCACAGTTTCCAATATGAAATGTATTTAGAATGAAAACGATATATTTCTCAAAACCCACTTTTTTCGTGATGAAATCCCATTAATAAAACACCCATCAAATCATGAAAACAAAACCCAATACTCACACGAAACACGAATAAGGATTAATATCAAAATACTGAAAACATGGATAAGACTCTATATTGAGGGGGTCCAATATATGAAAACCATCAATTATGATTATTTGTTAAACCTAAATAGTACTATAGCATGGATAGTACATTATCAAAAAATAACACTTAATAGTGACGGGTCAAGTAGCACCTCAAGATTCAATTGACCTTAGAGTCTACCTTCAATGTAACACCTCAAGGATCGGTACACTTAGTATGTACCCCTTATGGGTAACACCTCAAGCGAAGAAGATCTTAGTGCCTAACCCTACGGGTAACACCTCAAGACTCAATAATCTTAGTGCCTACTCTTTGGAGTAACACCTCAAGGATCATGTCCTTAGTGCCTACCCCGACTGGTAGCACCTCACGGTGCATGGTTCTTAGTGCCTACCCCTTTTGGGTAGCAACTCAAGTATCAAGTCCTTAGTGTCTACTCAACTAGTCTAAAAGCCTCAAATAAAAGGTCTCAGCTGGTCCAACCCCGCAATGCTAGTTGTAACATCCCCAGTCCACCGTACACGATATTGTCCGCTTTGCGGATACTCTCTGCATAACAGCATGCCGGCACCGCTCACGGTTTTGTTCCTGCCCGCACAGGCATACGCGGGACGCACCCAGACCGCACCCTGTGACAGGCAAAAGGCCTCATGCAAGGAAGGTATCCATCCACCCTTATAAGGAGGACTTCGTTCCCCCTCCCAGCCGATGTGGGGTCTCACAATCCACCCACCTAAGTGGGATCAACGTCCTCGCTGACACATCGACCCGGTGACCGGCTCTGATACCATTCTGTAACATCCCCAGTCCACCGTACACGATATTGTCCACTTTGTGGATACCCTCTACATAACAGCATGCCGGCACCGCTCACGATTTTGTTCCTGCCCGCACAGGCATACGCGGGACGCACCCAGACCGCACCCAGTGACAGGCAAAAGGCCTCATGCAAGGAAGGTATCCATCCACCCTTATAAGGAGGACTTCGTTCCCCCTCCTAGCCGATGTGGGATCTCACACTAGTAGTCCCAGAGTCTAACCCTGCTACAATAGCATGACCATTAACACAAGACTGACTCATATGCATATGGATCCAATGCATTACAATCTAAAATTACATGACTCCAACTGAATGACCAACACACTCATAACATGTAATTTACTGATGAATATGTCATAAATGCATATAACTCAAAAAGTTCGACATAGAGCAAATTAAATCGAACAAATGTCCAACAAAACTCATCTGAGTCAAAACCAAGCCAAAAGCTCTCAACTCAATTGACTAATCAAATAAAACCCAACATAAGCAATAAAATACAAATGTTCAGTAAATAGGATACTCATGTACTAAAAGTGTTACTAACTCAAAAACTTATCATTGATTGGGACAAATCATTTTCCAATTAAGATTATACTCTTTATATTTATAAGACGTTCCATAATGTAATAATATGTATTTTCCATCTCAACATAACAAGCATGCATTTTTGCTATATAATCTTCATTTGTAAAACATATCTAACAAAAGACACACCATTGTGATCAAGGTTCTATAAAATGTGCCATGGCGCCACCTTGCCTCCACGTTTAACCGATTTTTCTTCACGTTTCCCCCATCAGATCCATGCTTTACCATGCTGCAGCATAGGATACAACCATTTAATTTATGCCCAAAACTTTAAATCAACTTTCTATAGAATAAGAACACGTAAATCATAAATTTTAGCTCCATAAAACAAATAAATGAAAAATAAGATATAAAAATGAGTCAAGGTTGGGACATAAAAGTAAAATGACGTATCTATAAATGAAGAAATGAGTGTTTAAACGCTAAATAACTAGTACATATCAATATCTAAAAAGTATTTGAGTGGACCAAGTCTTTTATGCTAAATTAGCCATTCAAGTAATCTTTAACTTGTGGAATGTGAATGTCGTCGTTCCGAATTAATATACATCATCGATGTAAATGAGTGCGAAAACATATATGTGGTCTCTCAAAACATAAATAAGGAATGGTTGGCTTTAGATAGTTAGTCTGAACCCGAATATGAGAAGATATTTGGTGGATTTTTGGTACCAATTAGGTGATGTGGTCTCTTCTAAACCATACAGGGACTTTTGCAATTTGCAAATGCGTTTCTCATCGACTTTTGAGACACCTTCATGTACACGTATTCATCAAGATCTCTACGGAGGAAGGTGTTGTTCACTTCTGGTTGATGAACTTCCCAGCAACTTTTTGAAGCAATGGCTAAAGCACAACGAATCGTTACCAATTTCACGACCGAAACAAACGTTTCTTGAAAATCAATCCCTTCCACTTGGGTGTAGCCTTTCGCCATGAGACGTACTTTGTATTGTTTGGCTTCAACATTAGGTTTGTATTTTATTTTGTAGACTCATATTGAATCTACAAGTTTCTTTCCAGGAGTAGTTCAACAAGGTTCCAAAGTCCCGTTTTCTTCTATGGATTGGATCTCCTTTTTCATAGACTCACATAATTGAGTGTCTTTGACGACCTAAAAAGGTGTTTAGGCTCATCACTAGAGGTGATGGCCGCTAAGAAAGCAGGTGAGATTATGAAAATATTTCATATGTAGCCTAGTGAGCTAATGGATATACTTTGGAGGCACTTTTTTTTAAAGGCAATTGCATTTCGGGGGTATCCTGGACTTAGTCCAGACTAATCCCCCTTCGACCCGGCCACGATTCGGCCCACTATCCGGCCACGATACAGCCCTCGAACCTTGATATCCTAGCGTGCTCACCCCTGGATTCGAACCCGGGGTAGAGAGGGCTTCCACCACTTTCCCCCAAAGCCTTTACCAGTAGGCTACAACGTCTTGGATTATACTTTGGAGGCTCTTGATTCGGTTTGGATTTCAAACCGGTACTTTGACGAGTGGATTTCATAGGTTGATACGTGATTGTTTCCATGCTTGACCCAGAATTGACAAGAGTTATGTTCAGTAGCACTTGAATCAATGACCCAAGAGTTAAGAGAGTCGATCTTACCATTCATGTTTGCCATGGTGGTGTAGGAACTTGATTCGTTTTGCCTATCTAGCTCTCTAATAATTTCGAATTTGCGGGCATGTTCTTCTTTAGTGAAAACGGGATTCTTCATGTCAGGGGTAACAGTTGATGCGTGTGGTTGTGGGTTTTTCCAAGATTTTAGTATCCAAATGTCTCGAGTCGTGGTTTTGTATTTGACGTTGTTCTTGATCTCTTTCTCCATATCACTTGTGAACCATCCTCTCACCATGGCGTTACATCTTCTTCGAGTCATTAGTTCCGCCGATCCTTCTTTTGCCATAGGAATGGTGTCATCTACAAACCCAATTTTATTGTTGGCAAACAATGTGTTGGACATCTCGCTCACCTAATCGCCATAATTTCCATCGCTAATAAGGTTTTCTACAACATAGTTTCATCCTCGATGATCAAAGGAAGTAAGAAATTGTGTCATGTAATGTCGGTAGGGTTTTTCTTACTAGATGTATTGTCGGCTTTCTCATCGTTGCCCGCCATCGTTCTATAGGAAGAACATGGAGGTGTAAAAGAAAGTGTAATTAAGGTTTAGGTTACCAGGCTTCTCTATTTTTTATATACTTATTTGATTTGTGAGAACTGAGATGTTAAATGGGTGTATTCACACTATCCCTTGTGTGATATGCTGCAAATATGATTCAATCCTTAATCTCTATTGGGCAATTGATATGGCATGGTGCCAAGGAGACTTTCCACAATGATGATATGAAAATTTCTAAGGATTTAAGGAAACAAAGTCTCCAAGGCATTTATTCTTCCATCAATAAAAGTTGATTACGGGTGATATTGTTAAGACCTACAATTGTGTGTTCTATGTAAAGGAATTATAATCGAAAAATATTATTATGGTCGCATCGTCGCACATAACCAAACAAAATTATAGCATCCTTAAGGATCATAAGCAAAATTAACTATGTCTAGAAGATATACCTAAACGTAAACAAATTAACCTACAAAGTTCATAATTAATAAAAAAAGCCTAAAAATTAACCCAAATTAACCCTAAACAAATAATCCCAAAGTCTACAGAGAGGGTTAAATGTACGCAAAATAACTATATAGCGTTAGTTAACATGTTATTATGTTAACACTATTAGGACATCTTCAATGGGTGACACTATATTTTACACCAAGTTTCAAAAATAGTGTAAAAAGCAGTATAAATTTTAGTGTTTAGTAAATATTCTTCAATGAATAACACTATTTCTTACACCAAATCCTAATATTCTAGGCATAGATCTTTTTTATATGAATTCATTAACCTTTCAATAATAACCTTATATTTCTTAACTTTATAATTTACACTCATATTTTTTGATTTAGATTATAACTTAATGATTTTTATTAATTATGAACTAAATTATTTTAATACATAAAACAAAACTTTTTATTAAATAATAAAAGTTACATTAAAACATATACAAAAAGAAAATAAATTGCATTTAATTATTATTATTACGAATGATAAATTGTTGAAATTGTTGAAATCAAAGTTGAAACGAAAAACTGGATGACCAGACATCAATGATCGTCAATAAGATTGACATTGAAGAAGGAAATAGATAATTTTTAGAGCAATTGAAAAAGATATCGACACAAGGGGACTTTTTTTGGAACTGCAACAAACCAAATAAGAAAACAAAATACTGTTTAGGGATGTGAATTCAATACATGATCCCAACATACGAGCATGTGTTGAGACCGAACTAGCACGAATTTTAGAGAAAATGACTCAACAATAACATCAAAAGATGCCACCTGCATCAACTTCGTGTGGACCAATCTTTAATGATCTTGGAAGATCTGGAAGCGGGTTACCAGATTATTAGATTTCTAGTAATTTATTTCGGTGGCATTATGTATTTTTAAATTTCCGTTGATTATATTTTCATCTTTTAATATTAGCATGTTTTCATTGAATATTTTATCATGTTGTATATTATTACTTAATTAAAACATAAATAAGAAATTGCTATAAAAATAATTTATTATATATATAACAAATAAAACCTATTAAAACTTTAACATTTTAAAAAACAAAAAGGAAAAAGTACAGAAAAACCCAATGGAATTTCATGTTTGGAATGATTAAGTCCTTAGACAATTTTTTTGAACAAATAAGTCACTGGACTTTTAAATACCTATTAAATAAATCCCTACACTTTTCAAATATATCAAATAGATCATTATGAAATTAAAACTGTAACCTGTTGTTAAGTCTAAATATGTCTTCAAGATTTAATGATCAAGTCAAAGTCAAAGTCAATATATTAAGTTTTGTAAGAAAGTCAAAGTTGCTAATTGTCTTAATTAGTCTTAGGTATAAATAGATTTTGTTTAGACTAATCATGTAACAATTGAAAAAGCTTTTGGTCAGAATTCTCATCTTCTAATACAAAGCTAATAGAATTCTAGATCTACTTTCTCTATCTACTTTCTCTCTCTAGAATTCTTATTGATTTCTTGGTTGCTTGATTGATTTGGGATTATCAATTGGTATCAGAGCAAGTTAATGAAGATCTGCTAAAGAAATTACACGAATCGAGATCAAAATTGTTAGGTTTTTGAGAGAAATCGATTGATTTTCTTGATTTTTTCAAGAAAATCTATTTTTCTCAAATTCTTACATTTTTTGAGTTTGATTCGTCTGGATATCGAGTTTTTGGTGTTAGAAATCACATTTGGAGCAATTTCTATTCAAGATTCGAGTGCTAATTTCAGAGATTTGAGGGTCAATTTGAAGATTTTTGGGATTTTTGTACAGTTCGATCGGTTCTGTCTGGTTGAACATTCAGACATCAATTCAGGGTTTGCAACGAAATTAGTCTACATAATCGTGTTAGAAACTGTTTTTCTAACATAACTGTAAATTTTGGTGGTTTAATTCGAAGATTTGATTGAGATTTGAAGAGATTTTTGATTCTGATCATACTTTGCGCTAGATCTGAAGTTTGCGCAAGTTCTTCAGATTTTTGCTCCAATCAACAGCTCATGAACAGGGCCGGTCCTGAGATTTCGGATGCCCATGGCGAAAGACAAAAAAGGCCCCTATATTACGAGAACGAAAAACAATTTAACGGGGTTTGGAACCTAGTCAAGCTAGGCGGCTCATCCCCACGCCGGGTCTTTATTAAAAGAAACAAAAATAGTACAACGAGGGGGACATAAACCAAAACCCCGTATAATAGAACATAAAATACATTACTTAAAACGATGCCTTCATCAACCGGATGCTCAATAGGATTTTCAACCGGATTCTCAATAGGATTTTCAACCAGATTTTTAGAAATGTTTGATGGTTTAACAAGAAATTTATTCAAAGATCCTTGCATCGATTTTTCAATTTCTTCCTGCTGTTTTTTCCTTTTCCTCTTTTGAGCACCCGAGGGGTGTGATCTTGGAAACATGTTGTCTATTACAGTATTACTCTAATCTATTATCTAATAAATTGAAATTTTGAAAGACAACAAGTCAACAATCAAATAACTAAACAACTAAACAAGTATCCAATTCCAAGCAAACCAAAATGCAAGCAGGAAACCAGTAGTATCCAATTCCAAGCAGGCAAAATCAAAATGCAAGCAAACCACAGTTCAAAAAAGGATAGAAAACACCTGATTTAGCCATTTAGGGCAGAAGGCAGAAGCAAATCAAGCAACTGCAAATCTACATGTAAATCCCCCAAACTCCATGTAGGGCAAGTTTCTGTCAAAACCACCAAAAGGTTACTTAAAATTTAATCTTGACACAAAAATTAGGGTTTTTATGTTACTCTTTCTCTTCTATAAAATGGGCAATAAAATAAAAAAAAGTTGAAATAAAAAGTGAAGAGCAATTGCAAACAGCAAGCAAATGAGCAATCGATGGGTTTAGTGAATAGTGATTACCATCTTGGGTGAGAGCATCTTGGGTGAGAGCAAACAGCAAGCAAATCGAGCAAGCAAATCTACACACGATGCATCTAAAGACACCAAACAGCAAGCAACTTTTTGGGTTTAGTGATTACCATCTTGGGTGAGAGCAACTGAGCAAACAGCAAGCAATCGCACTCAGCATTCAGCAACAGCAATCCAGCAACAGCCAACAGCAAGCAATCGCACTCAGCATCCAGCAATCGCACTCAGGCAGCAGGCTCTCGACTTCTCGTTCTCGTCTCTCGCCGTCAAATTACTGATTAAATTAAAAAACCCTATATGATAGTATGATTTTGAGGCCCCTCCTGGACCTGGGGCCCATGGCCCAAGCCACAATTTCCATGGCCCAGGGCCGGCCCTGCTCATGAATCTCTTCAATTTGCACCAAACCTAATGGAGTAAAAATCAATTTGCGCCAAACCTGCTGGATTAACAAAGAATTGATTAGTATTTGATGGAATCTTGAGTTTTGATCATATTGTGCATCAGATCTGTACTTTGCGCCAAACTCATCTGAAGAAAAAATCAAGTTTGCGCCACTCACATATAAAGAAAACATCACTTTGCGCCATGCATTTCTAGCGCAAACATCAACTTTGCGCCATGCACTTCTAGCGCAAACATCACTTTGCGCCTTGCACTTCTAGCGCAAACCATAAGTGTTTATAATTTTGTGGTGCATGTGTGTGTGTATAAGGTGTATGTGTGTGTGCTGTATGTTTAAACATGAGATGTGTGCTACGTATGTTACTGTGTGCGTGAGTGTGTATTGTGTGTGTGTGTGAGTTGTCTAAAGAATTCTCAAGCAAACAATTCGCATCCTACTTGAACTTCAGCTACTTTTCGTATCCAACTGAAGTGGGTTTTTGCATCAGGCTAACTCAAGAACTCGCAACCATCTTCCATAAAACTCACCGGAGTTTTCACCGGAAAACGTTTTTCGCCGAAAAAAGTGGGTCTTCGAAAATCGTAGTGTGATCGAGATTTGTTCGTTGCATTTGATTGGTATTCGAATAACGATCTCAATGCAACAAAAATCAGCAATTTTCGTCGAGAAACGAATAAGATATCAACGTTTAAAGTTTTCATTCGGTGTTTATCGAAAACTTTCGGTTGCTTCGTTTGAGAGTTTGAAAGCGTGTTTTGGATTCTAATCAGTTAAGGGAGCTTAAGGGATAATAAACGAACAGTTTTGGTCGAAAAGTTTGATTCCATATCGACTTTTGCAGATTGGGTTTCAATGAAGATGATGATGAATAGTAAACTAACGGGGTTTCGTTAGTTTCGTTAGTTTTGTGACATTTTTGGTCCTTTTTCCGTTAGAGTCGTTAGTTTTGTTACAATTTTAGTACTTGTAGTTAGGGATGAGCGTTGAGCACCGTTTGCGATTGGTTTTGAATCACATTTGAATCACTATGAAGGTATTTAGGTTTGCGATTGGTTTTGAGACGCATTTGATACATTTTAAAATTTTCGGTCCTAAGTGGTCCTAGTACCGATTTTCCCGTCCCGAAACCGAAACCGAACCCGAACCGGTACAGTACCAATACATACGGTTCGGTTTTCGGTACCACTTTTTAGTCCCAAAAAATTTCGGTACCAACCGGTTCGGTCCCAGTTCGGTACCGGTCCAGTCCCGATCTCATCCCTACTTGTAGTTTATAGTTTAGAATTTTATCATTTTTAGTCCTTCTAGTTTTAAGTTTTAGGTTTTTACATTTTAAGTCCCTTGACTTGTAAGTTTTAGAATTTTACATTTTTAGTCCCTTGAGTATTTTTTTTTGTTTTTGTTTGTGTCATTTTTAGTCCTTGTTTTTGTTGAGTCTTAGTATTTTTTTACTTTTAGTTCCTATATTTTTTTACCTGCTTTTACTCATAACTGATAAATTTTTCTTGTATTTTGCAGGTTAATTTTTCTATTTTTCAGTAGATTTTTCATTATAAAGATCTTTTAATCGTCAAGCGAACATGAACCGACTTCCAGTGCTGATCAAAGAATCTGATTTTGAACGATGGAGTGTTTCGTTCATCGACTTTATTACGAGTAGAGAAAATGGAGAGAATATGATAAAATCATTCTCCGAAGGTCCTATGATCAGAACATACAATAAAATGGAGAAATATTTTACAGAGGAAGAGATGAAAAGATTGAAAGCTGATAAGGAAGCTTCTTCCAGCTTGATCCTTGCACTTCCAAAACACATCTACAGAAGTATTGATTGTTTCAAACACAACACAATGTTTATGTGGAACGAGTTATCTAAGCGAATGCATAGATCTGAAGTTGCATTTACAAAGAGAAAGGAAGAAGAAAAGAAAGTTGAGAAAGAAGATAAGGAACTGAACATGTCAGAAGCTGAAAATGAAGATCTTAAGGAAAAGGTTATTGAGTTTACGAAGAAGCTGTCTGACATGGAAAAGTTGCTAAAAGAGGAAAGAGAAAAGTTCAGAAAAGAAAAAGTTGATCGTTTGAATGACAAGAAGTGTTATGGAAAGCAAATTCTTTCTCTTTCTCAGAAAGTTTATGAACTAGAAAAGACTTCAAATTCTGAGAAGAAAGAAAATGAAGAAAAGAAAGCCCTTGAACTCAGATGCATAAAACTTTCTAAACAAAATGCAGATTTTGAGAAGGTTTTATTTCTTGAAAAAGAGAAATTGGAGAAGGAAAGGGTTGAGTATGAAAAGACAAGGAAAAGCTTTGAAGCGAAGAATGTGCAACTGTCAAAGAAAATTTCTGAGCTTCAAAAGGACTTAGATACAGAAAGTCAAGAGCTAGAAAAGATGAAGAAAGCTGACTTTCAGGCTAGGAGCATTAAAGAAGAATTTTCTAGAGAACGAAAGATATTTCAGCAGGAAATACGTAAGCTGACAAGTAATTTGTCTGGGTTATCAACTAATATCATGATTGAGAAGAGGGTTAAGTGTGATATTCTGAAGAAGCTTGATTTTGTCACCAAAGAATGGAATGACTTAGCTTACAAAGTGAAGTCATTTAACAAATCCAAAAGCTATTCAGAAAGTCCGATTCGACCTTCTAATCTCTTCTATGATCATTCAGTGGATAATTCTTCCAAGTATCAATCTGCCGATCTTCCTTCATATAAGAAAGTCAACATGCAATGGAGAGTGAAAGGTACGATTCCTCAAAAAGATGTACCAAAATCATCTGTTCCCAACAAGAACACTAACCTGAAAGGTAAATCTTTTGCTAAATCTGGTTCATTATATTCCACAAATAATTTAATCAGGTTTGCACAAAAGAATATTTGATGTTCTTATTGTGGAACTAATGATTTTGTTAAAAATAATGATGCGCAATTTTGGTATGGCACTTATCATTTTCCTTCCTATAGAGCTCCGCTTAACAAGTCAGGACCCAAGACGTGTTGGGTACCAAAATCTACTTAATCTGTTTTTGCAGATTTAGAAGCAAAGCGTTGAACTCTCGGAAGAAGATGTATCTGAGCATTTAACGTAAGTGGTTTCTGAAAACATCAGTTCAGGACCCGTGCTTAAACGTTATGGCTTCTGGACAAATCAGTTCAGGACCCGTACTTCAATGGCTAAGACTTCTAAACAAATCAGTTTAGAACTCATACCCCTCAGGTGATATCCTTTAACTGTCATATCTTTTTATTTCAAGGAACAAGCGGTAAAAGGTAACATTGAATTATATTTTGTTTCTACTGCTTTGAAAATTTGAATCTTTTCAAATTTAATTCAATGAGATGAATTTTTTCAATTTTCATTCAATGAATTAAATGTGTGCTAAAAGATGATTTTACAAGTGTTTTTGTATTGTCCGAGTTATATTTGTTTCATCTTTCACCTCTGAAATAAATCGAAAGGTCAGCAAAACATGAATGAAATTATGCTGAATGCTCAAAATTATGGAACTCTGGACTTATATAGAATATAATGCCCAGAAAGCCTATTTGTCAGAATGAAGGATGGAAACGAAAATATGGGGGAAGCACTATGCTTTAGAACCAAGTGATTGAGATAAAAAGTATTTTTGTAATTCATTTAGTTTGAAAGTTTGTACCTGTGGCCTTTCTGGTTTGGGAAAGTAAGTCCTAAGGGGTGCTCGACACCTAGTCCCTAAGGCCAACTGGTCTGGGATCGACTGACCCAAATCCTGCTATAGAACCAGATAGAAAGTCATGTTCTACTGGTACAAATGGGTTTAAGATATATCGATGTGGCCTTTCTGGTTTGGGAAAGTAAGTTCTAAGGGGTGCTCGACACCTAGCACCTAAGGCCAACTGGTCTGGGATCTGCTGACCCAAATCCTGCTATAGAACCAGATAGAAAGTCATGTTTAACGGTGTATCTTATTCTTACTAAACTCTTTGATTTTACAACATAAAAGATGCCAATGTGCACAACTTAAAAGATGCCAATGAGCACAAAATCAAAAGATGCCAATGTGCACAAAATCAAAAGATGCCAATGAGCACACATCTCTTGAAACTTGGGGAAAATACAAAGTCGCGATAAACCCGTAAATTTGTGAAAATCCTGATTTTGGACAAATAGTGTGAGTAGAGCAAAGTATTCTTATATGTTTTAGAATTGCATATGCTTGATGCTAATCATATTTCGCATGCTTGCACACCAAATAGATTTAATAAAGGGGTTGAAACAATTTTTAACTTGATATGCAATGATGTCTTGTATTTGAATCCAAACATGTTGAATCCAGATCCGTGCAACAAATATGAAATCGTAATGATAAGCAATAAGAGCAATGATTTCAACTGGTCATCTCTTTCATTAATCTTTCAGAGAGAATTTGCAATACAGTGTTTGAAAGTAAAAGAGATGATTAGCTTGTTTTTCCAAGCTAATCAACATTAAATACAATGGGCCCGTGGTTAACAAGCCCACGACCCGTTCACTAAAAGGCTCAAAATAAACTATTACAAACAACCCTTGAACTTTAAATCAACTATTAAAACCTGCCCTAACAATCTCCCCCTTTGATTTGAAGTTCGAGTTCACGCTCTAGCTCTTGCCAGTTGAATACGTATCGTTTGCGCAACACAAAGTGAACCTCAAAGAATCTGATAGCACGACGATAGTCGATGCGGTCTTCAATCATTTCCAAAGCTTCCCGAGCAGTTGTTTCATTAGGATTTGGGACATACTAATGCTTTGGATTCTCAGACTCGTGTTGAATAATCTTTCGAAGAGCATCTCTGACTTTTAGAAGCGTGCCGTCACAAAATCTGTCTACCTGACTGAAACGCAGAAACTTCTTTTCGTTCTGTTCGTTGTTGTAGATTATCCCGAATTCAGGTTGTAGAAGCAGAGAGTTCTCAGGATACATCTTCAGTTCAGGAGCTTTCATATTTGGTTTTATCAGATTGACTTTCTTAGCCCTGTTATCGACAGCCATTTGAAAATCCATTAAGTATGACATCATGATAGTATGGACCAGGTGTCGACGAACGGCTTCGAGCGCCTTTGTAATCTCTAGCGGTCGGACGGTTCTTGAACGTAAGTCTTTCAGTAATACCAGAAAGTCGAGCGGTCGGAGGTTCTTGAAGTCGGCTTCAGAGAATCTCCATTCATTACCATCTTCGCGGCGAACGGTGAATACTGGATAGACGATCCTCATGATGCGGCGTGAATGGATGTTAAGAACCTCTGTGATCTGATGCTTTGTTCTGACTTAACTGACTGGAAGACACCGCTGCATTGCAAGTATATAACGCCGTTGGTATTCTGGGTCGAGGTTGTAAATACCAAGGCAAAAGGTTGTCTCGATCGGGCAAAGTTTGTGGACGAACAACTTTTTCAAAGATTCCTCCAGATGAGGGATAAGTACCTTGATCTTCTCCCAGCGGTTTTGTTGTTGTTGAGGAAGGGGAGGAAGATCAGAAGCTGTCGTTGGAGGAGTAGTTGTCGGTTGATCGGAAGTAGTAGACTCGGGTCTAGTTGATGATGTTCCGGCGAGTTGAGCATAGTGAACGGGAGTTGCTGCATATAAAATTTGGAGCAGGAACTGATCGTAGTCAATATTGTCGTCCTCATCAGTAGGGAAGACCAAATTTACCTGGAGATTTACGGCACTGGCGGCTTTTTCGTACCATGCGTCTTCGGTCTCCGGGTTGGTCTCATACTCTGGATCTATCATGTCCAGTATCGGTCTGTCTGACGAGTCAAAATCGACCAGTTCCTGTGTTGAACCCTCGGGCTTTTCAACCGTCGGGTCTTCTTCATCTGAAATCTCCATATCTATGACCATATCTGCTAGTGGCAACTCGGCTTCGGGTGCTTCTGATGTAGTTGCCGCAGTTAGGGGTTCCTGTTGAACCACTGTTGTAGTTTCGGCAGTCATGATCTGGGCGGTCTCGGTTTGGCGTAGGCGCTTCTCCCCCTCACGGTGATCAGGATCATCCTGGTCATCGTGCTTGCATTTGAGACCGCCGGCTTGACTCTTACAAGTGTCTTCTAGTGAGCGGACCCTCTCAGACAGCGTGGCGAGCGCTTTGTTGTAGTCGTTGAGGGTCGAGTCGATGGAGTCGAGGCGAGACGTGATAGATGAAGATGGAGCAGTGATCTGGGATCGGAGAACTGAGATTAGGTCTGCTTCAGTCGAGGCGGTTGTATCGGATTCCTGGAGCAGTTGGGCCAATAGCATCGTCTTTAAGGTATCCACCGAATAGATAGGTTGAGCAAATGTCGGTGGATGTGGTGGTGCGGTTTCGGCTTCAATGATCGTTGCTTTGCCTTTGATGGCTTTGGCGATCTCGTCGGTGACATGCTGTTCCAGTGCCTCGCGGACAGCCTTGAGGGTGCTGTCCAGGGACCCTTGCGACACAAAGTCGGGGTGAATAACTCCGGGACCACTTAGGTTACCCATTGAGGCATCTACCACAGGGGTAGAGCCACCTACGTTCACAGTTGGCGTGATGTTAGCTGTGGTAGGATTTCCCGCCGATCCTTGTGTTTCACCAAGAGGTGAAGACACTACGGTGGTTCCGATCGAGTCATGAAGAGTCTCGACTTGGTGTTGCTCAGCTTCGAGTGTCCTAGCCGAAGAATGTTCAATATCAAAAGGCGCTAGACTCGATGGTGCACGAAATGAAGGCGAGACCGGGGGCTGCTGGTCTTATTTCAACACCAACACTCTCCGAATGAGAGGCCGGTGGAAGTTGTGCTTGTTCCCCGTGTAATATTGAAACATCCGTCTGTCGTGAGACGGATGAGTGGATGAGGGGGTCGTGCAATTGCTCCGCTGGGTCCACGGAGTCTTCTTCAATACCCCGTCCCAACAGATGAGACGGTGTAGTAGATGTGGCTACCCAGATATCACTCGGTTGGGGTCGCTCAGGAGCCTCGTTATCTTTACGGCTCAATCTTTCTTGGTTCGCTTTCGACCTTAACTCCCTCCTTCTCACATGTTCTATGTCCCGGGGAAGGTCCCTCCGGCGCTGGCTGGACCATGGGATTCCCTAACTCTCGTCTAGATGCTATCATAGGTAGGGCTTTAGGTATATGCATAGCTAGGGTATTATCTTGCTCCCCCTCAAAACATACATGGGGATTGACTTGCTCCCCCTCGAAGTGAGAGGTTGTTGATCCGCCATGGAATAACTGTAAGAGACCCAAAGTTAGTAAAGCGGACGGATAAACAAGTTCCAACGCGTACCTTTGCATTAAATGGCTCAATCTGAGACAGATGGAGGACTGGCAGTGATGAAACAGGTACTGAGTTGACAAAGCAGGGGTATCCGGATAAAGGATGGAAAAATATTCCGGACAAACCAAAGTATCCGGATAACATGTGTCCGGACAGCAAAGGTTTCCGGACATAGTAGGGATTCCGGATAGTCCTACCCGGATACCCATCCGGTCCGGAAAGTCATCCGGACTGATGGGTGTCCGGACACTTTTACACTTTAAAGAATGATTCCATTTTTCAAAGATATGAAACCTGTAGAATTATGAGAAAATGGATCTCTCGCTCCCCCTCACACTGAGAATGGGGAAAAACTTGCTCCCCCTAGGATAGTGCAATGGAGAGTCCGACACACATAAAATCTTTTAGGCATTGAAAGAAAAAAACACTGTGTCGCTCCCCCTCAAATGATGAGCATTAGATGACATGCTCCCCCTTAGAATGTGCGCGTAGAGTGAAGTGCACACGGGAGTATCCACACACACAAAAAACTTTGTAACATTTTTAAGAAAAAATGTGTGTGACGCTCCCCCTCAATAGTAGAGTAACATACCTGATAGCTGATTATGCTCCCCCTAAACACATGAGCAGCTTGTTAAAGCACATGTATGGACAAACCTCACGTCTTCTTAATATTGTTCCTTGTAGATCGTGAGCAGCTCCCTCCTTGCGATCATGTGTGTGGAGCATCCAGTGTCTAAGGACCACACATGACCGTCCTGCAAAACAAGTTTAGCGGACCTTCGGTACCCAGATTTTCCTGGGTCCGGGAGGGTTAGGTTTGGCACCGTTTGGGGAAGCTTGCTTTGTCCCAGCTTTCCCGTTAGGTGTAGGATTTACACCGGTGGAGGGAACTGGTTTTGGCACTTGTTTCCTCTTCGGTGCAGAATTTACACCTTTAGGAGGAACATATTTTGTAGCAGCTTTCCACCTGGGTGCCGGTCTAACCTCAGTGGGAGAAGCCCTTTTTGGAATGGGGTTGGTCTCCCGCTGTGGTTTAACCTCTGTTTGAGAACCCCGTTGTTTATGACATTTTCTCTTGTTATTACGGGGTTTGTGTTTGGGTGTATGATTGTACATGTGAAATGACCCAAACCAATCATTGTTATTGATATCATCAAAGTCATTCCAACCACAACTAGAATAGCATAAGCAATCATGCGATAATTGAATCAATTGCTGAATGGAGTAGAGCTTAATTGGAAAATTAACATCTCGTTTAACAAAATTATTCCTATGATTCCATTCGCAATCATGCTTATGCATCCTAGGATAGAAAACAGCGTTAAATGACTTCGATGCCTCTTTCTCAATAGATTCCCTACCAAGCCTCTTTGGTTTATCTTGTTTAGCGCGACCGGTTTTATCCGAAACAACAGGGACAGTGCAGCCAGTGACCTTTGAGGAAACATGAATCTTAGTGTTGGTTGGCAAAGGTCCGGTCTCTTGCCTCGGCTGTGATTGCCTTTTAGAAACTGGTTTAGAAGTTGGTTTTGATTGAGAAATCTTGATCACAGCTGGGGCTTTTGTGTTAGAACATTGACCTTTTTGAAAATCGACCGTATGATTCACCACAGGAGATAAAAAATCAGTGTGACTTGGAAGAGGTTTGTCAAAGGGGAATGACTCAAACTCTTCATCACAGTTACCTTCGGAGTTCATGTACTCTGAAAAATCTATCTTGGGAAGTACTGGACTAGGATCAGGTGAGGAAGGCGAGGAACATTTTGTGCTTTCGGTTGTGTGCTCTGGGGAGTTCGGTGCGGAAGCGTATGAAAAATCAGAATTTAAATTCCTTTTAACACACTCATCTTGAGAAACTTCATTTTCTTGCAAAGAGATATTTCCTATAAAGGCTTTACACGAGGATGTGTCAGATGAGTTAGAGGAAAGTTCAGGTGAAAATTGCTTCGCAGTTTGGAGCAAGTCAAGCTGCACTTGGAGTTGACTATTTATCATATGCTATTTCATCGTTTCTCTTGTCACCTCAGACAGTATTGATGAGAGCGTATTGATTTCCCACTGAAAATTTTCCTTTTCCTCACTTGACACACCGTCGGATTTCTCAGATTTGAGTTTCTCAATCTCAGACATGAGCACTTTCTTTTCGTTTTTAAAAATAGACCTTTCTTTCTCAAACGACTCCTCCAACTCAACAATCTTTGCTTCCAAGATGAGAGGGGGAACATAGAGTTTAAACTCATCCGTCTCAGTCTTGGTTGCAGGTGCTAGATCCTCATCCTTTTTGGAGGAATCCTTGGGACTAGCTACCTTGTAGGGGTCGAAGTAGTCATTGGAAAGGTACTTTTTGTCCTTTTGATATGAGTAGTTTAAAGGTTCATAACAAAATGGGAGTTGAATTCCTCGTTTGTGTGTGCGTTTATGTTCCTCGGTGTCCTCCTCTTTTTCGGGTTCAAGAGGACCAGTCCATTGAATTGCGTATTCTGGATACTTTTTATCTAATCCAAAACAAGAAAAATCATACAGAGTGGGTACATGCCATCTTCCCTTTTTCAAATAGTGTGGGTTATCATATCCGATTCCCCATTCTTTGTTAAAGTATGTGAACTCTTTAGGTTTATTCAGAAAGACGGTTTGATCAGTTTGACCCCTTTTGTGGAGTTTGTTTTCAAGATCAAGGATTTTAGTCACAAACTCCTTGTGTTGAATTTGAAGAGAAGAACATTGATATACAATTTCTTCTTTCTCATTCAAGCAGTTATCAAACTGAGACTGAAGATCAGATAACTTGGCCCTTAAGTCCTTAGGTGCTAATGAAAGATTTTTGCATTTGTCTTTTAGATTAGCATTTTCAGACTTATATTTTTCAGTTATTCTCCTTTGAACATCTAGCTTTTCTGATAGTGATCTAATCTCAAGAAGTTGTTCATTAGAGGTGGCCTTAAAGGAATCTACCCGTTCAGCAAGAGGTTTCATTCGGTCATAAAGTTCTGAAAAGATAGGTTCACATACCTGACACGGCTTTGTCATGTCTTCTTCAGCAGGAGACATCTTCAGTTGCACTGGAGTGATCGTCAGACGATTGTTCGATTCAAGGTGGAATAGTATCAAAGATACTTAAATGTCCCCCTCCTGCGACTTAGCACCCGGATTGTGGAATCCGGGTGGTTTCCGGATAAGGAATCCGGAAAATCGAAGTTACCGGATAAAGAGATGTTACCGGATAGAAAACTGAAACAAGATGTTTCCCGATAAACTGAAGTTTCCGGGTACAATGGATTGTCCGGATAAGATATGTCCGGAAACTATGGGTTTCCGGATACAAATGTTACCCGGATAGTATAAGGAATAGTGACTTACCCGGATTGCAGAACTTACCCGGAAAAATGAGGAGTCCGGATGGAATTGGAGGTGTCCGAATGAAAACACACAAATGTCCGGGAACTATCAACTTGTCCGGAAACCACGGCTGGTTTATCCGGAAAAGTCGGCTGTTTTGCTCAAATCGTTCAAATTTTCGATTAGGGTTGCCCAAAATCGATCCTGGAAGATTAGTAACAATGCCAAGCACAAAATAATACTAATCCAATCAATTTTAGTGCAAAAACAACAAGTTTTGATGGTTAAAAATCAGATTTTTGTCAAGAACACTACAAAAACTTTTGATCTTAAATTGCTAAATTAACCAATCAAATGAATGAATTAGGATGTGAAAATTTGCAGAAACACTTATAACGATAATGCTAACACAACCCATTAAGCAAAAACAACCAATTTCGACAGAATCAAATTTTCAAGAATTCAAGAAAAGTCAGACGAGTAAAAGTCAAACTAACCAGAAATTGATGAATGAAGCTTTGAATCGAATCCGTCTGTCGGCTCTGATACCAATTGTTAAATCCAGATCCGTGCAACAAATATGAAATCGTAATGATAAGCAATAAGAGCAATGATTTCAACTGGTCATCCCTTTCATTAATCTTTCAGAGAGAATTTGCAATACAGTGCTTGAAAGTAAAAGAGATGATTAGCTTGTTTTTCCAAGCTAATCAACATTAAATACAATGGGCCCGTGGTTAACAAGCCCAAGGCCCGTTCACTAAAAGGCTCAAAATAAACTATTACAAAACAACCCTTGAACTTTAAATCAACTATTAAAACCTGCCCTAACAAAACACATGCATTTGATTTCATTTGATTGCAAAATCTGTTAAATTTCATTAAGTTGGATTTCTTTTTTAAAGTTTTCAAATGATCAAATGGTAGTAGTTATAAAATGTAGTTCAATGAATTTTATTTTCATTATATAAAATTTCAAATACTGTGCGTTAATGAAATATTTGCATAATTTCAGGGGGAGAAAACAAAGTGCTCCAGAATTCTTATTTTGAGGGGGAGCAAGAAGGAGGAGATTGTTAGTGATACTCGGAGACGCGACTGAAATTGAAAATGGTTTTCGATGATCATGATGCTCACTATCATCGAAAAAGGGGGAGAAATGTTTAATTCAATTTCATGTCAAAGAGTTTTCAAGTCAAAGGGGGAGAATTCTTCTTCAAAAGTTTAAGAGAAATCGATTGATCATCCTGTGATCTCTTTTTCTTAAACTTGTGCCACGTTGTGAATATTCTTACTGAAGCAAGTTATTCTCCAATCAAAGAAAGAACAGGGGGAGAATTCTTCAAGAATTTAAGAAAAATCGATTGATCATCTTGTGATCTCTTTTTCTTAAATTTGTGCTAATCTGTATCAAAATGCCTTGTGTGAAGATCCCCATCTGAAGATGTTGTGACAATTTGACTTTGACAAGCCATGATAAAGACCGAAGATTCTGAAGATCAAAGAATGCCAAAGACTGCTGTTCTCAAATGATTAAATCTTGAATCCAAGGGGGAGATTGTTAAGTCTAAATATGTCTTCAAGATTTAATGATCAAGTCAAAGTCAAAGTCAATGTATTAAGTCTTGTAAGAAAGTCAAAGTTGCTAATTGTCTTAATTAGTCTTAGGTATAAATAGATTTTGTTTAGACTAATCATGTAACAATTGAAAAAGCTTTTGGTCAGAACTCTCATCTTCTAATACAAAGCTAATAGAATTCTAGATCTACTTTCTCTCTCTAGAATTCTTATTGATTTCTTGGTTGCTTGATTGATTTGGGATTATCACCTGTAACCTATTGAATAAATCCCTACCGATCGCCTTCCCCCTTACTCACGCGAGACCCACCATACCAACAGTTCCCGTCGTCCCGTCGTTAGCCACCGTCACTTCAATTTCTAAACATCAATAACAAATACAAAAGACCAACCAATAATTAATCCGAAAAGTATCGACTAAAACAAACTTCCAAGAATCACTTCAAATATAACGACAGAAAGAAATAATTCTAACTACAATAATAAACTTCAACCGGAGATTTAGATCCTTACCGATCTATGATCACCTAAACTGATAACAAAAGATGAACAGCCTGGTCAATATTAGAGAACCGACAATTGAATCCACTCACAGCTATTTTTTTTCCAAGCTAGCAATCTCGATGTAAAATTCACCTGAAAATGCATTAATTTTAAAAGTGAGGGTTAGACCAAATGGTCTAGTGAGATAATCTCTGTCATTTCAATACGTTATAAGATCAGTTTATATAAAACCATATATTAAAACAGTTTTTATAAAACCTTTGATTAATTTACCCGATCGTTGACACTCAGGCACAACTCAACAATTCACTCCGTTGGCTTTCAAGCACAACATCTCAAAATACACTTTGTTGGCCTTCAAGCACAACATCTCACAATATTAATGGTGTTCTAGCACAACGCGATAATAGTGAAGCTGACGTTCTAGCATAGCACGATAGTGTAGCTGGCGTTCTAGCACAGCGCGATAGTGCAATACCGTAACATAACCATTTATAACAAAATCTCATATACGGATATCATACATATCATAAAGTTAACCATTTTATAATAAATGCATTCCAGTTCAAAAATGGTTAAAAGAAAACTCACCTCAAGTCCAATTACTCCACACCAAGTCTTAACTGTTAAAATTGCTCAAACCAAACACCTAAAAAGAAAATCCATAGCCCAAGCTTTCTTTCTCTAAAATTTTGATGCCTTTTCATTGCTCTCTCTCTTTCTCTCTTTATCCAATCGCACACACAAAAGGTGAGAGATAGGATGAAGAAGTCGGTTGGTACATTTGAGAAGAAAATTCTTTTATAACCTATATTTACAACAATGGTCCCTCATAAAGCAATAACTAACTATAAATTACCCTTAAGATTTCATCATTTGCCAAAACTAAAATGAGTTATTACAGTACCAGTCGCCGTCGTTGCATCACCCACACCACCAGTCCCCATCGTCCCGTCGTTAGCCATCGTAGCAGTCGCCGCCTTCGTCTCCCACACCACTAGTCCCATCGTTAGCCACCGTACCAGTCGCCGCTGTCGTCTCCCACACCACCCGTCCCCTACCACCCTATTCGTTTGTTTTTTTCTGCAGACTGCAGGTATTTGTTTTTGTTCGTTCAATTGTTTCTGCACTCAATTGTTTCTGTACTCTTTCGATTATGGTCGATTATGGTTTTCTGCAATTTGAAAAAGAAATTTGGTTTCCTGCAACTGTTTCTGCACTCATGGGAATTTGGTTTTCTACACCTCTATCTGCACTCATGGGAATTTGATTTACCATGGAGGGTCATACAATTAATGAACGCATCAATCATACATATATTGTTATTTGGGTAAGATTTCATATAATCATTGGTGTAACTTTGCAACATTCAGGTTAATTACTTATTTTCTGGATAATGAACGTATATCTCAAATGCTCTTTACAAACATTTCACAATGCATTCCAAGTGTTCGACAGAATGCTTCAACCAACAAAATATTACTAAGAAGAATCAGTGGACTCGGTCAACTAGTGAAATCATCGTGGACGATGGGATGCTGCACAATTTTTTTGTTTGTAAAAAATCAATCCTACCCGGCTCTTAGTTTGAAACCAGGTACTATTAGCGTAATAGGACACGGTTGGTACCTTTACATTTGATAGCGGTACCCCTCTAAATAGTACCCGGTTGCACAACCGGGTGCCATGTGGTTTTGCAACCGGGTTTTATTTGTAATTCTGTAGTAGCGGGGATATAAAAAATTATGGAATTTTGATTTTTGAAGACATGTGATTCTATATAATATGAAGAAAAAATATCTATAACTAAAATTATACTTGTAATCGTTTGATTGCATAAAATGGTGACATTTTCTAATGGTTATGCAAAATTTTAATGTGTTCAACAATGTTGTGAATCGTGATGAGGTCGTGTTAATCTTATTTACCACATTAACTTTTGGAGGTCATAAGAATGTACGTAACATGTTTTAAAAAGTTTAGGGATTTATTTAATAGGTTTTTAAAAGTCTAGTGACTTATTTGTTCCAAAAAATTGTCTAAAAACTTAATCATTCCAAACATGAAAGTCCATTGGGATTTTCTGGACTTTCCCCATACAAAAATAATAAATCTTAAAATTGTGGGACCAAAAATGTAATTGGAAAAAAAGTGATGTAAAAAGTAGTGTAAATGAATAGTGTTACACCAAATATAGTGCAATACTATTTATTACACTAAATCTAGTATGGAAAATAAAGACACCATTGGAGATGTGAATAATGTCATTTACCTCAAATTTAATGTTTAATGTAAGATTTAGTGACCTCGTTGGAGATGGTATTACATGAGTATAAACAAATTAACTTTCACCTTATTGTTCACTATCTAACTTTTATTCGAAAAATTCAAAAAAACCATCAATGACAAACATCGAGACAAATGTCTATATAATATTGATTAAATTTATCATGCACGCATTATATTCAATATTTGACTCGTTTTGAAGCTATCGACGAGACATTTCTAACAGTGTAATTTGTAAAGAAAAAATACGTATTTTAAACGTATTTTAGTTAACAATTGACTGATTAACTAATATGATATAGGTATAAAATGAAAAAGGAAAGGATGTAAACAAAAAACATTAAAGTCTTTAAAGGGTGTAAACCGTAACTTATCGTCAACCATCATCTTCAGTTTGTCTGTCTAGTTTTATCTATTAAATTTCACATATAACCCCTAAAAGTTTAAAAGTTCATGGTTTCATCCTTATTTTTTATTTATGATTTCACCCCAAGAAAATTATGGTTTCACATGTAAAGACCTTAAAAAAATTACACTTAACATCCAAAATTTTACCTAAAGCGTGGATCCGTCCCTAGAATTTGACAACCTAACAAATTATATCCTTGTGATATAATAAGTTGTTATATGGAACGAAAGCTTGGTATGCCAGATAGAATTTCAAGAAATAAATCATTCTGATATCTTTTTACACTTTTTTAAAAAGTGTCATAGAAATGTTATAAAAACCAAGTTTTGTTGTAGTTTTTTTTGCTCAATATGTCTTGTGATGCATTAAAATCCATAGATTTCCATCCAACATCGTGATTATAGAAAGGACAGGTTGCATAAAAATACAACGTACTTTGATCTCATTCTTATTTTATATAACATATTTTTAAAACTTTTATTTTGGTATCTCAAATGTAATATCTCATGTTTTTAGACCAATATATCTATCACAAAATTAAATATGAACAAGACCAAAAAAGTTGCGTTTTTTTATGGATTCTCAGATACCTAAATTTCTAGGTTGTTACATCTAAGACTATGTTTGACAAACTAGCTGATAAGCTAGTTGATGACTTATAAGCTAGCTGGTAGCTGATGAGCTAACTATTGACTGATAGCTAGCTGGTAGCTGATAAGCTAACTGATGAAAAAGTCGCGTTTGGCAAAATAAGTTTATAAGCATTTAAAATGACCAAAAATAACATCTTCAAAAAATTATCAATTACAATATTTAATTATATAATTAAAACAAATTTATAGCAATATAATATGTTAATTAATACAACCAATGTAGTAAAGGAAAATTAAATAATATAACATGTTAATTAAAAGAATTTAATATTTTTTATTACATATATACTATAAATTTTGAATTTGTTAAAACAAGTTTAAAAAAATATATATTAACTTATGGTTTTAAATAACCGTTACATATAATATGAAAAAAATCAAATAATAATTAAAAAGATAATAATTATTGTTAATTAATATTAAAAAAATACATAAAAATAATGTATTTTGATTAACAATAACTCTAAATAATAAAAAATTAATATCAATGTATATTAAAACTTAATTTAATAATTTTCAGTTAATATTAATTAATATTTATTAATTAATAATAATTAAATTTAAAAAATTAATATTTATTGATAATAACAACTAATAAATAATAATTAATATGAACGAAGACAATATTGGAATATTCACAAAAAACTACTCAAAAGCTACTTTAAGTAGCCTTTCAAAATGTTAGCTTATAAGCTAGTTTATGGTCATCCAAACATGTATCAAAAAATAAGTTAGTTTTTTTTAACCAAACGATGCCTAAATATCAAATAAAGAATTGAAAGATATACTACATAAAATAAGAATTAGACTTAAATACAATTAGAATTTATATTACAATTTGTCCATACCAAAAAATTAAAAACATTGTTAGAAGTGGTTGACATTTTATTTTTAACCTGGGGTCGACTCGATGGAAGAGTTTACCACCCACCATTTTTATTTTTCTCATCTATAATACCTCCAAACATATAATTGCATCGATTCATCGTTAATCATAAAAAACAAATATGTATAACTATCATTTAACATATCTTATATATTAAATATGTTTGGATTGATTTTATATAATATATGGAATTCTTGAATGATCATCATCCGTATCAGTGCAACATCAAAATCCTTTTTAAAGTGTCATATTAGTTTTGCAATAAATCTCCTACATCAGTGCAAGACCAAACTCGTTTTTAAAGTGGTCCTCACTGCCAATATTATAATATAATGTAATAAACTAATGAAACAAAAATATATAATAAACCATTATTATAAAAATAATAGTATTATATTATTAAATTTACTGGGTCCCACATCTTGCAAGACCTTGCTAATTTAACAAGTGTAATAGTATCTTGCAAGACCTTGCTATCCACATTACAAGCCATGTCATCTTGCAAGGTCTCTAGCAAGATTGATGCAGACGCTCTAATGTTTTTCGTCCCTACAATTTAAAAGCTATAGGTTGGTCATCATGATTTTCAAACAACACTAGGATTTGATTCATCTCACTAACGTTGTTAGAAGAACCTGTTTAAGCGAGAGACGTTTTGACTTTTTCCATTTTTATGCCATTTCTCTTTTAAAAACATATATTTAATATATATATATATATATATATATATATATATATATATATATATGACGGTAATCAAATGAGAACCGAAAAATGTTGAGGACCGTGAGGACAAATCTCAATCATTTAAGGAATTTAATCAAAGGTTATTAATAAAAATGACATTTTTTGTAATATTAATGAAACATTTGGAAGTCTAGGGCAAATTTGTAATTGAGATCTCAAAACCTCCTCCTCACATCCGCATCTTCTCCCCCATACGATTGACAAGAACCCATTTCATCAAATTCCTATAAAGCCTAAATTCTTCCCCACTCAAGAACAAAGAACGAAGAACAATCAAGAAATTTGTGATCATCATGAATGGTTATCATTATTAACTCGTTTATTGATCAATGAGTTTTGTTCTAGTGATCAAATTAGCCTCTTTTTTGTTTTTGCTAACTCGATTTAGGGTTTATGATTTCTAAACTGTTTTTTCCGATACCTTCCTCTGTTTGTTGCGATGTCCTTCAAAATCAAAGATTTCTCTTCGATCTTTCTGCTATATTTTGATCTGGGTATTCTTGATCTTGAATCGTGAAACAAGATCAAGAACGCAAGTGTCATTTTTGCAGATTTTGTAAACAAAGTTTTTCGAATGGAAAGAAATTGGGAGGTCACATGAGGGGTCATTTAGCATTTATTTCAGCTAGCAGAATCAAGACTAAGTTAGAAAGTGCTCAAAACTCCATTAATGGCGAAAAGGGTTTTCATCTTTTCGATGATGATCATCATCAAATTATGATGGGTATTGAAGAACATGATGATGATCATTAGGTGAAGATAGATTATAGATGAAATTTGTGTTTGATTCATGTGGTGAATTAAGGTATACATGAACATTATATTTGGATTTCATTAGGTGAAATTGCATATTTATGAAAATTGTGTTTTATTTCATATGGTGAAATAAGGGTTTGTATGTGTTTCATCTAGTGAATTTGTGGTGAATCAGTGTGGTGAATCAGTGTGTTTCATATGGTGAATCATTGCATTTCATATGGTGAATCAGTGTGTTTCATATGTTGAATCATTGTGTTTCATATGCTGAATCAGTGTGTTTCATCTGATGAAAGAATTTGTATGTTTCATCTGGTGAATCTTGTTATCAAAATGACGACTATGCCCTTTACATGTGGTGAAACAACTTTTAATTAAAATCGTAGGATCAAAAACAAATTATGGCTTAGATCGGTTCTCAAGGTTCTCAATCTATTTTTGGTTCTCACATGATTTAACCCCTATATATATAGAGGGATAATAAATTGTAAACCTCTAAATGTGTGTAAACTTTGTAAACTTTGGATTTCATAGGTTTTCTTGATAAAATTGTTTCATGAAATTGTTTATTTTGATGAAAGTGTTTTATATCATTCGTTTTCATGATGAAATTGTTTCATATATTTGTGTTTTTTTAATGTAAAAACGACAAAATTTCATCAAACTGAAAAAATATATGAAACAGTTTCATAGGAATGAAAAAAATATATGAAACTACATAAAAAACACAAATATATGAAACAATTTCATTAAGAAATGAATGATATGAAACAATTTCATCAAAATAAACAATTTCATGAAACAATTTCATCAAGAAAACCTATGAAATCCAAAGTTTACACGAAAAAAAGTTTACAAAATAGTGGGCCTCTATATAGATATATATAGGGTCATGTTCAGGGGAAAACCTTAAAAAACAGAAAACTGAGAAACGCCATGGTAGCCCTACATCTGGACGGTATGCATTTGTGCATACAAGTAATTTGTAACATGCATCTGTTCATATGCACAAATGCATAATGCACTTGTACATAAAAATCAAAAAACAACTTAGTTTTACTTGTATGCACAAGTGCATACCGTCCAGATGAAGGGCTACCAGGGACCAAAGGGCCTTTGGCCTAGCGGTATCCGAGCCTCTTTCTTCCTAGGAGGTCAGGGGTTCAAACCTCACCAAAGGTGAGGAGGGTGTGATTTTATTTGTTGCATTTGCCGTATATAAATACTATATACTTCAGAAAAGGGCTACCAGGATGTTCCTCAGTTTTTCGTTTTTTTTGAGATTTTCCATTGAACCTCCCCCTCTCTCTCTCTCTCTCTCTCTTTATATATATATATATATATATATATATGGTGAATATCATTTGCATGCCAATAAGATTGTACAAACTGTGCAAACCCAATCTAGGCCATTAACTCATATCTACGGTTAAGGAAAAAGTGATGGCATCAATGTAATTAAGTGGACATTTTAATTTTATTTTATACAATTGAGAGACACTTGAGGGTATATTGGGTATAATAAAATCAACCCTCTCTCTCCTACGGTTCCAGTAGGTTAGGGTTTCAAGATACATCTCTTTCATCCTCCCTCACCAGGTGCCGCCATCTTCAATCTTCCCTTGCGAATCTAGACATGGAAGACGGGTGGTGGAATGCCATGGTTGGTTGTTGATCGGTGAAGGACAAAGGTGGTGGGTCGATCCAAGCACGAAACGAAGCTGGGTTACTGGACTGAAGGGGTCGACGACGGTTGTTTGGATGAACAACGGTTGCAGAAATGGCGTCGACGGTTGCGAACCGAAGACAAATTCGGCGGAAACAACGTCTCCACCACCATTCTTTGAAACCCACCAGGTGTGTTGTCGGGCCATCGAAAATGATTGAAGAGAAAAGCCTGAGATCTTGATTTCGACTAGTGGTTCTGGAAAGCAGATCCGACGGTGGAAAGGTCTGATGAAATTGCATACCTAAAGAAATGTTATTCGATGAAGCACCCATCAGTTCATGATTTTCTGGTTCATGATTTTTTTTATCTGGTTCACGATTTTATTTGGCTTCATGATTTTACCGTGTTCATAATTTTCTGGATTCATGCTTATATCGGATTCATGATTTTTATCTGGGTTGATGATTTTGTCTTCATGATTTCGATCGTCATCAAGAATGCAAATTGCGTATTCTTCATATCTGAATCCTATTTTTTCCAGATCTCCAATGAATAACATTTTTGGATGATCAGTTACAAAAGGAAATAATATATTTAAAAAAATAAAATTATATGTTAAAAATCCTAAAATACCCTCTACAAATTAAACGTATATAAAAAAGAAAAAGGAAAAAATAAACTACGTGATTGGTGGAGATGAGTTTGTAAAGTTTGCACAAACTAACTGGTTTGCAAATGAAACGGACCCTATATATAAAAAAACTATATACATATATATATACTCAAGCATACACACTTATGTGTTAGTTTTTGGTATAATACCGTAGAACAAATTAAATTCTTCAATTTTGAAAGAATTCTTGTTCGTATCTTCGCGTACGAGAATATATCCCCAAGTGATAAATGATGAATAAAAATATTATGATATATCTGTAAGACCCGAAAGTTTAGGACCTTGTATTATGTGGGTATGACGTCGTTTTGGAGTTTTAAACCCTATTTTTGTATCTGAGGGTTACGTAACTTAATCTATCAAACTTGAGTTTGGACGAGGGGGTGTTGGGACCAAGTTTTCTGAGGTCGGTACCTGGCGTGCGACTGTGCCACGCTACAGTGCCATGGGCACAATCGCTAGTCACAATCGCGGGACTTGATGAGGCCGCGGTACATATTAGGCGATAGTGCCCGACGACTATGCCAAGGGTCACTATCACGGGTCATTATCGCGGGGAGTGTACCGCGTGTGGTCTGGTGCGAGGGACTATGCCGACGAGATTAGGTAAAAATCTAGGGTTTTGACTAGATTAGGATAAAATCTAGGGTTTTGAGACAAAGGGTAATTTTGGAAGAGGATGATGTTAATGGTATTCCTATGTGAAAACATCTCAAAATGATATTTGTGGATTTGGAATCTTGCTACTTGTGAGGATGCTAAGAATGAGTTACATTATTGATTTTGATGGTATGGAACCTTCTCCCCCTTTGGGGGAATAGAGGGCTAAAGATCCGGGTTGGATTGATGCTTCTTTGACTAAAGATCCGGTTAGGATTGATGTCACTCGACTAGAGATCCGGTTTGGATTGATGTCGCTAGACTAAAGATCCAATTTGTATTGATGTCTCTGTTGACTAAAGATTCAGTTTGGATTGACGTCACAAGACTAAAGACCCGGTTTGGGTTGATGTCTCAAAGGGATAAAGATCCGGTTTGGGTTGATGTCTTAATGAACTAAATATCCGGTTTGGGTTGATGTCCAAGGTTGACTAAATGTAACACCTCGAATTTTCCATATATTTTATATATTTATTTTGGGAGAATGTTTAAAATAATGGGATGATATAATTTTAAACGTTATGTCGAAAGGGGTCAAATGTGAGTTTGATCGAAGTTTTAAGTTAATTGATAAATAGAGAAACCTTGGGGATTGGTTTTGCCATTTGTTGATAGTTGATCGTGTATAAAAGGGAGAGTCGGCTCAGAAAATTGAGATTATCTCAATTTTGGTTTTGGAAGTCGGTTCAAGCAGGAAAAGTTATCGATTGTCTTTTCGGTGAGGAATTTTCGATTGATTCCTGCAGTTTTTGTTTGTTAAGAATTGAAATCAAAAGTAATCCAGTGTTTGAATAGGTATCTGATTCGTGTTGGCGAAAGAAAGTTGATTTTAAGTCTGTTCTTGCTTCTGTCGATTTCAAATTCCACAAGTGAGTTCATCTACCCTATTTTGCCTTAATAAAATATATATATCAGTGTATTGAAATGGTTTTGTAAGGCTACTATATCTTTAAAAAGTGGATATTAAAAGTTTGTATGAATTTTGAGTGGAAATCAATCGAAGCAGATTAGAAATCAGTTGAATCCGGAAGATGAAGTTTCCAGATTATGGTTTTCCGGATTGGGTTCCGGAATCGAATGTCCGGATTAATTCCGGGTAAGTTCCGGATTCCGGAGGGTTTTCCGGATTAATTCTGGATTGTTGTCCGGATAAAATTACCGGATTCCAGATACTTTTCCGGATGTTATCGGATCCTTGGATTTTCCGGATATTTCAGATAGATGTTCCGGATTTGGTTTCCGGATAGGATTTCGGACTGTTTCTCGGACTTGGTTCTGGATTAATTTAATGGATAAGTTTTCCTATATATTATGTGTAAAATTGTACTGTTCAAATGTTTTACGAATATAAAACATATTGTGATTTTAAAAGTACTAGAATAATTATAACTCGACTGAGATTATGATATGAGTATTTATGTGTATTGAGTAAACATACACATATATGTTAGAAAGTGTAATGGATCCACAGACACTAGTATTATGTGAACACGTGGAATAGGCGTGGACTAATCGTAATTCCCGTGTATTTGATGAACGTGGAATAGGCGTGGACTAATCGTAATTCCCGTTGAATTGAAATGAGGAATAGGCGTGGACTAATCGTAATTCCCATTTCGTACTGAGATGTGAAATCGTGGGATATGCGTGGACTAATCGTAATTCCTGATTTCTATTGGAAGATAAGAGATAGGAATGACTTAATTGTAATCTCTACCTCCACTCCAAGAAATAGGCATGGACTAATTGTAATTTCTTGGACATGAGCAATGATCTAGAATCCGTGGTGAGTCGTAGTGGGCTCTTGAACATGATGATATGACTTACTTGGTGTTTGTCATACTCATGGAATCGAGTATAATTCCCATCATCGAAAGATGTTATGTGTACGGTAAGAAATACGACAATCAGGTTTATTTATATGCTTTGTTTACAATTGGTTTTCAAAGTTTATAAAGTTTTAATTTAAAAACTGGATGTTCTCACTAGGCGTAAGCCTACTCATTTCATATTAAATTTTCTTACCAGGTACTATCTCGGGAAGGGATACGAAGTGATGAGTGACGAGTGGTACCGGAACCCTACGTTTGGTGAAGTGATGGAGAAGTTAGTGGAAACATCGATATTTTGGAGATATTGTAGACAACCCTTATAATCTGATCGTGTACATTATGGATTAGATTAATATGTAGTTTATAATAGCATGTTGTAAATACGAATCTTGTTATAACTTCTCCATCTATGAATGAAAGTTTTGGAAGAGACTGTAGCAAACCTTGTAAAGTTAAGGTTTAAATTTATTGTAAATTTTAGGGTGTTTCACTAAAGACCTGGTTTGGGTTGATGTCATAAGTGAACGTGATGTTCTGATGGGTGACAAATTGGTCACGGGTGGAATGTCATTTTGATACTTGCATTAATTATTTCCAATTATCAATTATTGTTCTCGCTAGGTTCTAGTCTAACACTTCTTCTTCTTGTAATGTTGTGTTTAGCAGGCCTTCCTAGCGATGGGGCTTCCCGGGGTTGAGGGAAGAGTTGTGAAGAGGGATAGCATTTTTGTGCATGAGAGTAGCGGATGTTGTCAATAGCCGAGCACTTTTGGAAATGAGATAGCAACACCCGTTTATAATCTAAGCAATCTTAGTTTAGATTAGTAGGTTGTTGATATTGTATCTCATTGTTAACTTGATGTAAACGCCTTGCTAGTAAACATTTTGGGAAATTATTTGTCTTTGATTAACTCGTTTATTCCGCAAAATTTTCGGCTTAAATTTACCCCAATTTTTAGGGTGTTACAATATCTTCTCCATAAAGGACTAGAAATACCTTAATAAAGGTATTTCTTCGATGACACCCCCCCCCCCCCCCCCCTTGCCCCCTCTTTGATGTCATCATCACAAATCACAAACTCACAGAGGTTAAATCACGAGGTTAAATCACGAACTCAGAACACTCATATATCTTTCTCTATATTACAAGGGCTTTCGATATTTGTTCTAGATTTCAGAAAACATATTTGGAAAAGGGATTGGGGTTTGAATATTTTCCAAGTACTCATATATGTCTCTCGACTTAGCGGCTTTTAAAGCCGTTAGAATTGGAGTGAGAGATCAAACCTGAACATTTTTATAAACCACTATACTATGACTAATCTCTATCGAAACTGTAAATTTGTTTTTATTCTATAATATTGCCATTATTATTAGCAATATTCATTTAAGCCTTCAAATCGTATAAACCGTTCATATCAGCCTTTTGCCCAATTGCATCGCAAAGTACGGTTTAGAACTTTTACGGTGTGGTTTGCATTTTTATGAAATTACATCATGTGGTCCGGTTTGAAGTTTTGAGTTATTAAACTGTAGTTCAAACCGCACCGGCACCACACATATTATATATCTTTAATTTTACATACAATTTGTTCTTGATTAGACCATAAAATCACTAACATATATATAATTTTTTGTATATAATATTACCATTATTATATACTGGTTGAATTGTTTCATATATATATACGATGGGTACCACGTTTTTATTAAAGAAATCATACATGTCGAATGGAGAACATCAACACCAAACAAAGATTGCCGTCCCTACAAAGGCTCTGGATTTAGCACGCAGGCCGGCGGCAAGTGGCCAAACTCAACTAAGGAATTCGGACATCGTAAATGACGTTTTAAAGTCAACCATCAGTTAACTCGTAGAATCGATAATGGTTACAATCTTACTAGTCGTTAACTTACATTAATCGTTAGCATCATTAATTGCAATATCAATACATATACGAATATTTTTCGATGTTTAACTTATTGTCTAATAAATACAATTTCGAAACTGGAAATTGATATAACTGATTATTTATTTATAAATATATGATTATAAACAATTGTTTTTTGAAGGGCCGGGGGCCAAATAAGCTCATTGCTTTCCTTTTGATTTTTTTTTTTGGGATTCTCAATTGTCAGAATATGTCGAGTTTTTAACCAGCTATTCGAGTTTGTTTACCTTAAGCTTGAGCCCAACAATCCTCGAGCTCGAGTTGATATTGAACACAAAATATTGCCTCTTTAGCTTAACGAGTCCAACTCCATAACATCAATGTTCGACTCGACTTGTTCGAAAGCTCGATTAAACTTTACGAGTCGAGTCATTCAAGCATACACCTTATCGAGCCAAACATATTTACATCTTTACATGTTATATGATAAAAATATAAAAAGAGGGTGCAATTATCCAAAAAGATATAGAACTATGTTCACTATATTTATATAACTTGTTTTTAATCAATAATATCTGGTACAACATGTCAATATGTCCCGTTTAAGGTCTGTTTTTTTTTTATTGTGGATGGAGTTTTTTGTTAGGAGGGAGTCTCTGGTCGTTTAGGTGTATCTTTTTGTTTTTTTGTTTTAATATACTGCCACGGGTGTCCCATCCTTTCCAAAAAAACAAAAGTATGGGCCTGTTTGTTTTTTTACTTCTTTTTCAAGAACCAAATGGGGTTAATTCAAGTGTAATCTTACAAACTTAGATGTTTTATTGATTCAGATTAAGACGTTTTGTAACACCCGTAATATCCAGGTAAGTATAATTTCAAGTCAGTGTAAAATTCGATCTTTCAAGAGAAATAGAAGAAAGATTTTGGATTGAATCCTAGATTTTATAGTCTTGTTGGATGGAGAATTCAAATACAAATCCAACGGGCCTTTCCGGAGCGAAACCAGAGCTAAAACGAAGAAGTTATGGCCAAAACAACTTTCGGTACAACTTCGACTAAAGTTGTTGGTCCAAATGGGTTATACAAGTTTGTAGAAGGGGGGGGGGGGGGGGGGGGGTTGAATACAAACACACGATTTTTACTTTTCTAAATTGTTTATTGATATGTGTCAAACAATTTACAACTTATTGCGAAACAAGATTAAGGAATAAACCTAATCTAAACAAGCTATGAGAATCACTAAGATTTCTTGCACTAGAATTTAGAGATAAGGAATTTAGAATAATTAAGACAAATATTCTAACACACAGAATAGTAAGGAGAAGGAGATGACAGAACACTTCAGAAATGAAGTAGGGTTTCCTTTATATACTGCATGCATTTAATGCATGTCAGTATAACTTTACACGTGGCAGCTTCTAATTGGTTGCATGGTTTGACGTTGGTAGACAACCTAGTAGCCGCATGATGAACAATGTAGAATCAGAGTTGGTTGTACGATTATAGACAAAAGGGATGTCCATTCTGACATTATCGTACAGAGGCGTGCAAGGGAGGTAAGACAAAAGTAACTTGTAGAGGAGGCTTCATGATCAGCGTTCGCTGAATGATTCTTTATCAGCGAATGATAAAGTTCAGCGTTCGCTGAAGTCTTCTACTTGAAACTTCACGTTGAATGGACATGTCTTGGCTTCGCTGATATCCGCATCAGTTCATTAGTAGACTTGTCGCTGGTTCTTCGGCTTGATCTTCGACTTCAGCGTAGAACATGATTGACGTGAAACTTGTCTTCAGGGATCATAAGTAAACAACTAAAACTATCAGCGATCATCATTAAGACTGAACAGGCTCAGGGCTTGCTGATGAACAGTGTTCGCTGAATGTGTAATTTAAAGCACATGAGTTTCCTATCAGCGGTACTGTAGAGACTTAGTACTTATCAACGATAGTGAAACTCTAATACATATTGTCTACTTACAATTTTCACTAAGTGTTTCTCAGAGTCATTATCAAAACAATCTCTCCCTATTTGATTATGACATAGCAACAAAGAAAATTGCTAAGTAAGAAAATATAAGGATAAAAAAGACTCATAAGATATTTGTCCCATTTACTGTTTTCGGGGATCTTTTGAAGTACTGATGGAGTAGAGTACATTCACTGAAATTTTTCATTAAACTTCGTATCAGTTACAAAGGGAAGTGGAAAAATTACAAGTACAACAAATAATAATTACAAGTACAAAAGATACAAGCTGATAAAGATAGAAGAATTACAGGGAATCCTATCAGCTATACAAGTTCATCCTTAATGAGAAGTTCATCAAGGGTATTTGTGGTAGGGATCATCCAATCAGGGACTTTTTCTCCAAGATCCCTTCTTCGCTTTGCTTCTTTAAAGATCAGGGGCTTCATGAAGTGTCCGAGAAGATCGTCTCTGTGACCGCACCAATAGACAAGATCTCTGAGCTGTTCGATGGGGGCAATGCATAGCTCAGAGACACATTGAAAACATTTTTGTCACGTGCAGTCGTTGAAGAAGATACCATATGGATCACTTAAGACTTTTCTAGGGATGAAGCGTTCACCAGGGGGAATGGAGACATCGAGTGCTGAGAGATCAGGGTCAGGCCCAAGAACTTCTTCTCGTGAAAAACCAATTCCGGTTTCATTTCGGATAGGAGGACCTGAATTTGAAGATGTTATCTTTTTCTTTGCAGAGACCCTTCTTCGTTGAACTGGAGGAGGAGGAGGAGAGATATCAACGACTGATGTAACCAAGTCGATCTGCTTGTTAAGAGCTTTTTTGACAAAAGTTTTAAAGTTTGAACGTGACCGCTGAATGGCAATCCGCATCTCCAACCATTCAGATAAACCGTACTTGGCAATTGACGATGAGTAGATGGTTTCCTTTAGACCACTTTCTCTGAAGATGTCGATGTCGAGGACTGGAACGCCTATGGACATATTTCCCCTAATGTTCACCTTGTTGATTCTGTACGCATGTCATCGAAAGTGAAGTATTTCTTTGCACCATTCCAGAGTAGAGTCAAAGACCTTGGTTTTCTTCTCGATGATCTTTGTGGTGTCCTTCCACAGTTGTCGCTGAACGGAGATAGGAGTCTTCTTCAGTTCAGGATCTTTCACCGATTGTTGGACGAGCTCAATAGCATAAGCTTTATCTTTTTCCTCAGCTCTCTTACGATCGGTGAGTCGTTATTCAGCTTTGAGGTGTTCAACGACTTCCTTTTTGGTTATTTTGAATCGAGGAGCACGAATGATTCACTGATCCTCAAGCTGTTTGATCATCGCTGCTCTCCTTTTCAACTCTTCTTCACTTAGCTTTTGAGGAGCCAAGGAAGGTTGTTTATTGTGAGAGAGCAGTTCTTCTTCTGGTTCATCAGTCTCAGCGAAGTCTAAGACCGGGATTATTTCACCAGCGCTCGGGGCTGGGATTATTGGAGTTGTAGTTGCTAGAGGAGCTTCAGCTTGAGCCTCAAGCAGGGGAGAGGACTAGATGAAACACAACAATCATATAGATTAGATCATTTGGGAGAAGAGATAGTGAAAGAATGAGGTTAAGTGTATAGAGGTTTTATGGAGAGGAGAACTGAGGTTGGGAAAGGATAGAGGAGGGATGCAGTGTAAGGGAAGAAAATATATGTTACCTGACAAACTGGCTTTCTTTGAAGAATGCCTTCTGCAGTGATGCCTTTATTTTTTCCTTTATCGACTTCAGTCGCTGCAGGCTTTTTGGTGGTCCCCTCCCCTGATGATTCATTAATAACTACCCCTTTTTGAGCAGGGGCCTTTCTAGGCTTGAAGGAGAAGTCGAAATCATCATCATCGTCATCATCATCATTTTTAGGTGATGGTGACGGTTCGTCGTCGTTAAGATCAAGATCTTCTTTATCTTCTTCTTCTTCCTCAGCTTCTTCATCAGAAGGAACAAGAACTGCATCATCTTCCAGTTCTTCATCGAGTTGCTCCTCCTCAGAATCAGCGTTATGTTGGGAGAACTCGATTCCCTCAAGGTTTTCAACCCCCTGAGGTTTATCAGCATATGTCTCTTTTTCAGCGCTTTTCTCCCCCTCAGAGTTATGGGGAAGACCTTTTTGATTCTTCTCCCCCTCTTCCTCATGACGGATGGAGGAGGTAACAAGTACAGCAGCAGCAGCACCAGCATCCTTTGGGTCATTGTCTTCCAGGCCAATGATCCCAACAGCAGTTTCAATCGCTGCCATTCTGTCTTCCAGGACAGAAATAGCAGGGTTGATTCTTTCAAGATGTTCTCGATCAACCTGAGTGAAATGTGAAGGAGGACATGTTGGAGCGTTCAGGCGATCCATGACTTGCTATAGGAGAGCTGTAGCTTTACCCACGGATTGGGTTAGGGTGCCCATGTCTGTCTTCAAGGATGTAACCTCTCCCTGAAGATTGCCTACCACTGTCTTCAACGTTGTGACTTCGTTGGACAGTGTGGTGAAGTTTGTGGAGAGGTTGCCGTTGGTGGTGTTCAAGGCAATGATGGAGGTGGTGTTGTCAGCGAGAGCCTGAGCAACATTTGAAAGACTACCTTCCACCTTTTCTAGATCAGCGCTGGATGCCTTGCCTTTCACCTCGTTGGTGAGTGTCTTGAGAGCCTCCCCAGCGTTTGTAACCACTGAGGAGTTGGTGGAGAGAGTTGTGGTGAGAGATTCCACCATCGTAGACAAATCCATGAGGGCGTTGTTGATGTTCCCAAATTAGGACCTGTAGAAGATAAAAACTTATGAACAAAGGAAAGCTCAGAAGTTGGGAATTTTGAGAGGGGAGTGTTTAGGGTGTTATGTATACCTGCGGGTTGGTTGACGAAGTCATCGAAATTTCCATAACCTGAAAATTGTTCGTAGTCGTCTTCCAGAGATCCTTTACGCGTAGAGGTGCCCGCAGGTCCTTTATTTTGATCCATTATCCGCTGTAGATCTTCAGCAAATGTGTCATGCAGGTGAATGACATTTGTTGCAGAGAAGGGGGGAAATAGAGGTGGAGTGACCAAAGAAGTAGTGGGAGGAATGATGGTTGAGAAGAGGGATTGGGTGCCAGGTTCTGCGTTGGATCCGCTGAATAATACTTCCGCAGTACTTAGAGGTACTGAGGGAGGGGGGTTCTGTTCCAAAACAACTTCAGCGCTTAGAGACGCTGAAATGGGTATAGAAGGGGTTGGTTCAGCAGCTGTGGCAGAGCGTACCACGGAACTTTCCAGCATCTTCTTTGGAGAGACAGACGTGGAGTCTTCAGCCTGGGTAGGCTTAGGGGGTTGCTCCTTAGAGGTCTTATTGGGCTTATGGTTGCCAAGGTGGGTGTCAGAGTGTTTCCTTTTTCTAGAAGGAGTGGTTGGTGCGGCCTGGGTACCAGCGGTTGGGATGACCGCTGCCGATGTGGTAGTCGCAGAAGTAAAAGAAGAATGAGGTCTGAGAAGAGGTAAGAGAGTAGAGAGACGTACCTCGTTTTCCACTGGCTTGAGGTCGAGGAACTTAGGGTCGACCTGGGATAACTTCAGGTCGCCCACCTTAGGGTATGAATCCCCAAGTCCTTGTCGGAAGAGAGAACTGAGAAAGCGGGGATATGGAACAGTCAGTGGCCTCTTTGTTTCTTCGACTCTGAGCATTATATCGTCAAAAAATGAACTTGGCCCAGTCGATGTGAAGGCCTTTCATCAGCGCATACCCCATAGCCTGTTAGGGTTGAGAGGCTTGGTCAGTTGACCCGACTTTGGCGATCATGCAGCTGATAAGATGTGCAAAGATGAAGTTCATCTCGCTTGGCATTTTGGATTTGAGGACTTGTGTGAGCTTCTTCTCAGGGAGTTTGTCTCTCCCTGTATTTCCTTGGTGTAGTTCATTGCATCTCTATCAGCCTCTTTCTTGACATCAGGCAGAGGATCGAAGCGTCTATCCTTTGAGCTTCCAGGGAGGTTTAAGGCAGACCTGATAGCCCCGGGATAAATCTTCGATTCACCATGTTCAGTGTCGAAGAGGATGACGTCGATCATCTTCATAGGGTCTTTGGTAGAGGGAACTTGAGCTCTTTTGGCAGTATACCAGAACTGAGCGAGGAGGTTCTTATGAGCAGGAGGTTTCACGGTCAGTGCTGTCACCAGAGGACATGTTTTCAGGTAATTCATATCATCATTTAGATGAGTGATGTTTTTCTTGGGAGGGAAGACGATCATGGCGTATGGGTTGTTTCCTTGGAATGTAACCTGTTCCATTGTGAAATTGACAATGGAACACTTCGGTCCGTGTCGCGTGACTTCACTGGAATGCTACAAGTGCGGAAAGAGTGGTCATCGGATTGAGGACTGTCCCATCCAAGGACCGACATGTTTCGAATGTAAGCAGCCTGGTCATTATTGAAGAGATTGCCTGAGGCTAAAAAAAGACGGAAATCAAGAGAGGAAGCCTAATACTCCAAAGCCAACGGGCAGGGCATTCCATATGACAGCGGAAGAAGCAAAGGAATCAAAGGATGTGGTTTCTGGTACTTTTCTTTTTAACTTAATACCTGCAAACGTATTATTTGATTGTGGTGACAACCTGTCTTTCATATCGAAATCATTTTATCAAAAGTTAGCTATGCCTGTCACTACCTTGGAAGATGCCTTAGTAGTTGAGATAGCTAACGGGGGTCAAGTCTTAGTACGAGAAAGACTTGAAAATTGTACAATTATGATAGAAGGGAAGGAATTCCCAATTAATTTGATTTTGATGGAGATAGGAGGATTTTATATAGTCGTTGGTATGGACTGGTTGACGAACAATCAAGTAGAAATCCTTTGTGCCAAAAAATTAATTCGGATCCCTATGCCTGAAGATGATGCTATATTCATCTATGGGGAAAAGATAAAATGGGAGGTTTCGTTGATTTCTATTGCCAAAGCGCGTACGTGTCTAGTAAAAGGATGTTCATCCTATCTAGCATATGTTTTGGATGCTAAAGTTGAAAAGAAGTGAGAGGAAGATATAAGGGTAGTACGTGAATTTTCAGATGTGTTCCCTGATGATCTTCCAGGCTTACCGCCAGAACGACATGTAGAGTTCAAAATCGATATTGTTTCCGGAGCGGCCCCGATAGCACGTGCACCGTACCGTTTAGCACCGGCTGAAATGAAAGAGATGATGTCTCAACTGAAAGAACTGCTCGACAATGGATTTGTTAAACCAAGTTCTTCACCTTGGGGAGCTCCAGTATTATTTGTCAAGAAAAAGGATGGCACTATGAGAATGTGCATCGACTACAGGGAATTGAATAAGGTGACCATTAAGAATAAGTATCCGCTCCCAAGGATTGATGACTTATTTGATTAACTCCAAGGTGCGGGATGCTTTTCAAAGATTGATTTGAGGTCGGGCTATCACCAAGTAAGAGTAAGGGATGAAGATGTTCCCAAGACGGTGTTTAAAACAAGGTATGGGCATTATGAATTTCTCGTGATGCCTTTTGGGTTGACAAATGCTCCAGCTGTGTTCATGGATTTAATGAACAGAGTGTGTCAACCATTCTTAGACAAGTCTGTCATTGTGTTCATTGATGACATACTTGTTTATTCAAAGAATGAATCCGATCACGAATGTCACCTTCGTGAAGTCTTAGATGTGTTGAGAAAGGAGAAATTGTACGCAAAAGTTTCAAAGTGTGAATTTTGGTTAAAGGAGGTACAATTTCTTGGTCATGTGATTACTTCTGAAGGAGTCAAAGTAGATCCAGCTAAAATAGAAGCAATGATGAATTGGGAAACGCCGAAGAACGTATCGGAGATACGGAGCTTCTTGGGTTTGGCAGGCTATTACCGAAGATTTATAAAGGATTTCTCTAAGATCGCTTTTGCCTTGACAATCCTGACACGGAAGAATGTGAAGTTTGTATGGACTGAAAAGTAAGAGTCAGCTTTCAGGACATTACAAAAGAAGTTGTGTGAAGCTCCTATTCTTGCACTACTGGAAGGAACATAAGATTTAGTCGTTTATAGTGATGCGTCAAAGATGGGTTTGGGGTGTGTATTGATGCAAGGTGGCAAAGTGATTGCTTACGCAACAAGACAACTCAAGGAGCATGAAAAGAATTATCCTACCCACGATTTAGAACTGGCAGTAGTTGTGTTTGCTTTGAAATTGTGGCGGCATTATCTATATGGAACGAAGTGCACTCTTTTCACTGATCATAATAGTTTGAGACATGTCTTTGATCAGAAAGAGCTGAATATGAGGCAACGACGTTGGTTAGAACTACTTAAGGATTATGATTGTGAATTGCATTACCATCCCGGTAAAGCAAATGTTTTGGCTGATGCCTTAAGTAGAAAAGAATACAGTGGATGTTTGAAAATGACTAATACCAGGATTGATGTGACGTCGAGTCTAATTGAAAGAATCAAAGTGGCACAAGCGGAAGCATTACTTAGAAGAAAACTTGAAAGAGGAAGTCATGGTTAAACAACGTCTTCAACTGACTGAAGATGGTCGCGAAGTCAAACTGTTTCAAGGCCGCATTTGGGTGCCCAAGATGGGAGGAAACCGAGAGCTAATTCTCGAAGACGCCCACAAGTCTAAATATTCTATACATCCTGGAAGTACTAGGATGTATTGAGATCTGAAGCTACACTATTGGTGGCCAGCTAAGAAGTTAGATGTGGCACAATGTGTAGAGAAATGCGTGACATGTTCGTTGGTAAAGGCTGAACATCAACGACCTTATGGGAGTCTACAATCTTTGGAGATTCCTGAATGGAAGTGGGATAAGATTACCATGGACTTTGTGACTAAGTTACCAAGGACGTTGAAAGGTAACGATACTATTTAGGTAATCGTGGATCGTTTAACCAAAAGTGCTCATTTCTTAGCAATGAAAGAAGCTTCACCAATTGATAAGCTAGCCAAGTTATATATTTATGAAGTGGTGTCAAGACATGGTATACCTGTGATATAGTTTCTGATCGTGACATCAGATTTACTTCAAGATTTTGGCAGTCACTACAAGAAGAATTGGGTACCAGAGTGAATTTGAGCAATGCATATCATCCATAAACGGACGGACAAAGTGAAAGAACCACTCAGACTTTGGAAGCCATGCTCAGGTCTTGTGTGATTGATTTTGGAGGTAACTGGGATATGCATTTACCCTTAGTGGAGTTTGCGTACAACAATAGTTATCATTCGAGTATTGGAAGAGCACCTTTTGAAGCCTTATATGGACGGAAATGTAGAACTCCAGTATGTTAGTTAGAAGCTGGAGAAAAGCAATTTGCTCGTCCCGAAATTGTGCAACAAACGGCCGATAAAGTGAAAGAGATTCGGAAACACATGAAAGCGGCTCAAGATCGACAAAAGAGTTATGCTGGTCTGAAAAGAAGACCGAAAGAATTCCAAGTTGGGGAGCGGGTGATGCTATAGGTATATCCGTGGAAGGACATTATAAGGTTTGGAAAGCGTGGAAAGTTAAGTCCTCGTTTTCTCGGACCTTTCACAATAACCAAGAGAGTGGGACTTCAAGCTTATCAGTTAGATCTTCCACCAGAATTGGAAGGAGTTCATAATACCTTTCATGTTTGCTACCTTCGGAAATGTTTAGCCGAATAAGAAAATGTTATACTAATTTCCGAAATAAAAGTGGATGAAAAGAGTCGTTGCATGGAGGAACCTGAAGAAATTCTGGAAAGAACGACTAAGAAGCTACGACATAAGGATGTGATTATGGTTAAAGTACAGTGGAAACATCACCGAGGTGCAAATGTAACATGGGAATCTGAAGAAGATATGAAGAATAGATATCCTCGTCTATTTACCTAACTTTGATTTCGGGGACGAAATCATTTTCAAGTTGGGGAGATTTGTAACACCTCGAATTTTCCATAAATATTATATAATTAACTTGGGAGGATGTTTAAAATAATGGGATGATATTATTTTAAACAATATGTCGAAAGGTCAAAAGTGAGTTTGATCGAAGTTTGAAGTTAATTGATGAATTATGAAACTTTGGGGGTTGGTCTTTTCAATTGTGGATAGTTTGAGATATTTAATGTGAGAGTCGGATAAAATTAGAATTCATCTCAGAATTCCTCTGATTGAAGTCGGTTCAGAAAGTGCAGAAAGAAAACTCAAATTGCTAACCTTCGTGCTTGGTAAGAAATTCGATCTCCACTCCTATTCAGTTACGTAAGAATGATATTTATAAGTAAGTTTGTTTTCTGGTTAGGCTTTGAACCTTTGGAATTGGATTGAAATTGGGTTTTGTAGAAGACTTTGGGTCATAGCTTTATGCAGGTGAGTTCATCTAAGTGTTTTGCTTAATAAAGCCTAATTGTGAAATGAAATGGTTGAATAAGCTTAGTATTAACTATGAGAAATAGATACAAATCGATTTTGAAGTTCTAGGTAGAAAATGATTGAAACTGGGTAAAATTGGATGAATCCGAAAGATGAACAATCCGGAGTGTTCTGGATTTCGGATGTTACTTGCCTATTTCACCGTTTCACATCACGATAAAATGGAATAACAATTATACCTTGTCTCTTCCTCGTTCCCAAATATAAACGAGAATAGCACTTATACCTTGCCTATTTCTCATCTTTCAATAGCACTTATACCTTGGTTTCGGACACCGAAGGATTCCGGATTCCGGATAGTTGTCCCGATGTACCGGATACCGGATGTGATTCCAGATTTGTTTATCCGGATTTAAATTCTGGATTAGTTATCGGATAGGTTGTTCCGGATAACTTACTGTATGAGATTTTCATGATTAAGTTTTCGAATATGAAATGTATCTTAATTATTTTGATAGTACGAATATCATTATAACTCAACTTCGAGTATGGTATAATTCGATGTGTGTTTTGGTTTGATATGTACGTAAGCTAGTAAGTGTAATGGATCCATAGGAACTAGCTTTACTTGATAACGTAGAATAAGCAAGGTATAAGTGCTATTCTCGTTTATATTTGGGAACGAGGAATAGACAATGTATAATTGTTATTCCCTTTTATCGTGATATGAAACGGTGAAATAGGCAAGGTAAAATTGTTATTCCCGTTTTATATTGAAAGATGAGAAATAGGCAAGGTATAATTGCTATTTTCGTTCTTATTTGGGAGATTAGGAATAGGCAAGGTATAATTGCTATTCTACTTCCACTCCAAGAAATAGGCATGGACTAATTGTAATTTCTTGGACATGAGCAATGATCTAGAATCCGTGGTGATTCATAGTGGGCTCTTGAACATGATGCTATGACCTACTTAGTGTTCGTCATACTCTTGGAATCGGGTATGATTCCCATCATCGAAATATGTTATGTGTACGGTAAGAAAGGTAGCGGTCCGGTTTATTTATATGCTTTGTTTACAAGTTTAATTTTCAAAGCTTATAAAGTTTTAATTTGAAAATGGGATGTTCTCACTAGGCGTAAGCCTAATCTTTTCAAATTAACTTTTCTTACCAGGTACTAGCTCGAGAAGGGATACGAAGGGATGAGTGTTGAGGATTACCAGAACTGTATTTTGGAGATGCCGTGGAGAATTTAGTGGAAGAGGGTTATTTTGGAAATATCATAGACAACCTGTATAATCTAATTTTATTGGTTATGAATTAGATTAGTCGGTTGTTTATGATAGATCAGTTGTAATTATAGACCTTGTCAGTAGTTCTCCATTTTTGCGGTTGTGTTCTATCTCCAGTTCGGTCCCCAGCTCCCCTTCCGTTTCTACCTCTACCACGATCTCCTCCTCTTCCCCCCTGTTCCTATTGGTGGATTCTCTCCACCCGAATTCCTTCCTCTTCTCTGATTCCTTTGTCTAGTGCCACTTGCCATTGTGTGGATTCAAACAAAGTTATTATACACATAAGCACATACCCCATATAATAAGGTATTCCAGTTCAAACATGTACCTGTAAGATCATAATTACACTGGCCAGGTGTAATCTGAAATTACCTTACATGATGTTACTTCTACCTTTTATACTTAGCATCCCCAGGTTCTAAAATAATAGGGACATCCTACTTCACATGCAGTTTAAGTCTAGGTACAGATACTAATACCTAAATCCCTTAAACTAGGGCTCTGATACCATCTGTAACAACCCACAATCCAAACATACATATAACATATAATTCATAACATGTTTTCAATACATAAGTAATTCATATTGCACATTTGGTCCCAAAGTCTGACTAATCAATATAAAAATTCAGTACAAACTTGATCCTATTTAGATAACATAATGACTAATAACAAAGTTATAAGTTCAAAAGTATCCACATTTTCATAACGATCATCTTCTCAAAAGCTACCCATCAAGTATTCTAATCACGGGGTCTTACTAGAACCACCACCTGGAATACATATTTTTAAAACAGAAAATGAGGGTTAGACCTAAGGGTCTAGTGAGTAAATCCCTGACATTTGGAAATCATTAAAAATTCATTTATATAAAATACTCTTTATATAAATACACATATATCACACGTAATTTAATATCAACCAAGATTTGTGCATCATACCTGTCTCATCCCACCTTATCCCTCCACCAATGGCCAAGTTTATTGGTTGCGAGCCAATTTAACACACCGGTCCAAAGCCCGGCCACGTATTATATTCTCATATAATACTCACGTAATTATAATATCTCAATATATTATAATCACCCACGTATGACATATTCATACAATTTATCAAGTATTTGTTATTCACATAATGTATTCCAGTAAAATACTTTAAAGTAAAACTCACCTTTTTAGCCTTTCACCAAAAGTCTTTCCAAGTTAATTATCACGTATGACAATCCTTCACAGAATCTGAAATCACACAAAATACCAAATATCTCTTTTTAAAACTAAACTTATGAAATCCTCGACTCAAGTCGCAACCTACTAAAAGTAATTTAGAATCACAATGCATAGTGCTAAGTCGCAATCAACTACTGCGACTTCACCCCCAAATCGCAACCCACTATTGCGTTTCCAAACCAAATCGCAATCCACTACTGCGATTCCAAACCAAATCGCAATCCACTACTGCGATTCCAAACCAAATCGCAATCCACTACTGCGATTCCAAACCAAGTCGCAATCGACCATTGCGACTTCAAGGCCAAGTCGCAATTAACCATTGCGACTTCGTTGAATATCGCAATCAACCATTGCGACTTCGTTGAATGTCTCAGTTCACTGTTCATCCTAAAAACCCAGAATTTGTACTTTTAATCTATGCATGTTGCTGTAAAGGTGCAGATATGTTTAAGACTATGAACATAACCTAACCTTAAGCTTAGATTTCTCAGAACATCCATTTTTAACAAAAACCCACTTCTAAAACTTATAGCAAAACTTTTTAGAACTAAACACATAAAATATGGATTGTGCAGAATTATTACCTTGATTCCTTCAGTTGTATTTAGCAACTCCAGCAGCAAATTCTAAGCTTTCCTTCTTTCTCTTCTTAGTTTCTTCAATTTCCCTCTCTCTCTCTCTCTCTCTCTAAACCGAACTCTCTCTCACACACACACACTTAGATAATTTCTTCTAGTGTCAAGAAGATGACACCTCCAGCCTCTAAGCTGGAAAATGGCGGTGGTGGGTAATGTTTGGCAAAAATGCCCAAACAAACCCTAAACTTCTCCCAATTGGCAAAACATACCCCTAAACTTCTATAAAAATTTAAAACTTATCCCTTTACTCCTAACTCCATAAAATACTAAAATAAAGACTTATAAAATTTTCAAATTTAAATCAGATAAAATACCTGGTTATTACAACATCTCCCCCTTAAAAGAATTCCGTCCCGGAATTCGATTAAGCGAACAGATAAGGGTATCTGGCTCTCATTTCCGACTCTGATTCCCACGTCGCATCCTGACCTCTATGATGTTTCCATTGAACCTTTACTTGTCTGATCTCTTTGTTCCTCAATATTTTGACTTTGTGATCAACTATAGCTTCTGGTTCCTCCACATAGTTCAACTTTTCGTCAACCCGGATATCTGGTAGAGAGACTGCCTGATCTGGTGTAACCAAACATTTTCGAAAATTCGATACATGAAATGCGTTGTGAATCTTGCTTAATTCTGGCGGAAGATCCAATCTATACGCTACTTCGCCGATCCTCTCCGTAATTGCAAACGGCCCGATATACCTTGGACTACGTTTACCTTGCTTCCTGACACGGGGTTTTGACACCCCGCGAACCTTACCGCAAGTGTACGGGTCGAAGTCAAGTAATAGTACTTTAGAAGTACGAGTATCGAATCTCGGGGAACTAGGAACTAAGTATCACAATTACTACAATCGCTATTAACTGAACTATCGAATTAAGAAATTGGTTTTAGACTACTTAATTGTACTAAATAAAATCAAATCAAACACAAGACAAACAGAACAACTTTGAAGACTTTGATAGAGAGAAAAGTTGAGGGTTGGAAATCCAATGGTTCTCACGTACAAACGTCTGACTCAACTCAACTACCAGTTATTCCTATCAATGAATGCCCAATCTTGATCTAATCGTTGTTCTCTCTCGAGTTACACCGATTTTATTTGCAAAACATGGTTCCTTTTTCAAACAACCGTGATTTCTATTTTGAAAACAATAGTTTTATCTTTCGATCTCAACATATAGGGTTCAAAACGCATTAAGCTTAAGATTCAAACGGGACTAAGATTTACTCGGTATATCTCTATCCTTTCTTACCTTAGACATGCAATTTCTAATTCTATTTCTCAATTACTTCTCTCGAACATTAATTGAAAACAATAAGACAATTGTAAGGTAGCTAATCTCACAAAAGCATTAAACACAAAATTGCATTCATTCATTAAAGAGGAAAACTGATAAAGGTTTCAAGTCATCTGTTTACAAGTTTAAATCACATTCATTCCAACCCCCAACATGAACCGGTTAGTTCATGTCGGTGGTGGATTCAAACATAAGAGAAAAGGATGCAAAAGTGTATGTAAACATGATCAAATGTGAAAGATGAAATCGTGATAACAAGTGATGAAAACTCCCTCTTCTCGTGTTCGTCTCTACGTTCCGTTATGAATGTATCCGTGATCGGCTCTCTAACGTGGCTTCGAGGACTCCGAAAAATCGCCCAAAATCGCCCCTGAACTGCTCCCGATCGTCTGCCGTCTGAATGATATCGAATAATGACCTAAACCCCGGAATAAAATACTGATTTTCGACAAACAGTGAGTTACGCGACTTGCTGCGCGACTTGCAAGTCGCGTAACTTGTCGCGCGTGTTCCAGATGTAGTGTGGGTCGATTTCTGGTTCGCGGGTCGGGTCCTAATTCGGTCGCGGGTCTTGGGCTTGGCTTTTGGGCTTCCGTTAGGCTTCGTTTTGACTCGTTTTGGGCTCTTTTTAGCATCTTTCTCGAGAAATGCCGCCTTTTAGCTAACCTGCATAATTCACTAGATAGACCGTAAAATACACGCCTTTTTACTTGAATACAAGCCAATCTCGTTGGTTTGAGAACTGAAAATAACGCCAAAAAGTGGCGTTATCAACAACCCCAAACCGAGTGTTGCTTGTCCCCAAGCAAATTAGCGATAAAATAGAATAAAAGCACACAGTGACTTAATAATGACTGCACAATACCCAATCGGTACCAAGTGATGCATCGGTGATTTCCCGTACCCGTGAATGTCTATCTCACTCTCGCCTCATTCTTATTTCGTTTGATCTATGACCTTCCATTGGGGGTTGAACTCTTGATTGTTCCGATTACATTAAGGTTAGACTAAGTCCAAACACACTAGGGAAAACATTTCGCCTCGACCCTACCTCACGGGATACTCTCTTTGCACTTGAACCTAGGTTATCGCTCGTGTTGTCATGTTTACGGAGGTTATGTGCAAGAATACGCAATAATTGCATGACAATTCTATTGAAAGACGCACAAATGTCCAAAAGTTCGATCTCAGAAAGAAATCAAATAGCAAGACAGGGAATATTAGTAAAGGTAGTCGTAGACCGTAATCACATCTTCCAAAAGATCATCCAGGTCTTTACAAGGGTTGTAATGGGGCTAAGGTTAAGGCTATGAAACGAAGGGTAAGAAAGGATCAAAAATCCTCGGTGTGTCAATCATTGGCAATTCCTGAACCCTCGTTGCTTCACATTCGCTTACTCGGCCCTTTTCGTCATTATTGGAGTCGCATTGACTCTCTTATTTTTCAGCTCTAACTATTATCTAAATAACTGTATTATTATAATTTTTTTTTAAGTTGGGACTTCATTGGTCCTCTTTTCTATTTCTTGGGTTACATTGACCCAATTTATTCTCATGACTGGCATGTTCTATTCTTTTCTGCTCTATCTTTCGTAGTTCATCACTGCTTTTGATTTACACACTTTCGGATAAGGGTTGGCTAAGGTTTATGGCTAAAGGTTTAATGGTGGGTTTAGAAGTAATTAGGGTGCGTGTTTGGCTGCAAAGGGGATTATGGATACACACAAGAGGTAAAAGGGAATGATAGCTAAACACAAGGTTAAGACAAAGCACACAATGCCTGGACTCATATCTTAAGGTCCACACGATATGGTCTACTATACCCTTACCTAATATCCCGATGTTCGTCTTTGCTACTCAATGCAATAATGTAGCGAGATCATTCTACATTCACGACAAGGAATTCGAAAAGTGTATAAGAATTAAGTGTATGAATCCCTCGAAATGAAAAACGTCTTTTAGGCTCAAAATCTCACTATCGGGTGGTCTCCACTAATGTCCCTAGTTATGCCCTTTCTCGGTCCTTCCCTAACGGTCACGTCACTATCATAAGGTTCTTCCCACAATGGTTGGTCTCAATCATTCAAAACAAAAATTTTAGCTATGTGATCTAGATACTCAGAAATGTAGGAAATCTACGTGCATAGACTTGGGCCCGATTGGGCAACCCCAAACCTTACCCACACATTGTCCCCAATGTGCAAGCAAAGTCGTAGGTGATGCGACTCAATCATTGTGCAGTTATTACAGTTATCAAAAGGACGGGCAAGGCATTACATAGCAAGCAAAAAGAAATCCCAACTTTCTAAAATGGGCACCCCAAACCTAGGCCGTGGCCTAGGTTTGCCAATAAAAGCCAACCCCAAACCTCGGTGAAACCGAGGTTTGCACAGGGTTTAAAGAATTGAGTGTGTAGATGTGAAAAAGATAAGGCACCCCAAACCTAAGTGGAACTTAGGTTTGTTGCCTCTTGTTTAACTAATACTGAAACAAACATCATACACCACTCATTAACATAAAGATTTAGAACATACCTGTTTTGCCCGGCCGGAGGATTATTGACTGGTTGAGCATCAATCGGAGGAGACGGAGAGAACATGCAAAACAAAACAAAGAAAAACAAAGCACAAGACAAAATACTGGAAAAGAAACATACAAAGCAAGAAAGGAATAAAAACTGCACGAAAAACAAAACGAAGCAACAGGGACTTACGCGGTTTAGCCCGCGACTTGCAAGTCGCGTGGCAAACCGCGTAACCTACTGTTTCAGAAAACCAACAGAGGGTCACGCGGCTTGCTGCGCGGTATACAAACCGCGTGTAAAGCCGCGTATGTCCCTGTTTCAAAATATTTTTGGCTTTTTTCGATTTTTCGATTTTTATGGCTTTTCGGAAATAAAAAAAACACGCAAAGTAAAAAAAAATAAAAGGAAACAAACCTTGGTGGGTTGCCTCCCACCCAGCGCCTTATTTAAAGTCGTGGCACGACTATGTGGGTTCAGCTCGGCTCAGTATCCGCAGACTCGAATCGCCCACACTTGCGATTCCCCGCGGATTGTTCCCTCTTTACTTGACCTTTACCAGCTCCGGCTTCTTCTTCTCTTCCAACTCGCACTTTCTCAAACATTTTGAACATCACCTTCTCGCCACCAACTCTGAAGGTCACCTCTCCTTCCTCCACATCAATTAAGGCTCGACTCGTGGCTAGGAATGATCGTCCCAATATGTAACATCCCACATATACAAAAGTACATATAACATATAATTCATAACATGTTTTCAACAAAAATAATTCATATTACACATTTGGTCCCCAAAGTCTGACAAAACAACTTTAAGAAATACAGTACAAACTTGATTCTATTTAAATAACATAATAACTAACAACAAGTTTATAAGTACAAAAGCATCCATATTTTTCTTAACGATCATCTCCTCAAAAGCTATCCAACAAGTGTTCTAATCACTTGGTCTTACTGGATCCACCACCTGGAATACATATTTTAAAACAGAAAATGAGGGTTAGACCTAATGGTCTAGTGAGAAAATCCCTGATATTTAAAAATCATTACAAATTCATTTATACAAAATCCTCTTTATACAAAAGCACATATATTACACGTAAATTAATACCAACCACAGTTTATGCATCATACCTGTCTCATCCCACCTTATCCCTCCACCAATGGCCAATATCAATTGGTTGCGAGCCAATTTAACACACCGGTCCAAAGCCCGGCCACGTATTATATTCCCATATAATACTCACGTAATTATAATATCTCAATATATTATAATCACCCACGTATGACATATTCATACCACATATCAAATATTTGTTATCCACATAATGTATTCCAGTAAAAATACTTTTAAAGTAAAACTCACCTGAATGCTTTTCCAAGTTCTCCAAAAATCTCTTCAACAAGTCCCACTTTTATCTTTGAATTTTACTATCTGAAATAGTTAATTAACAAGAATACACCTCATTAATAAATCTGAATTTTAACACTTTTCGCAACCCACAGCTTGCGAATTCCTCACTTTTCGCAACCCACAGCTTGCGAATTCCTCACTTTTCGCAACCCACTGTTGCGAAAACCAAAGAACTCGCAACCCACTGTTGCGAAAACCTCACTTCTCGCAACCTACTGTTGCGAAAACCCCACTTCTCGCAACCTACTGTTGCAAAAACCCTACTTTTCGCAACCTACTGTTGCGAAAACCCTACTTCTCGCAACCTACTGTTGCGAAAACCCTACTTCTCGCAACCTACTGTTGCGAAAACCTGCAAAAATTACTGTTCATCGTCTTTTTAATTAAGCTCAGCCAAAAACGACTTTCATTCCAATATTTACCCATAAATCGTACTTTCAAGCTTAGACTTCCCAAAACATCAATTTTTAATAAAACCCACCTAAAAACTTAACTAGCAACTCAAGAACACTTTTAAGAAATTAAAACACTAACAAGGATAGATTTGTTACCTTGTTTCTTCAACTGATATAACAAAACCCATCAGAAAATCTTCAGCTTTCTTCTTCTTCTTAATCCTCTCTCAATTCCTCTCTCTCTCTGCCGAAAGTATGAACACACACATACACACATTTTTGCTTTTGGTAAAATGCATAGAAATGAGACACCTCATCTCAATTAGGTGAAAAAGGACGGTTTGGGTGAAGATATCTTCACCCTTACCAAACTAACCTCACACTTATCCTATTTGGCAAAACTTACCCCCAAACTTCTAACTCCATAAAACTCTATCATAATAACTTATTAAATTTTCAAATTTAAATTAGATAAAATACCTGGTTATTACAACATCTCCCCCTTAAAAGAATTCCGTCCCGGAATTCAGTTAAGAGAACAGATGAGGGTATTTGATTCTCATCTCCGACTCTGATTCCCACGTCGCATCCTGACCTCTATGATGTTTCCACTGAACCTTTACCTGCCTGATCTCTTTGTTCCTCAATACTTTGACCTTGTGATCAACTATAGCTTCCGGTTCCTCCACATAATTCAACTTTTCGTCAACCTGAATATCTAGTAAAGAGACTTCCTGGTCTGGTGTAACTAAACACTTCCGAAATTTCGATACATGAAACGCGTTTTGAATCCTGCTCAATTCTGGTGGAAGATCCAATCTGTAAGCTACCTCACCAATTCTTTCTGTAATTTCAAATGGCCCAATATACCGCGGACTAAGTTTACCTTGCTTCCCGAAACGTATGACTCCTTTCCAGGGCGAAACTTTCAACATCACAAATTCCCCAACCTGAAATTCTAACGGTTTCCGGCGTCGATCCGTATAGCTTTTCTGTCTATCTTGAGCCACTTTTAATCTGTCTCGAATCTGAGTGATCTTATCCGCTGTTAACTGTACTATTTCTGGCCCTGCTAATTGTTTCTCCCCCACTTCATTTCAACACAGAGGCGTTCGACATTTTCTACCATACAATACTTCAAACGGTGCCGCTTGAATGCTGGAATGATAACTGTTGTTGTAAGCAAATTCTATCAAAGGAAGATGTTTATCCCACGATCCCCCAAAATCAACTATACAAGCCCGAAGCATATCTTCTAAAGTCTGGATTGTTCTTTCACTCTGCCCATCAGTCTGAGGATGATATGCTGTACTCAACTTTACTTGCGTTCCCATCTCTTTTTTAAAGCTTCTCCAGAATCTGGAAGTAAAACGACTATCTCGATCAGAAATAATCGAGATTGGAACTCCATGTCGAGTTACTATTTCATTAATGTACAATTTGGCCAAACGTTCCAAGGAATCAGTTTCTTTTATCGGCAAGAAATGAGCAGACTTTGTCAATCTATCCACAATCACACAAATAGAATCGAATCCCTTTGAAGTTCTAGGTAACTTGGTAATAAAATCAGTAGTGATCTGATCCCATTTCCACATTGGTATATCTAGTCGTTGTAACTGACCAAACGGCTTCTGATGTTCAATCTTTACTTTCTTGCAAGTAGTACAATCTTCCACAGACTTAGCAACACTTCTCTTCATTCCCGGCCACCAATAGAATTGTTTCAAATCTCTATACATCTTATTCGTACCTGGATGAATAGAAAATCGAGATTGATGAGCTTCTTGTAGTACACGATAACCTAATCCACCCAAACGAGGCACCCATATTCTGTTTCCCATACACAATAACCCACGGTCATCTTTCCCAAGCAATGCTGATATTCCCACTAACCGTTCAGATTTCAAACTTTCTTCCTGATAAGCATCTATTTGGCACTTCAGTAATTCGTCAAAGATAGTTGGAAGGAGTTCAGCTCGTAGCGATATCGCTTTTATTGTTCCACTTCTTTCTTGACGACTTAATGCATCTGCTACCACGTTCGCCTTCCCGGGGTGATAAAGGATTTCACAATCGTAATCATTTACCAATTCCAACCACCTTCTTTGCCTCATATTCAGTTCCTTCTGATCGAAAAGATGTTGGAGACTCTTATGGTCAGTGAAAATTTGGCATTTAGAACCATAAAGATAATGTCTCCAAATCTTCAATGCAAAGACAACTGTTGCAAGCTCCATATCGTGAGTAGGATATTGTCTTTCATGATCCTTTAGTTGACGAGAAGCATAGGCAATCACCTTTCCACGTTGCATAAGTACACATCCCAATCCCAGCTTAGAAGCATCACTGTAGACCACAAAATCATCGGAACCTTCTGGCAATGCTAATATCGGCGCGCTGCAGAGTTTCTCCTTCAATATTCTGAATGCCTCATCCTGTTCTGCTTTCCATTCAAACTTCAGATTCTTCCGAGTCAGCTTAGTCAATGGCGTCGCGATTCGAGAAAAGTCTTTTATAAATTTCCGATAATATCCAGCTAGACCCAGAAAACTACGTACTTCGGTTGCCGTCTTCGGCGGTTCCCATCTTTCAACTGCTTCCACTTTCGCTGGATCAACTTGTATACCCTTCTCTGAAACTACATGACCCAAAAACTGAACTTCCCGCAACCAGAATTCACATTTAGAGAACTTAGCGTACAACTTTTCTTTCTTCAGTAACTCCAGAATTAAACGAAGATGTTGCGCGTGATCCTCTTTGGATCGGGAATAAATAAGTATATCATCGATAAATACTATGACAAATTTATCGAGATACGGCTTACATACCCGATTCATCAAATCCATAAAAGTGGCTGGAGCGTTCGTCAGTCCGAAAGGCATCACCAAGAATTCATAGTGACCATACCTTGTACGAAAAGCAGTCTTTAGTACATCTTCTTCCTTAACCTTCAACTGATGGTAGCCAGATCTGAGATCAATCTTGGAGAAGTAACAAGCTCCAACTAATTGATCGAAGAGGTCATCAATTCTTGGAAGTGGATACTTGTTTTTAATCGTACGCTTGTTCAGCTCCCGGTAGTCAATACACATTCTCATTGAACCGTCCTTCTTCTTTACAAATAAAACTGGTGCACCCCACGGCGAAGAGCTGGGTCTGATGAAGCCCTTATCAGATAAATCTTGAAGCTGTGCCATCATTTCTTTCATTTCTGGAGGTGCTAGTCTGTATGGCGCACGAGCGATTGGAGTGGCTCCATGTTCCAGGTCTATACCAAATTCTACTTGCCTAACAGGAGGAAGACTATTCAAGTCTTCAGGAAAAACTTCTGGGTATTCACTAACAATGGAAATATCTTCCAGCTTAATCTTTTCAGGCCTACTATCTATCACATAGGCTAAATAACTCGAGCAACCTTTACTAACACATTTACGGGCTTTTATCATAGTTATAAGATTGGACTGATGATTCTTACGATCGCCATAGATCACTACTGCCCTCTTATCAGGTAAAACAACGTTGATCATTTTCTTATCACAAACTATGTTAGCCCGATGTTCAGCTAACCAATCCATCCCCACGACCACATCAAACTCGACCAACTCTATAGGAAATAGTTGTATCGGTACCCCACACCCCTCTATATTTATCATGCAACAATCAAAAACCTCTTTAACTGCCACTTGGCTATCATTTGCTGTATCTACTAATAAAGCATGTTTTAACATTTTCGGCTCTAAATGCATGTGAGCAGCAAATGAGGGAGACACAAAAGATCGGTTTGCACCGGAATCAAATAACACTTTAGCACGCGTGGAGTTTATGAAAAATGTACCTGTGACCACATCTGGAGTTTCCTCCGCCTCTTTAGTTGTCATTTGGAATGTACGGCCCCTCGTGTTCGGCGGTTCTATTCTTGGGACTACTGGTCTAGTAATGGCTGGTTTCCCGGATGTACCCCCTTGTTGTATTCTACCTTGTGGACAGTCTGATTGGAGGTGATCCGGAGAATTACACAAAAAGCAAAACCGCGTCAATCGACAATCTTTAACAACATGACCGGTTTTTCCACACTTAAAACAAACCCGCGATTCCCCTTGACAATTTCCCAGATGGTAGCGATTACATCTTGGACATGGTCTATCCACTGGTCGAAACGTCGGACGGTTATCAAACTTCTGAAATCTAGGCTTCCTTGAATCCTGTGGTGGTCCTTCCCATTTTCTTTTCCCCAAGCTCCTATCTCCGGCATCCCTTTTATTATCTCGTTCTACATTTTCTGCAGCATTCACCGCAGCTGTAAAAGTATTTGGTCCTGTGGCAGTCCCCAATCTTCGGACCTCTGAATTTAGCCCATAGATAAATCTTTCCATTTTCATCTTCTCTGTAGCAACATAATATCCTGCAAAACGAGATTTTTCTAAAAATCGCGCAGTATAATCTCTAACTGACAGATTTCCTTGTTGTAGATTCATAAATTCTTCTTCCAACTGTCTGACAGCAGCTTGTGGACAGAAGTGCGTCGTGAAAGCTAACACAAATTCCTCCCACGAAAAGGTAGTATATACATCCGTTCCTCTCGATTCTATATGAGCCTCCCACCAATACAAAGCATCACCTTTCAGCATCGCAGCTCCATAAAGTACTTTATCTTCTTCAGCACATTTACACGTTTTGAAGATAGCCTCGATTTCTTTCAGCCATCTCATAGCTTTTACCGGATCCCGATCTCCTGAGTATGTAGGGGGCTTACAACTAAGAAACATTTTATAATCACATCTTTTCATTACTGGTAAAACAGTAGAGGTAAGTGGCATCTCCACTTCATGTTCCGAATCTGGTCTTTCAGTTTCATTATGACGATTTCGTTCGAACATGGCTTGAATGCTATCCTGTAATCTCCCCATTTCAGCGGTCAGATCATCCCGTGTAACAAAATCTGTACCATGCGGTTGTGTTCTACTCCCAGTTCGGCCCCCAGTTCCTCTTCCGTTTCTGCCTCTACCACGATCTCCTCCTCTTCCCCCTGTTCCTATTGGTGGATTCTCTTCACCCGAATTCCTTCCTCTTCTCTGATTCCTTTGTCTAGTGCCACTTGCCATTCTGTGGATTCAAACAAAGTTAATATTCACATAAGCACGTACCCCATATAACAAGGTATTCCAGTTCAAACATGTACCTGTAAGATCATAATTACACTAGCCTGGTGTAATTTGAAATTACCTTACATGATGTTCCTTCTACCTCTTATACTTAGCATCCCCAGGTTCTAAAATAATAGGGACATCCTACTTCACATGCAGTTTAAGTCTAGGTACTGATACTAATACCTAAATCCCTTAAACTAGGGCTCTGATACCATCTGTAACATCCCACATATACAAAAGTACATATAACATATAATTCATAACATGTTTTCAACAAAAATAATTCATATTACACATTTGGTCCCCAAAGTCTGACAAAACAACTTTAAGAAATACAGTACAAACTTGATTCTATTTAAATAACATAATAACTAACAACAAGTTTATAAGTACAAAAGCATCCATATTTTTCTTAACGATCATCTCCTCAAAAGCTATCCAACAAGTGTTCTAATCACTTGGTCTTACTGGATCCACCACATGGAATACATATTTTAAAACAGAAAATGAGGGTTAGACCTAATGGTCTAGTGAGAAAATCCCTGATATTTAAAAATCATTACAAATTCATTTATACAAAATCCTCTTTATACAAAAGCACATATATTACACGTAAATTAATACCAACCACGGTTTATGCATCATACCTGTCTCATCCCACCTTATCCCTCCACCAATGGCCAATATCAATTGGTTGCGAGCCAATTTAACACACCGGTCCAAAGCCCGGCCACGTATTATATTCCCATATAATACTCACGTAATTATAATATCTCAATATATTATAATCACCCACGTATGACATATTCATACCACATATCAAATATTTGTTATCCACATAATGTATTCCAGTAAAAATACTTTTAAAGTAAAACTCACCTGAATGCTTTTCCAAGTTCTCCAAAAATCTCTTCAACAAGTCCCACTTTTATCTTTGAATTTTACTATCTGAAATAGTTAATTAACAAGAATACACCTCATTAATAAATCTGAATTTTAACACTTTTCGCAACCCACAGCTTGCGAATTCCTCACTTTTCGCAACCCACTGTTGCGAAAACCAAAGAACTCGCAACCCACTGTTGCGAAAACCTCACTTCTCGCAACCTACTGTTGCGAAAACCCCACTTCTCGCAACCTACTGTTGCGAAAACCCTACTTCTCGCAACCTACTGTTGCGAAAACCTGCAAAAATTACTGTTCATCGTCTTTTTAATTAAGCTCAGCCAAAAACGACTTTCATTCCAATATTTACCCAGAAATCGTACTTTCAAGCTTAGACTTCCCAAAACATCCATTTTTAATAAAAACCCACCTAAAAACTTAACTAGCAACTCAAGAACACTTTTAAGAAATTAAAACACTAACAAGGATAGATTTGTTACCTTGTTTCTTCAACTGATATAACAAAACCTGTAACACACTAAAAACATGGTCAATTTAAACCTTGAAATTTACCATAAGTTATGATCAAACTTTCAAACTTATATAACCTGAGGATCAAATGTAAGGTTTCTATATACAAACGTCATTACTTAAATAACTTATTTAATCTAATCATAACATAACAATCAGATTAATCCAGTTATCTAAACAACCGTCGCAAAAGCATCAAAATCTCTAGATCCTCCGGTATCTCTAAGTCTGAATCTTTCCAAAAATTCTCGTCTCTCATTCCCGCTATTTCCCGGAGCTTGTACCTGGTAAGAAGATTCAACTTGAAACATTAGGCTTTCGCCTAGTGAGGATACTCAAATCAAAATAAAATTTAATAATTAAAACATGAACAGATAACTCAAACCTGTTCTCACCCATCTTACCGTACGACAACTCCTTTTCAAATCGGGAAATCTACCCCACTCCCAATTTCCTACGACTAACTCATTTAATCGCAACAACAACATAAGAGTTAACTCTGAATCATTCCAGATTCACAATCAATAATCACACACAAGAAATTACAAGTCAAAACCTGCCTATTTCTTAATCAGGAAGTAGAGATTACAAATTACTCTATGCCTATCTCTAATCTTCCTCTCATCACAGGGAAATCTCCGATCTTCCCAAATCGAAATGGGAACTATTAAGCATAACTGCTTTTCCACATTCCACCTTAGAATCAATGGTCCCCATGGGATTATAATATCGCGATACTCAAATCGAGACTCATGATTCAAGGTTCACCCAATTACTAAAATTACATCCCTTCGGCCTATGGCGAGTAATCGGTTTCCATCATACCGTACCCAAGTGCCCTCGGTGACCGGATGCCTATTTTAGTAAAAGCACATAATCACATAATATAATATATGTAATAATCGATACTACTATATGCGTCCAACATATAGTATATCATTTCTCCGAACATATTCTATATATATATAAAATATCAAGAATATTAACATCTCTTCATTTCAATCTCTTAATTATCTCCTCTTTAACTTCTAGAAGTTAATATCTCAATCAAGCTTCAAATCATATTTAGAGTTCATAACCACATATTAATTTCATGTAGTAGATAATCAAACTTAGCATGCAAGATTAATAATAAATACTAGTTCACCAATTTCATACATAACTCATCTTGGAACTTTAACATGGTAACCAACATAACATATCTTTTAATCGCCCTCTTGGCTTATCTCTAATTTAATCAAATCCACATAATACATATTCATGCATACATATAAAGCATCTAATTCAAGATTAATTACTGAATTTTAAAGAGAGTTGAATAAACTCACCTGATGCGTTATTACTCCTTTTAATCCTTTTTAACACGTAAGGCTCCTTTCTTCACTACCACAGCCTACTGTATTATTCAATTACATATACTGATATTAATCCTCAAAGCAGAACCCTCTATAACTGAAAATCCTTAATTTCTAAAAATCACGTCTCAAGTCGCAATGAACTGAAATCGCAGTCCACTATTGCGATTTCATATCCAAATCGCAGTGAACTGAAGTCGCAGTCCTCTATTGCGATTTCAATTCCAAGTCGCAGTGAACTGATGCGACTACAGTACCAAGTCGCAACTGCCCATTGCGATTTCGACCCAAGTCGCAACCAACTGTTGCGATTCCAAAGCCAAGTCGCAACTGCCCATTGCGATTTCACTCCGAATCGCAACCAACTGTTGCGATTCCAAAGCCGAATCGCAATGGTCTGCTGCGACTCCAACTCCAAGTCGCAATTGCCTATTGCGACTTCGATGATGTTCATCCAAGTCTCAGTCCACTAAGTTCATCTAAAACCCAGATTTTTATACTTTTAATCCATGTTTGTTTATGCCCATTTGCAGATATATTTAATACACTTATCTTATCATATCCTAAAGCTCAGATTCTCTTTATCATTGTAAAGCCCGTGTCCCGGTACGTTTATTAATTAATTTTAATAATTTAAAAATGGTTTACCTTTAATTGTTTGGTTAATGGTTTGGTGTCAAAAAGGACCAAAATTGTAGCTTTAGTGTCATTTAGTGTAGTTTGTGAGATAAGGTGTAGTTGAGGGGCTAGAGTGCAATTTTTGGAACTTATCTCATAGGTCACGGCCCATGGCCAAATTCCATCCTTGTTTCTTCTTTCCTTGATAGCCAAGCAAACCCAAAACGTTTCCATAACCCTTTCCTTTTCCTTTGTGTGCTTTGCCGCCGAGAAGAAGAGTTAGAGAGAGAGAGAGATAGAAACCGAGAGGTAGAGAGAGAGGAGTTGTCCGGAAACCCCCCCCCCCCCACCTGTCGCCGCTGTGCTGTTAGCGGAGGTCACCGCTGCTGCTGTCCGTCGGAGGAGTCGAGGGAGAGAAGATCGGTCGTGGTGGTGAGGCGTCGTCTTGAGGTAAGTCGTTCTCTCGTTCGTCTCGTTTCTTTTCCTTGTTCCTCTCGTTTTTCCGGCGAGACCACCACCGCCGCACGCCGTCGCTGCGGTGGCTGTAGGTGGAGGGTGGTGGCAGTGGGTGTCACACGTAGCGTAAGACCCGAATCGTTAAGCCTTGAACCGTTTTTATAAGTTATCTTTTATGAAAATTTTAGTGTGCTGTCCAGTTTTCGCGCAACCATAACTTTTCCGTCGTAACTCCGTTTGAGCCGAAACTGGCGCCCACGGTTCAAGTTCAGGGTCGAGCACGTTTTCCGTGTTTTAGCGGAAAACTGGTTCGGTCTCTAGCTGGGCGAAAAAGTGGTCGCAAGTTCGGTGTTTCGTCATTTTATGTGAAAATTAGTTTTCTGTCCAGTTCGTATTTCGGCCATAACTTTCTCGTCGTAACTCGGTTTGAGGCGATTCTGGTGTCCACGGTTCAATTTCTGTGCCGGGCACGTTTTTCGTGTTTTGGCGAAAGGCTGGTTCGGCCCCTAGCTAGGCGGAAAACTTCTGTTTTTACAGCAGGTCGGTAAACCGACAGTGTTGTAATCTGCCACTGTTTTGTCATGATCATAACTTTCTGCTTGTAACTCGGTTTGGGGTGAAATCGGTGTCAAAAGTTCCCTTTTTGAGTCTAGAAACTTTTCTGTGTTTTGTGCAAAACCCAGTTCGGGACGTAGCATGGGTCGATTTGTCGTTTTATACTGAAAGGTGCTGAATTTCGCCGTTCCGGAAACTGTTTTTGTAAAATCCGTAGTAAATTGTAGAAAAATCGTTAGGAGGCGTATAATATGTCCTTGGAACCCTAACTCAGAGTACTTTCTGGTCATGAAATAATATTGGGAATTTTCTGGGTTTAAAGGGGTCGAAACAGGTCCCGAACAGACCTGTTTTGGGTGAGCGGAATTTAGTTTTAGTGACGGTTTAAGCGTGTGTCGTGTCATAGAGTCCGGGTCTCGTATTGACACGTTTTAACATGCATTTAGGTGCTGGGAAGTGACCGTAATTGTGAAGCTTGAATTGTGTTATTAAGCTGGGCGCGCATTCGAGGTGAGTTCTCTCACTGTGTAGTTAGGGGTTGTATGCATGTCATAATAGTTTGTATGTACTACTGTCTTTGTGGTGTGAACTAGTTGTTTGTGGTGTGTAATATTTGATTGGTTTGAATGCTTGGTTTAAATGTTTTACATTACAATTCGGTGGGACCGAGGCCTCGATGGTACTGAGGTGTTGGATACATTACAATTCGGTGGGACCGAGGCCTCGATGGTACTGAGGTGTTGGTTACATTACAATTCGGTGGGACCGAGGCCTCGATGGTACTGAGGTGTTGGTTACATTACAATTCGGTGGGACCGAGGCCTCGATGGTACTGAGGTGTTGGATACATTACAATTCGGTGGGACCGAGGCCTCAATGGTATTGAGGTGTTGGATACATTACAATTCGGTGGGACCGAGGGTCCGATGGGACCGAGGGGTTGGATACATAATTACTGGTAGATGTTTACTCGTTTTATGTAACTGTGACGTTGTTGCTTATGTGCGGATAGGGGTGAGGTGTATATAATTCCTATCTGCGCATGTGTTGGAATTCACTAAGCTTCGTGCTTACCCTTTCCCAATAAACTGTAGTTTCAGGTACGGGCGGCTCCAAGGCGTGACGAGTACACACTGACGCGCGAGAAGAGCTGGTTGCTTTATGATTTTAAAAATTAAACGTTTATTCCGCTGGTTTTATTTTATGAAGACATTAATTATGTGTTTGCAAACGAAACGTTGGGATCATTTATTGAGTTGTTATCAATGAATTGTTTATTTAAAAATTTAAATTTGCTTGTAATTTTTGGGACGTTACAACTTGGTATCAGAGCACAGCTTGAGTGAATCACACACACCTCGGTGTGTTTGATCTCAAGTTTGCGGCTATAAGATTCCTTTAAAATCATTTTAGAAAATAATAGGAAGGAAAATTCCGTTGAGAACGGTGATTGGAGGCGCAGTGTGTACAGTCAGCCGGAGCCAAAGGGGAAAGGTACGGTACTTAGTGTTTTATTGCTTTCTAGATCATAGAGTGTGCATGCTAGATTGCCTGTTGTGGACACTATGCTGTATGTTGAACTACTTGCTATTAGGAATTTATGCTAATTATGATAGGATACTAAGTGGATGCCCTCTAAGTTGTATGCAGTAAGAGGTTTATAGCCTTAGAATATTCGATTTAGTTCTATTGCGCAGCTCTTGTTTGAGTCCAACCGTTCTAGGATAGAGTCTTGTATTCGACTGTCTATTTATTTCGCACTGCATATAACCGGGTATTCGCGAGGTCACCCGTTATAATTAGTAGGGATTCGGTAGTAGCAAGGGTAGTGGGATAAGAGGAAATTCCTAGGGAACTAGGAAGGGTGGATGTATATATATGCTGGTGCGGGCATATGGTTAATTATATATTTAATTGTTGTTGTATGATCGGGGTGACCGATGGTATATTAAGTATACATTTGTGGCTGTCTGATCGGGGAGACCGATGGTTTTATATATATACAATAGTTGTATGAGTTTGCCTGTTTAGGATATGTTCTTGAACTGGCATGTGTGGATTAATTATTTTATGTGTATAGTTTCGGCGAGAAACTACTTGGACCCTCGGGATGAGACTCGGAACGAGCAATGATAGGTGTGGAAGGTAGTAGTAGAGCTCCTACTACCGGAAGCACAAGATCAATGCTCGAGCCGGGGAAGTCACGAGGAATCCAAGGAGTTGGGTGTGAGTGTTGTTAGTGTGCGTTGTTATGTGCTAATAACGCGTTGTATTATCTACCCTGAATAGCCGTCACGAGGAGAGACAAATGTAGTAGATCCCCTGGTACATGTGTATACTTGACTTGCTTTGAGGTGATGATCGTTGGGGTAGTGACGAAGGTTCTAAACTAGTAGTCGTTGGGATAGAAGGACGTGTCCAGTAGCAATCACTTGGGGTGACGATAAGGATGTGGTTTGTTTTAAGTAGACCATTTCGGGTCAAAAATTGGCATTTGTGCTAGAATCATAGGCTTTTGAGCCGACGTTGAATTGAGGAAAACCCGTAAGGTGATTTGATGTGATTTCCCAACTTGCCTTAAGAGATTTAAATGCCCGGATGACGATTGTGGATCGGGAGTTTGGAGGGATATGAGTCGAGACGTTGAATGCCGAATGAGTCATGCACGAAGTTATTTTGAAAATAGGATTGCAATAACTAATTTTTGTGTTTCCAATCCTTGTATGGATTGTGTTTTGAAACTTTGGGAAATGTTTAGCACACACACAGGATTTCGAATTATAGTTTTGAAAATGCTTGAAACCGTTTTATCACGGGAGTTGAAAACTTTGTAAAAGATTGTTTCATTTGATTATTTTCCAACGGTTCTTTCGGGTACGATAATATCCGTGTTTTGTGGTAGTTAAGATGTTGGGTAAGTGACTACGGCTTGAGACTCTAACATTGGAACTCCTCCACATGTGTTAGAGTTGAGACGGAAAGTTACATTCTGCGATGTCTGTTTAAAGGCTATTTTAGTGATTTGTCTAAAATGAGTTTGGAATTCTAGTGTCGCTTAACTTTTCGTTCGAGAGTTTGTGTTACTAAGTGTTTATTTTGCAAATAGTCAGTGTGTGGATTAATTCATGCGTGACATAAGTGATGCATGGAGGAATTTTGGTAACATTTCATAAGGAGTTGTTTAGTGCGCTTTTTAGTCAGCTAAAGGTTTTATTGACATTTTCATGAAAATGCGATTTATCGACTTAGGGGTATGCATACTGGGGTAACCTTTGTTCTCGGCCTTTTGATGAACGAGTCGTGCAAGAAAATGCTTTAGTTCCTTTTTGTCGAAATGAAAGACCATTTGATCCAAGGAGTGTTTTAATGTTGTAAACATCATGCATACGATTACAATGTGTTATATTTTGGAAATATAAATGCGTAGATTTTCGATATTCGGTTAATTTAGAATTACCGTTCATTTTTTGGGAAATTAAAAACTTTTGCTTTGGAGGAAACGAGTATTTTGAGCATTTTCGATAAATACATTTTTTTAAACTATAATGTTTTGACATTATATGCCCCAAGTACGAAACTTGAGGAAGTGTTACAAGCTTGCATGCCTGCCCCCAGTTTGAGATTTTACGAGGTTTTTAGTCGATATTTCCAATTATTATAAGCGGACTGGTTTCTGTCTTCAAGTTTGCAACTTACACGAGACAATTGTGTTTTAACAAAAATATATTTGTAAATCGTGTCATCGTTTTGTGTGACTAGCTGACGCGCGGAAAATATGTGGCGAACCCTGTGCCACGCCATTTTATGATTAAAAAGAGGAATTTTTGAATCAAATGTCGTGAAACTTAATTTGAATTATGTGCACACCTTTGTCGCACCCTGTTTAAGGTCAAGCGGTTACTTTAAGTGCACGTCATGAGTCAATCCATACTGGAATCGAGGCGGTTCATTTTAAAGAAATTGTGTATTACGCTTGGGTTTGTGTGAGTAAACTGAACTGCAATGGAACGATTTTCAACATGATTTTTCCTATGTGGGACGGGCGTGTCCAGTTTTGCGTAACCATCGATCAGGTAATAGTAGTATTATTACATACGATCTTTTTGAGATGAAAATCCTGATGTTGAAAATATTTTGTAAATGATTTTGTAAACCATTTGGGAAAATGTGCTTTTAAGTGTCATGTGTCATTTCGAGAATTTTTTTAGGGTGTGAGTCCTTTTGGAAAAAATCTTTTGTTTAACCCGTATTGAGTCTGAGACTAAGGTTGATTTCAGAGTATTGCTTGCTTAAACTTTGTTTAAACGCATTTTCCGACCTATGGGTCTAGCAAGCGTGGAGCATTTTGCTCGGTTTTGACTTGGAGTTAGTCATGGGCCAATTGCCCGGTTTTAATGGCTCGATGTGGAGTCTAGTTGATGAGTTGTTTTTGTCGCACCGTTTGGCATTCTTTGCACGTTGAGTGTTTACATGTTTGGGTGAGTGAGTCAATCCGGAATAGGCATGTTGTTGGTAGGCTGTTTTGCTCTGGATCCTTAGGCACGTCAGTCAGACGTTGGTAATGGTCGGTTGGGTATCTCGGGGTGGCACCCCGGTATTCATGTGTTTTAACCTAGACTTTCCAGTAGGTGCTAGGAGGATATAGTTGTGGGCACTTACCTGGGAGGTAGTTCCGGTGTGCTGGGTTTTGAGGCGTTACCTGGGAGGTAGACGTCAAGGTGTATCCTCGATACGGTGTGACTTGGCTTCGTAGAGCAAGTGTGGATGATACGTCGACGGTGGAAGGTAGGCATTCCACGCGCGTTAGTACTGTAGGCCGAATAGTATCGGTTAAGGGATTGATCCCCTTTGTTATTAAGAGAATAAATGCGCATCAACCATTTCGAGGTAGGTGGTATATTTAGGTGTCGACTTTTGGGCTTGAGGCCAAACACCTTTAGTATAATCGGAGAGTTGTAGCCGATGTTAAGATAATCATGGTGATGATAATAGTAACCCTGAAATGATCACTTGTGATGAATGGTTGTGGTGGAACGATCTACGTGTGTGTTAGTGATTTGGTAGTAGGGGATAGCTATTGGTGTTAATGTCTAGGATAATACCACGCTTATTTGAGTTACTGAAATCGGTTGGACCGATGTTCGGCGGGTGGCCGATGTTTGTTATTGTGATCGGTTGGACCGATGTTCGGCGGGTGACCGATATTTGTTATTGCAATCGGTTGGACCGATGTTCGGCAGGGGGTCGATGTTTTGTGGATATAATTTATTGAAAATCTTTGGAGTCTATTAGAATTTGTGGTAGTTAATCGACAGTTAAGGGTAGGAATGATCGTAGTCGGGTATCCTGTAGGGTATATTGGTGAGCACCATTAGAAGGGTTAGAGCTTGAAAGTGGTTTGAGTTTGGGATATCATCAAATGCGAGAGAATTTTTAGAAGCTGTTTGCGGACGTAGACTTCGGGGGCGAAGTCTAATCCAAGTGGGGGAGAGTTATAAAGCCCGTGTCCCGGTACGTTTATTAATTAATTTTAATAATTTAAAAATGGTTTACCTTTAATTGTTTGGTTAATGGTTTGGTGTCAAAAAGGACCAAAATTGTAGCTTTAGTGTCATTTAGTGTAGTTTGTGAGATAAGGTGTAGTTGAGGGGCTAGAGTGCAATTTTTGGAACTTATCTCATAGGTCACGGCCCATGGCCAAATTCCATCCTTGTTTCTTCTTTCCTTGATAGCCAAGCAAACCCAAAACGTTTCCATAACCCTTTCCTTTTCCTTTGTGTGCTTTGCCGCCGAGAAGAAGAGTTAGAGAGAGAGAGAGATAGAAACCGAGAGGTAGAGAGAGAGGAGTTGGCCAGAAACCCCCCCCCCCCACCTGTCGCCGCTGTGCTGTTAGCGGAGGTCACCGCTGCTGCTGTCCGTCGGAGGAGTCGAGGGAGAGAAGATCGGTCGTGGTGGTGAGGCGTCGTCTTGAGGTAAGTCGTTCTCTCGTTCGTCTCGTTTCTTTTCCTTGTTCCTTTCGTTTTTCCGGCGAGACCACCACCGCCGCACGCCGTCGCTGCGGTGGCTGTAGGTGGAGGGTGGTGGCAGTGGGTGTCACACGTAGCGTAAGACCCGAATCGTTAAGCCTTGAACCGTTTTTATAAGTTATCTTTTATGAAAATTTTAGTGTGCTGTCCAGTTTTCGCGCAACCATAACTTTTCCGTCGTAACTCCGTTTGAGCCGAAACTGGCGCCCACGGTTCAAGTTCAGGGTCGAGCACGTTTTCCGTGTTTTAGCGGAAAACTGGTTCGGTCTCTAGCTGGGCGAAAAAGTGGTCGCAAGTTCGGTGTTTCGTCATTTTATGTGAAAATTAGTTTTCTGTCCAGTTCGTATTTCGGCCATAACTTTCTCGTCGTAACTCGGTTTGAGGCGATTCTGGTGTCCACGGTTCACTTTCTGTGTCGGGCACGTTTTTCGTGTTTTGGCGAAAGGCTGGTTCGGCCCCTAGCTAGGCGGAAAACTTCTGTTTTTACAGCAGGTCGGTAAACCGACAGTGTTGTAATCTGCCACTGTTTTGTCATGATCATAACTTTCTGCTTGTAACTCGGTTTGGGGTGAAATCGGTGCCAAAAGTTCCCTTTTTGAGTCTAGAAACTTTTCTGTGTTTTGTGCAAAACCCAGTTCGGGACGTAGCATGGGTCGATTTGTCGTTTTATACTGAAAGGTGCTGAATTTCGCCGTTCCGGAAACTGTTTTTGTAAAATCCGTAGTAAATTGTAGAAAAATCGTTAGGAGGCGTATAATATGTCCTTGGAACCCTAACTCAGAGTACTTTCTGGTCATGAAATAATATTGGGAATTTTCTGGGTTTAAAGGGGTCGAAACAGGTCCCGAACAGACCTGTTTTGGGTGAGCGGAATTTAGTTTTAGTGACGGTTTAAGCGTGTGTCGTGTCATAGAGTCCGGGTCTCGTATTGACACGTTTTAACATGCATTTAGGTGCTGGGAAGTGACCGTAATTGTGAAGCTTGAATTGTGTTATTAAGCTGGGCGCGCATTCGAGGTGAGTTCTCTCACTGTGTAGTTAGGGGTTGTATGCATGTCATAATAGTTTGTATGTACTACTGTCTTTGTGGTGTGAACTAGTTGTTTGTGGTGTGTAATATTTGATTGGTTTGAATGCTTGGTTTAAATGTTTTACATTACAATTCGGTGGGACCGAGGCCTCGATGGTACTGAGGTGTTGGATACATTACAATTCGGTGGGACCGAGGCCTCGATGGTACTGAGGTGTTGGATACATTACAATTCGGTGGGACCGAGGCCTCGATGGTACTGAGGTGTTGGTTACATTACAATTCGGTGGGACCGAGGCCTCGATGGTACTGAGGTGTTGGTTACATTACAATTCGGTGGGACCGAGGCCTCGATGGTACTGAGGTGTTGGATACATTACAATTCGGTGGGACCGAGGCCTCAATGGTACTGAGGTGTTGGATACATTACAATTCGGTGGGACCGAGGGTCCGATGGGACCGAGGGGTTGGATACATAATTACTGGTAGATGTTTACTCGTTTTATGTAACTGTGATGTTGTTGCTTATGTGCGGATAGGGGTGAGGTGTATATAATTCCTATCTGCGCATGTGTTGGAATTCACTAAGCTTCGTGCTTACCCTTTCCCAATAAACTGTAGTTTCAGGTACGGGCGGCTCCAAGGCGTGACGAGTACACACTGACGCGCGAGAAGAGCTGGTTGCTTTATGATTTTAAAAATTAAACGTTTATTCCGCTGGTTTTATTTTATGAAGACATTAATTATGTGTTTGCAAACGAAACGTTGGGATCATTTATTGAGTTGTTATCAATGAGTTGTTTATTTAAAAATTTAAATTTGCTTGTAATTTTTGGGACGTTACAATCATCAAATTTACCAAACCCAACATAAGAACTCCATAGAAAGCTTTAATCTAAGAAGATGAAGAATTCAATGATGTAATTACCTTATGATTCTTTAATTAGTTTCAAAACCTCAACTGGAAATCTTGTTTCTCCTTGCTAATTCCTTCTTCTTTCTCTTTTCTCGTTTTCTTCTATCTCTCTCTCGACTTCTCTTTTCTTTATTTTTCCAAAATCGTATGACACACACAAACCCACACTTAGACTTGCACAATTAGTCTAAATGACTAAGGGTTTGACACCTCAACCCATAATTACATGAGTCACCCAAGTTTTCAAAACCAACCCCCCCCCCCCCCCCCAACTTCCACTAGTTGCCACAATGAACCCTCAAACTTTAAGAGAATAACATAATACACCATATTCATAAATAAAATCATAATAACCCTTAAGTTTATTTATTCTCAAAAGAAATCTTTCAACTTTCATCATTTTTATTTTTAACCTAATTTGAATTATAATACTCTATATAATTCAAGGTTACTCCAAATACCAAAACATTCTATTATTGAAATAGGAATAGTAAAATTTAGGATGTTACAATACTCCCCAACTTGAAAATGATTTCGTCCCCGAAATCAAAATCAGGTAAACAAATGAGGGTATCTATCCCTCATACTCTCTTCTGACTCTAAAGTTACATTAGTACCTCTATGGTGTTTCCACTGTACCTTCAACATAGCTACCTCTTTACCACTACGTAGCTTTCTAACCGATCTTTCTAAAATCGCCTCTGGTTCCTCTACACAACGACTCTTTTCATCTATTCTCACATCTGTGAGTGGAATCACATCCTCTTCTTCGGCCAAACACTTCCGAAGATAACATACATGAAAAGTATTATGAACTCCTTCCAACTCGGGTGGAAGATCTAACTTGTAAGCTTGTAACCCTATTCTCTCAACAATGGTGAAAGGTCCTAGAAAGCTAGGACTCAACTTCCCACGTTTTCCAAACCTTATCACACCTTTCCATGGGGATACCTTGAGCATCACACGCTCCCCAACTTGAAATTCCTTTGGTCTCCGCTTCAGATCAGCATAACTTTTCTGTCTATCTTGGGCTGCTTTCATGTGCTGCCGAATCTCTTTTACTTTATCCGCTGTTTGCTGTACTAACTCTGGACCAGCAAACTGTTTCTCCCCGGCTTCTATCCAACACACCGGAGTTCTACACTTACGACCATACAACGCTTCGAAGGGTGCTCTCCCGATGCTCGAATGATAACTATTGTTATACGCAAATTCTACCAACGGTAGATGCGTATCCCAGTTACCACCAAAATCTAAAACACAACACCTGAGCATATCCTCCAAAGTTTGAATAGTCCGCTCACTCTGTCCATCGGTCTGGGGATGAAAAGCAGTACTCAAATTAACTTTAGTACCCAATTCTTCTTGCAATGATCGCCAAAATCTCGAGGTAAACCGACTATCACGATCTGACACTATCGACACCGGTATACCATGCCTTGACACCACTTCATCAATATACAACTTTGCTAATTTCTCAATTGGTGACGCCTCTTTCATTGCTAGAAAATGTGCACTCTTAGTTAATCTATCCACGATTACCCATATTGTGTCGTTACCTTTTTGCGTCTTGGGTAACTTCGTCACAAAATCCATGGTAATCTTCTCCCACTTCCACTCCGGAATTTCCAAGGATTGGAAACTTCCGTAAGGTTTCTGATGTTCAGCTTTCACCAACGAACATGTACACATCTCTACCTTTCGTGCTACATCTACTTTCATCGCTGGCCACCAAAAATGCAATTTCAAATCTCGATACATCTTCGTACTCCCAGGATGTATGGAATACTTAGATTTATGAGAATCTTCGAGAATCAACTCTCGATTTCCTCCAATTTTAGGCACCCAAACTCTTCCTTGAAATAATTTAATCCCCCGGCCATCTTCAGTCAACTGAAGATGTTGCTTACCCATTACTTCTTCTTTCAGATTTTCCTCTCGCAAAACAACCACTTGTGCTTCTTTAATCTTTTCCATCAAACTTGACGTTACATCAATTCTAACGTTTACCGATTTCAAATACCCACCATACTCCTTTCTACTTAAGGCATCAGCCACGACATTTGCTTTACCAGGATGGTAATGCAATTCACAATCGTAATCCTTAAGCAATTCTAACCATCTTCGCTGCCTCATGTTTAATTCTTTCTGATCAAAAACATGTTGCAAACTCTTGTGATCAGTAAAAAGAGTACACTTCGTTCCATACAAATAGTGTCGCCACAACTTCAAAGCGAACACCACTGCTGCTAACTCTAAATCATGGGTAGGATAATTCTTTTCATGCTCTTTAAGCTGTCTTGAGGCATAGGCAATCACTTTGCCCCTTTGCATTAGCACACATCCTAAACCCATCTTTGAAGCATCACTATATACAACAAAATCTTCTGTCCCTTCTGGCAGGGCAAGAATAGGTGCTTCACACAGTTTTTGACGTAATAATCTGAAAGCTGTTTCTTGCTTCTCCGTCCAAACAAACTTCTCATTCTTTCTGGTTAACAACGTCAAAACAGATGCAATCTTAGAAAAATATTTTCTGAATCTTCTATAATAACCTGCTAATCCCAGAAAACTTCTTATCTCAGATGCACTTCTAGGTGTCTCCCAATTCGTCATCGCTTCAATCTTTGAAGGATCTACTTTAACTCCTTCAGAAGTAATTACATGACCTAGAAACTGCACTTCCTTCAACCAAAATTCACACTTTGAAAACTTCGCGTATAACTTCTCTTTTCTTAAAACTCCTAAGACTTCACGAAGATGCTGCTCATGATCTTCTTCAGTCTTTGAATAAATAAGTATGTCATCAATAAACACGATGACAAACTTATCTAAAAATGGTCGACACACTCTGTTCATCAAATCCATAAATATCGCAGGAGCATTTGTCAACCCAAATGGCATTACAAGAAACTCATAATGTCCATATCTTGTTCTAAACGCTGTTTTTGAAACGTCTTCATCTCTTACTCGCACTTGATGGTATCTAGATCTTAAATCTATCTTTGAAAAGCATCCCGCACCTTGGAGTTGATCAAATAAATCATCAATCCTCGGAAGCGGATACTTGTTCTTAATAGTTACTTTATTCAACTCTCGGTAATCAATACACATTCTCATGGTACCATCTTTCTTCTTGACAAATAAAACTGGAGCTCCCCACGGTGAAGAACTCGGTCTTACGAAACCCTTATCTAATAACTCCTGAAGCTGAGTCATCATCTCTTTCATCTCAGCAGGTGCTAAACGATAAGGTGCTCGTGCAATCGGTGCCGATCCAGGAATAATATCGATACGAAACTCCATCTGTCTTTCAACTGGCAAACCTGGAAGGTCATCCGGGAATACATCCGGAAACTCACGCACCACGTTGATATCTTGAATATTTTTCTTTTCTAACTTTGTATCAATAACATAGGCTAGATAAGACCAACACCCTTTCGATAAACATTTCCGTGCCTTCATCACTGAAATCAACGGAATTTCTCCTTCCTGTTTTTCCCCGAACACAAATACACTATCTTTCTCGCCCATTGGAATTCGAATCAGCTTCTTTGCGCACATAATTTCTACCTGGTTGTTGCTCAACCAGTCCATTCCTACCACAATATCAAAACTCCCAATTTCCATTAACAACAAGTTAATCGGAAATTCTGTTCCCTCTATCATAATCTTACAATCGGCCAGGCTCTCCTTAACCAAAGTCTGAACTCCATTAGCTATCTCGACTACTAAGGCATCTCCTAGAGTAGTAACAGGCATAGCTAATTTATGTTGAAACAACTTGGATACAAAAGAATAATTTGCACCACTATCAAACAACACACGTGCAGGAACAGAGTTTATAAGAAATGTACCCGAGACCACGTCCTTTGACCCTTTCGCTTCATCATCAGTCATTTGGAATGCACGACCGGTTGGTTTGGGAATATCCAGCTTTCTTCCCTGATCTCCTCCTCTTTTCAACTTCGGACAATCTTTTCGAAAATGACCCGGTTGTTGACATTCAAAACAAACCGACCCAGGCACGGTACAACTCGACGCCATATGTCCCATTTTCCCACACTTGAAACATTGATTTCCAACCACCCGACATTGGCCAAAATGTTTACTTTTACATTTTGAACACCAACTCGGTTCTCTACGAGAATCATTGCGAATGTTCTTTCCGAATAATCTTAATTTTGGAGAAGGTTCGGAACGACCCTCCCACTCTCTCTTTTCTCCAACCTGCGCTTTCTCCTCCTTATCTTTCACATACATTTCCTCTATGACCTTAGTTTCCTCAATCGTCTCCCTCAAAGTAGCAGATTTTGAACTGCGAACTCTTGTCATCATATCTGCTGGTAGACCTTTCAAGTAATACTTAATCTTTTCTTTCTCTGTTGAAGCCACATGCCCCACAAGATTTAGCTTCTCCATAAAGACCTCGGTATATTTTCTCACCGACATATTACCCTTCTTAATATTCCGGAACTCTTCTTCGATTCGGTCCATTTCGTGCTCGTTACAATATTCTTCTAAAATCTTTGCTTTAAACTGACTCCAAGTTACGGAATTCAAAGCTGCCTCAGTCACAGTTGATGACAACACATTCCACCACTGCAACGCTTTTCCACGTAACATTTGCGACCCAAATCTCACCTTAGATCTCTCATCTGTACATTCACAGGCACAAAAAGCCTGCTCGATTTCTCTTATCCAGTTCATACAAACCACTGGATTATCATCTCCCTTGAATTCTGGTGGTTTACAACTCAAGAACGTCTTGTAAGAACAATTTCTGTCAACCCTTCTAACTGTCTCTACTCCTGGATTTACAGTCGGATTTATCACATTAGTATCGGTCACTGTTCTCCTTGGCTCCACATTTCGATCATTAATCAATTTCGTAAACATCTCTGCCTGTCTCCCCATCACAGTATTCATCATCTCTGCTTGCCTCTCCATTGAAGCATTCATCAGTCGAGTCACATTATCCATTATTCGCCCCTCCATACCAGAATCTGACGACGTTTGATCAACATTACTAGTACCTCCTGGATGTACTCGACTTCGCATTCCTCCCAAGGAAAGAAAATCTGATGGCTTATCAGGAACTCCGCCCACTCCAGTTTGTCTCTCTCCAGCATCGTCTAACCAATTCCTATTCATCGAAGAATTTGGAGACCTCGGGGGCGTATTCACCATCGTTCTGATGGAGCATAAAAGAATACTCATCAGTTAATGGTTCATACAACTAAACATACAATACATACTTTACCACTAATCAGTCACTGTAACAATTCAGAAACAAGTATGCTTGTGTAATAATATATTCATAATAACAGTAGCTAATTGAAATTGCGAACATATCATACATGAGAATTCTCATTACCATTGTTACAGTACTAACTTCGCGTATTTCTGTCGACTCTAAGACTACCCATTCTTAGTACTTCTACCCAAAACTCACGGATCATAACTTAACTCATCTCAGCTTAAGTCTAGATATCTCAAATTCATACCTAGTTCGCTTAAACTAAAGCTCTGATACCATACTGTAACACCCTAAAAACAGGGTCAATTTAAACCTTGAAATTTACCATAAGTTATGATCAAACTTTCAAACTTATATAACCTGAGGATCAAATGTAAGGTTTCTATATACAAACGTCATTACTTAAATAACTTATTTAATCTAATCATAACATAACAATCAGATTAATCCAGTTATCTAAACAACCGTCCCAAAAGCATCAAAATCTCTAGATCCTCCGGTATCTCTAAGTCTGAATCTTTCCAAAAGTTCTCGTCTCTCATTCCCGCTATTTCCCGGAGCTTGTACCTGGTAAGAAGATTCAATACTCAAATCAAAATAAAATTTAATAATTAAAACATGAACAGATAACTCAAACCTGTTCTCACCCATCTTACCGTTCGACAACTCCTTTTCAAATCGGGAAATCTACCCCACTCCCAATTTCCTACGACTAACTCATTTAATCGCAACAACAACATAAGAGTTAACTCTGAATCATTCCAGATTCACAATCAATAATCACACACAAGAAATTACAAGTCAAAACCTGCCTATTTCTTAATCAGGAAGTAGAGATTACAAATTACTCTATGCCTATCTCTAATCTTCCTCTCATCACAGGGAAATCTCCGATCTTCCCAAATCGAAATGGGAACTATTAAGCATAACTGCTTTTCCACATTCCACCTTAGAATCAATGTTCCCCATGGGATTATAATATCGCGATACTCAAATCGAGACTCATGATTCAAGGTTCACCCAATTACTAAAATTACATCCCTTCGGCCTATGGCGAGTAATCGGTTCCCATCATACTGTACCCAAGTGCCCTCGGTGACCGGATGCCTATTTTAGTAAAAGCACATAATCACATAATATAATATATGTAATAATCGATACTACTATATGCGTCCAGCATATAGTATATCATTTCTCCGAACATATTCTATATATATATAAAATATCAAGAATATTAATATCTCTTCATTTCAATCTCTTAATTATCTCCTCTTTAACTTAGCATAGAAGTTAATATCTCAATCAAGCTCCAAATCATATTTAGAGTTCATAACCACATATTAATTTCATGTAGTAGATAATCAAACTTAGCATGCAAGATTAATAATAAATACTAGTTCACCAATTTCATACATAACTCATCTTGGAACTTTAACATGGTAACCAACATAACATATCTTTTAATCGCCCTCTTGGCTTATCTCTAATTTAATCAAATCCACATAATACATATTCATGCATACATATAAAGCATCTAATTCAAGATTAATTACTGAATTTTAAAGAGAGTTGAATAAACTCACCTGATGCGTTATTACTCCTTTTAATCCTTTTTAACACGTAAGGCTCCTTTCTTCACTACCACAGCTTACTGTATTATTCAATTACATATACTGATATTAATCCTCAAAGCAAAACCCTCTATAACTGAAAATCCTTAATTTCTAAAAATCACGTCTCAAGTCGCAATGAACTGAAATCGCAGTCCACTATTGCGATTTCATATCCAAATCGCAGTGAACTGAAGTCGCAGTCCTCTATTGCGATTTCAATTCCAAGTCGCAGTGAACTGATGCGACTACAGTACCAAGTCACAACTGCCCATTGCGATTTCGACCCAAGTCGCAACCAACTGTTGCGATTCCAAAGCCAAGTCGCAACTGCCCATTGCGATTTCACTCCGAATCGCAACCAACTGTTGCGATTCCAAAGCCGAATCGCAATGGTCTGCTGCGACTCCAACTCCAAGTCGCAATTGCCTATTGCGACTTCGATGATGTTCATCCAAGTCTCAGTCCACTAAGTTCATCTAAAACCCAGATTTTTATACTTTTAATCCATGTTTGTTTATGCCCATTTGCAGATATATTTAATACACTTATCTTATCATATCCTAAAGCTCAGATTCTCTTTATCATCAAATTTACCAAACCCAACATAAGAACTCCATAGAAAGCTTTAATCTAAGAAGATGAAGAATTCAATGATATAATTACCTTATGATTCTTTAATTAGTTTCAAAACCTCAACTGGAAATCTTGTTTCTCCTTGCTAATTCCTTCTTCTTTCTCTTTTCTCGTTTTCTTCTATCTCTCTCTCGACTTCTCTTTTCTTTATTTTTCCAAAATCGTATGACACACACAAACCCACACTTAGACTTGCACAATTAGTCTAAATGACTAAGGGTTTGACACCTCAACCCATAATTACATGAGTCACCCAAGTTTTCAAAACCAACCCCCCCCCAACTTCCACTAGTTGCCACAATGAACCCTCAAACTTTAAGAGAATAACATAATACACCATATTCATAAATAAAATCATAATAACCCTTAAGTTTATTTATTCTCAAAAGAAATCTTTCAACTTTCATCATTTTTATTTTTAACCTAATTTGAATTATAATACTCTATATAATTCAAGGTTACTCCAAATACCAAAACATTCTATTATTGAAATAGGAATAGTAAAATTTAGGATGTTACAAAACCCATCAGAAAATCTTCAGCTTTCTTCTTCTTCTTCTTCTTAATCCTCTCTCAATTCCTCTCTCTCTCTGCCGAAAGTATGAACACACACACACACACACACATTTTTGCTTTTGGTAAAATGCATAGAAATGAGACACCTCATCTCAATTAGGTGAAAAGGACGGTTTGGGTGAAGATATCTTCACCCTTACCAAACTAACCTCACACTTATCCTATTTGGCAAAACTTACCCCCAAACTTCTAACTCCATAAAACTCTATCATAATAACTTATTAAATTTTTAAATTTAAATTAGATAAAATACCTGGTTATTACAACATCTCCCCCTTAAAAGAATTCCGTCCCGGAATTCAGTTAAGAGAACAGATGAGGGTATTTGATTCTCATCTCCGACTCTGATTCCCACGTCGCATCCTGACCTCTATGATGTTTCCACTGAACCTTTACCTGCCTGATCTCTTTGTTCCTCAATACTTTGACCTTGTGATCAACTATAGCTTCCGGTTCCTCCACATAATTCAACTTTTCGTCAACCTGAATATCTGGTAAAGAGACTGCCTGGTCTGGTGTAACTAAACACTTCCGAAAATTCGATACATGAAACGCGTTTTGAATCCTGCTCAATTCTGGTGGAAGATCCAATCTATAAGCTACATCACCAATTCTTTCTGTAATTTCAAATGGCCCAATATACCGCGGACTAAGTTTACCTTGCTTCCCGAAACGTATGACTCCTTTCCAGGGCGAAACTTTCAACATCACAAATTCCCCAACCTGAAATTCTAACGGTTTCCGGCGTCGATCCGCATAGCTTTTCTGTCTATCTTGAGCCACTTTTAATCTGTCTCGAATCTGAGTGATCTTATCCGCTGTTAACTGTACTATTTCTGGCCCTGCTAATTGTTTCTCCCCCACTTCATTTCAACACAGAGGCGTTCGGCATTTTCTACCATACAATACTTCAAACGGTGCCGCTTGAATGCTGGAATGATAACTGTTGTTGTAAGCAAATTCTATCAAAGGCAGATGTTTATCCCACGATCCCCCAAAATCAACTATACAAGCCCGAAGCATATCTTCTAAAGTCTGGATTGTTCTTTCACTCTGCCCGTCAGTCTGAGGATGATATGTTGTACTCAACTTTACTTGCGTTCCCATCTCTTTTTGAAAGCTTCTCCAGAATCTGGAAGTAAAACGACTATCTCGATCAGAAATAATCGAGATTGGAACTCCATGTCGAGTTACTATTTCATTAATGTACAATTTGGCCAAACGTTCCAAGGAATCAGTTTCTTTTATCGGCAAGAAATGAGCAGACTTTGTCAATCTATCCACAATCACACAAATAGAATCGAATCCCTTTGAAGTTCTAGGTAACTTGGTAATAAAATCAGTAGTGATCTGATCCCATTTCCACATTGGTATATCTAGTCGTTGTAACTGACCAAACGGCTTCTGATGTTCAATCTTTACTTTCTTGCAAGTAGTACAATCTTCCACAGACTTAGCAACACTTCTCTTCATTCCCGGCCACCAATAGAATTGTTTCAAATCTCTATACATCTTATTCGTACCTGGATGAATAGAAAATCGAGATTGATGAGCTTCTTGTAGTACACGATAACGTAATCCACCCAAACGAGGCACCCATATTCTGTTTCCCATACACAATAACCCACGGTCATCTTTCCCAAGCAATGCTGATATTCCCACTAACCGTTCAGATTTCAAACTTTCTTCCTGATAAGCATCTATTTGGCACTTCAGTAATTCGTCAAAGATAGTTGGAAGGAGTTCAGCTCGTAGCGATATCGCTTTTATTGTTCCACTTCTTTCTTGACGACTTAATGCATCTGCTACCACGTTCGCCTTCCCGGGGTGATAAAGGATTTCACAATCGTAATCATTTACCAATTCCAACCACCTTCTTTGCCTCATATTCAGTTCCTTCTGATCGAAAAGATGTTGGAGACTCTTATGGTCAGTGAAAATTTGGCATTTAGAACCATAAAGATAATGTCTCCAAATCTTCAATGCAAAGACAACTGCTGCAAGCTCCATATCGTGAGTAGGATATTGTCTTTCATGATCCTTTAGTTGACGAGAAGCATAGGCAATCACCTTTCCACGTTGCATAAGTACACATCCCAATCCCAGCTTAGAAGCATCACTGTAGACCACAAAATCATCGGAACCTTCTGGCAATGCTAATATCGGCGCGCTGCAGAGTTTCCCCTTCAATATTCTGAATGCCTCATCCTGTTCTGCTTTCCATTCAAACTTCAGATTCTTCCGAGTCAGCTTAGTCAATGGCGTCGCGATTCGAGAAAAGTCTTTTATAAATTTCCGATAATATCCAGCTAGACCCAGAAAACTACGTACTTCGGTTGCCGTCTTCGGCGGTTCCCATCTTTCAACTGCTTCCACTTTCGCTGGATCAACTTGTATACCCTTCTCTGAAACTACATGACCCAAAAACTGAACTTCCCGCAACCAGAATTCACATTTAGAGAACTTAGCGTACAACTTTTCTTTCTTCAGTAACTCCAGAATTAAACGAAGATGTTGCGCGTGATCCTCTTTGGATCGGGAATAAATAAGTATATCATCGATAAATACTATGACAAATTTATCGAGATACGGCTTACATACCCGATTCATCAAATCCATAAAAGCGGCTGGAGCGTTCGTCAGTCCGAAAGGCATCACCAAGAATTCATAGTGACCATACCTTGTACGAAAAGCAGTCTTTAGTACATCTTCTTCCTTAACCTTCAACTGATGGTAGCCAGATCTGAGATCAATCTTGGAGAAGTAACAAGCTCCAACTAATTGATCGAAGAGGTCATCAATTCTTGGAAGTGGATACTTGTTTTTAATCGTACGCTTGTTCAGCTCCCGGTAGTCAATACACATTCTCATTGAACCGTCCTTCTTCTTTACAAATAAAATTGGTGCACCCCACGGCGAAGAGCTGGGTCTGATGAAGCCCTTATCAGATAAATCTTGAAGCTGTGCCATCATTTCTTTCATTTCTGGAGGTGGTAGTCTGTACGGCGCACGAGCGATTGGAGTGGCTCCAGGTTCCAGGTCTATACCAAATTCTACTTGCCTAACAGGAGGAAGACTATTCAAGTCTTCAGGAAAAACTTCTGGGTATTCACTAACAATGGAAATATCTTCCAGCTTAATCTTTTCAGGCCTACTATCTATCACATAGGCTAAATAACTCGAGCAACCTTTACTAACACATTTACGGGTTTTTATCATAGTTATAAGATTGGACTGATGATTCTTACGATCGCCATAGATCACTACTGCCCTCTTATCAGGTAAAACAACGTTGATCATTTTCTTATCACAAACTATGTTAGCCCGATGTTCAGCTAACCAATCCATCCCCACGACCACATCAAACTCGACCAACTCTATAGGAAATAGTTGTATCGGTACCCCACACCCCTCTATATTTATCATGCAACAATCAAAAACCTCTTTAACTTCCACTTGGTTATCATTTGCTGTATCTACTAATAAAGCATGTTTTAACATTTTCGGCTCTAAATGCATGTGAGCAGCAAATGAGGGAGACACAAAAGATCGGTTTGCACTGGAATCAAATAACACTTTAGCACGCGTGGAGTTTATGAAAAATGTACCTGTGACCACATCTGGAGTTTCCTCCGCCTCTTTAGTTGTCATTTGAAATGTACGGCCCCTCGTGTTCGGCGGTTCTATTCTTGGGACTACTGGTCTAGTAATGGATGGTTTCCCGGATGTACCCCCTTGTTGTATTCTACCTTGTGGACAGTCTGATTGGAGGTGATCCGGAGAATTACACAAAAAGCAAAACCACGTCAATCGACAATCTTTAACAACATGACCGTTTTTTCCACACTTAAAACAAACCCGCGATTCCCCTTGACAATTTCCCAAATGGTAGCGATTACATCTTGGACATGGTCTATCCACTGGTCGAAACGTCGGACGGTTATCAAACTTCTGAAATCTAGGCTTCCTTGAATCCTGTGGTGGTCCTTTCCATTTCCTTTTCCCCAAGCTCCTATCTACGGCATCCCTTTTATTATCTCGTTCTACATTTTCTGCAGCATTCACCGCAGTTGTAAAAGTATTTGGTCCTGTGGCAGTCCCCAATCTTCGGACCTCTGAATTTAGCCCATAGATAAATCTTTCCATTTTATCTTCTCTGTAGCAACATAATATCCTGCAAAACGAGATTTTTCTAAAAATCGCGCAGTATAATCTTTAACTGACAGATTTCCTTGTTGTAGATTCATAAATTCTTCTTCCAACTGTCTGACAGCAGCTTGTGGACAGAAGTGCGTCGTGAAAGCTAACACAAATTCCTCCCACGAAAAGGTAGTATATACATCCGTTCCTCTCGATTCTATATGAGCCTCCCACCAATACAAAGCATCACCTTTCAGCATCGCAGCTCCATAAAGTACTTTATCTTCTTCAGCACATTTACACGTTTTGAAGATAGCCTCGATTTCTTTCAGCCATCTCATAGCTTTTACCGGATCCCGATCTCCTGAGTATGTAGGGGGCTTACAACTAAGAAACATTTTATAATCACATCTTTTCATTACCGGTAAAACAGTAGAGGTAAGTGGCATCTCCACTTCATGTTCCGAATCTGGTCTTTCAGTTTCATTATGACGATTTCGTTCGAACATGGCTTGAATGCTATCCTGTAATCTCCCCATTTCAGCGGTCAGATCATCTCGTGTAACAAAATCTGTACCATGCGGTTGTGTTCTACCCCCAGTTCGGCCCCCAGTTCCTCTTCCGTTTCTGCCTCTACCACGATCTCCTCCTCTTCCCCCTGTTCCTATTGGTGGAATCTCTTCACCCGAATTCCTTCCTCTTTTCTGATTCCTTTGTCTAGTGCCACTTGCCATTCTGTGGATTCAAACAAAGTTAATATTCACATAAGCACGTACCCCATATAACAAGGTATTCTAGTTCAAACATGTACCTGTAAGATCATAATTACACTGGCCTGGTGTAATTTGAAATTACCTTACATGATGTTCCTTCTACCTCTTATACTTAGCATCCCCAGGTTCTAAAATAATAGGGACATCCTACTTCACATGCAGTTTAAGTCTAGGTACTGATACTATACCTAAATCCCTTAAACTAGGGCTCTGATACCATCTGTAACATCCCACATATACAAAAGTACATATAACATATAATTCATAACATGTTTTCAACAAAAATAATTCATATTACACATTTGGTCCCCAAAGTCTGACAAAACAACTTTAAGAAATACAGTACAAACTTGATTCTATTTAAATAACATAATAACTAACAACAAGTTTATAAGTACAAAAGCATCCATATTTTTCTTAACGATCATCTCCTCAAAAGCTATCCAACAAGTGTTCTAATCACTTGGTCTTACTGGATCCACCACCTGGAATACATATTTTAAAACAGAAAATGAGGGTTGACCTAATGGTCTAGTGAGAAAATCCCTGATATTTAAAAATCATTACAAATTCATTTATACAAAATCCTCTTTATACAAAAGCACATATAGTACACGTAAATTAATACCAACCACGGTTTATGCATCATACCTGTCTCATCCCACCTTATCCCTCCACCAATGGCCAATATCAATTGGTTGCGAGCCAATTTAACACACCGGTCCAAAGCCCGACCACGTATTATATTCCCATATAATACTCACGTAATTATAATATCTCAATATATTATAATCACCCACGTATGACATATTCATACCACATATCAAATATTTGTTATCCACATAATGTATTCCAGTAAAAATACTTTTAAAGTAAAACTCACCTGAATGCTTTTCCAAGTTCTCCAAAAATCTCTTCAACAAGTCCCACTTTTATCTTTGAATTTTACTATCTGAAATAGTTAATTAACAAGAATACACCTCATTAATAAATCTGAATTTTAACACTTTTCGCAACCCACAGCTTGCGAATTCCTCACTTTTCGCAACCCACAGCTTGCGAATTCCTCACTTTTCGCAACCCACAGCTTGCGAAAACCAAAGAACTCGCAACCCACTGTTGCGAAAACATCACTTCTCGCAACCTACTGTTGCGAAAACCCCACTTCTCGCAACCTACTGTTGCGAAAACCCTACTTCTCGCAACCTACTGTTGCGAAAACCTGCAAAAATTACTGTTCATCGTCTTTTTAATTAAGCTCAGCCAAAAACGACTTTCATTCCAATATTTACCCAGAAATCGTACTTTCAAGCTTAGACTTCCCAAAACATCCATTTTTAATAAAACCCACCTAAAAACTTAACTAGCAACTCAAGAACTCTTTTAAGAAATTAAAACACTAACAAGGATAGTTTTGTTACCTTGTTTCTTCAACTGATATAACAAAACCCAGCAGAAAATCTTCAGCTTTCTTCTTCTTCTTAATCCTCTCTCAATTCCTCTCTCTCTCTGCCGAAAGTATGAACACACACACACACACCTTTTTGATTTTGGTAAAATGCATAGAAATGAGACACCTCATCTCAATTAGGTGGAAAAGGACGGTTTGGGTGAAGATATCTTCACCCTTACCAAACTAACCTCACACTTATCCTATTTTGCAAAACTTACCCCCAAACTTCTAACTCCATAAAACTCTATCATAATAACTTATTAAATTTTCAAATTTAAATTAGATAAAATACCTGGTTATTACACAATATCAACGGGACCTCTTCGTCTTCGTCTATGTCTATCACTACGAAGTCTACCGGAAAGTAAAACTTACCGACCTTGACGAGCACATCTTCTATCACTCCGTAAGGATATCTGATCGATCTATCCGCGAGCTTCAGCGTCATGTATGTTGGGCTTACCTCACCCAATCCGAGTTTCCTGAAAATAGAAAGAGGCATTAAATTAATACTCGCCCCTAAATCACATAAAACTTTATTAAAGGAAAGATCCCCAATTTGAATAGGGATAGAGAAACTCCCTGGATCTTTAAGCTTTGGGGGAAGCTTATTTTGGAAAATCGCGCTGCACTCTTCAGTGAGTGCAACGGTGGCCTGGTGATCAATCGCCCTCTTTTTGGATAAGATCTATTTCATGAATTTCATGTAAGAGGGCATTTGCGCCAACGCATCTGCAAAAGGGATGTTAATAGTTAGTTTTTTAAATACATCAATAAATTTCGAAAAATTAACATCATCCTTATTTGCTTTCAGTCTATTCGGGTATGGCACTCTCGGAATTTCCGGTTTGATCGGTGGTTGCTCTTTTTTCATCGCTTCACTCTTCTTGCTTTCTTCAGCTTTAACTTCCTTTACCTTCTCGACCACTTTTTCCTTAGGCTCGACTTCCTTTGATGACGGCTCTTTCGTTGGCTCTTCGATAAGCTCCTTGCCACTTCTCAGATAGATGGCATTACAATTCTCTTGGTTCCTCTTTTCAGCCATGCTTGGAAAGGTACCGAGAGGTCGGTTTTGTAGGGCTTCAGAGATTTGCCCTACTTGCCTCTCCAAGATCTAGATAGATGCGGTGTTCTGATCAGTAGCCGCCTTGACTGTACTCACTGTGCTTACTAGCTCTCCAATCGTGCTGTCCATCTTGGCCATGAACTTCATCATCATGTCCTCCAGCCCCGGGTTCTTCTCCATAGCTGGTCCTTCGTTTCTTTGATTAAAACCTGGAGGACGATAAGCATTATTAGCATTAGAAGAATTTGAAGAGTTAGAAAAATTACCTGGCTGTTGACCGGGTTAACTCCACGAGAAATTTGGGTGCTTTTTCCACCCTTCGTTATACGTGTTGGAGAACGGGTCGTTCCTCGGCTGATGATTCCGGTTTTGCATATACTGAATTTGCTCGGGTGCTTTCGGAATACCTCTATTCATCTGATTTGTGATAAAGGCCAGTTGAGCCTTCAGTTCATTCAGCTCATTACTTTCTTGGACACTTGCAACTCGTCTCACCGCTGATCTCGGAGTGGAGAATCTATGTCCGGCCAAGTTCTCAATCAGCTTGCACGCTTCCTCATACGACTTGTCCATTAGTGCTCCACCCGCGACAGCAGTGATATCATTTTTGAATTGTGGGTGGAGCCCACTAAAGAAGGTCTGGATGATGACCCAGCCTTGTAGCCCATGATGAGGACACTTATTGATCATGTCCTTGTAACGTTCCCACGCCTCATATAGCGTTTCTTGATCCCATTGAGAAAAATGGGTGATCTCCGCCATTAGTTGGGCGGTTCTGCTCGGTGGGAAAAACTTTTGGAGGAAGGCTGTTTCAACTGTGCCTAAGTAGTAATCTGATCTGACGGTAAGCCTTCTATCCATATTTCAGCTCGACCTTTTAATGAAAAACTGAACAGCCTCAGTTTGATTGCGTTCTCCTCCATCCCGTTGATCTTGAAGGTGCTACAAATGCGCTCGAAAGCCCGGAGGTGAGCGTGAGGATCTTCGGTCGGTGCTCCTCCATATTGATTTTGCTGCACCATTACGATGGTGCTCGGCTTTATCTCGAAATAGTTCGCCCCGGTAGTGGGAGGTTGGATCCCTATACGTGCGGCTGCCACATTTGGATTGGCAAAAGACCGCATAGGTACCCTCTTCGGAGGTGGTGGTGGTGGGTCATTTCGAGGTGGTCTTTCGTCTTCCATATCGATCTTGATAACTTTATTAGCTTTCGATTCCTTACGCAGCCGACGAGCGGTTCTTTCGATCTCCGGATCAAATTGTTCGATCTCTTTTCCTCGGGTCGTCCTTGGCATAAACCAAGTGGTACCTGAAAAGAAGAAAGTAAAGTCAATAATCCAAAAACTGAAAGTGATGGGAAAATAACAAGAAAAGAAAATTCCCAATCTAATAGCGCGTATAGATGGTAGTGCTATTAGCTACAACTAGTTCCCCGGCAACGGCGCCAAAAACTTGACACGGGGTTTTGACACCCCGCGAACCTTACCGCAAGTGTACGGGTCGAAGTCAAGTAATAGTACTTTAGAAGTACGAGTATCGAATCACGGGGAACTAGGAACTAAGTATCACAATTACTACAATCGCTATTAACTGAACTATCGAATTAAGAAATTGGTTTTAGACTACTTAATTGTACTAAATAAAATAAAATCAAACACAAGACAAACAGAACAACTTTGAAGACTTTGATAGAGAGAAAAGTTGAGGGTTGGAAATCCAATGGTTCTCACGTACAAACGTCTGACTCAACTCAACTACCAGTTATTCCTATCAATGAATGCCCAATCTTGATCTAATCGTTGTTCTCTCTCGAGTTACACCGATTTTATTTGCAAAACATGGTTCCTTTTTCAAACAACCGTGATTTCTATTTTGAAAACAATAGTTTTATCTTTCGATCTCAACATATAGGGTTCAAAACGCATTAAGCTTAAGATTCAAACGGGACTAAGATTTACTCGGTATATCTCTATCCTTTCTTACCTTAGACATGCAATTTCTAATTCTATTTCTCAATTACTTCTCTCGAACATTAATTGAAAACAATAAGACAATTGTAAGGTAGCTAATCTCACAAAAGCATTAAACACAAAATTGCATTCATTCATTAAAGAGGAAAACTGATAAAGGTTTCAAGTCATCTGTTTACAAGTTTAAATCACATTCATTCCAACCCCCAACATGAACCGGTTAGTTCATGTCGGTGGTGGATTCAAACATAAGAGAAAAGGATGCAAAAGTGTATGTAAACATGATCAAATGTGAAAGATGAAATCGTGATAACAAGTGATGAAAACTCCCTCTTCTCGTGTTCGTCTCTACGTTCCGTGATGAATGTATCCGTGATCGACTCTCTAACGTGGCTTCGAGGACTCCGAAAAATCGCCCAAAATCGCCCTTGAACTGCTCCCGATCGTCTGCCGTCTGAATGATATCGAATAATGACCTAAACCCCGGAATAAAATACTGATTTTCGACAAACAGTGAGTTACGCGACTTGCTGCGCGACTTGCTGCGCGACTTGCAAGTCGCGTAACATGTCGCGCGTGTTCCAGATGTAGTGTGGGTCGATTTCTGGTTCGCGGGTCGGGTCCTGGTTTGGTCGCGGGTCTTGGGCTTGGCTTTCGGGCTCCCGTTAGGCTTCGTTTTGACTCGTTTTGGGCTCTTTTTAGCATCTTTCTCGAGAAATGCCGCCTTTTAGCTAACCTGCATAATTCACTAGATAGACCGTAAAATACACGCCTTTTTACTTGAATACAAGCCAATCTCGTTGGTTTGAGAACTGAAAATAACGCCAAAAAGTGGCGTTATCACTTCCCAAATCGAATGACCCCTTTCCAAGGTGAGACTTTCAACATTACAAAATCTCCAACCTGGAATTCTAACGGTTTCCGGCGTCGATCTGCATAACTTTTCTGTCTATCTTGAGGCACTTTTAATCTGTCCCGAATCTGAGTGATCTTATCCGTTGTTAACTGTACTATTTCTGGCCCTGCTAATTGTTTCTCCCACACTTCATTCCATCACAGAGGCGTTCGGCATTTTCTACCATACAATACTTCAAACGGTGCCGCTTGAATGCTGGAATGATAACTGTTGTTGTAGGCAAATTCTATCAAAGGCAGATGTTTATCCCACGATCCCCCAAAATCAACTATACAAGCCCGAAGCATATCTTCTAAAGTCTGGATTGTTCTTTCACTCTGCCCATCAGTCAGAGGATGATATGCTGTACTCAACTTTACCTGCGTTCCCATCTCTTTTTGAAAGCTTCTCCAGAATCTGGAAGTAAAACGACTATCTCGATCAGAAATAATCGAGATTGGAACTCCATGTCGAGTTACTATTTCATTAATGTACAATTTGGCCAAACGTTCCAAGGAATCAGTTTCTTTTATCGGCAAGAAATGAGCAGACTTTGGCAATCTATCCACAATCACCCAAATAGAGTCGAATCCCTTTGAAGTTCTAGGTAACTTGGTAATAAAATCAGTAGTGATCTGATCCCATTTCCACATTGGTATATCTAGTCGTTGTAACTGACCAAACGGCTTCTGATGTTCAATCTTTACTTTCTTGCAAGTAGTACAATCTTCCACATACTTAGCAATACTTCTCTTCATTCCCGGCCACCAATAGAATTGTTTCAAATCTCCATACATCTTATTTGTACCTGGATGAATAGAAAATCGAGATTGATGAGCTTCTTGTAGTACACGATCACGTAATCCACCCAAACGAGGCACCCAAATTCTGTTTCCCATACACAATAACCCACGGTCATCTTTCCCAAGCAATGCTGATATTCCCACTAACCGTTCTGATTTAAAACTTTCTTCCTGATAAGCATCTATTTGTCACTTCAGTAATTCGTCAAAGATATTTGGAAGGAGTTCAGCTCGTAGCGATATCGCTTTTATTGTTCCACTTCTTTCTTGACGACTTAGTGCATCTGCTACCACGTTCGCTTTCCCGGGGTGATAAAGGATTTCACAATCGTAATCATTTACCAATTCCAACCATCTTCTTTGCCTCATATTCAGTTCCTTCTGATCGAAAAGGTGTTGGAGACTCTTATGGTCAGTGAAAATTTGGCATTTAGAACCATAAAGATATTGTCTCCAAATCTTCAATGCGAAGACAACTGCTGCAAGCTCCATATCATGAGTAGGATATTGTCTTTCATGGTCCTTTAATTGACGAGAAGCATAGGCAATCACCTTTCCACGTTGCATAAGTACACATCCCAAACCCAGTTTAGAAGCATCACTGTAGACCACAAAATCATCGGAACCTTCTGGCAATGCTAATATCGGCGCGCTACAGAGTTTCTCCTTCAATATTCTAAATGCCTCATCCTGTTCTGCTTTCCATTCAAACTTTATATTCTTCCGAGTCAGCTTCGTCAATGGCGTCGCGATTCGAGAAAAGTCTTTTATAAATTTCCGATAGTATCCAGCTAGACCCAGAAAACTACGTACTTCGGTTGCCGTTTTCGGCGGTTCCCATCTTTCAATTGCTTCCACTTTCGCTGAATCAACTTGTATACCCTTCTCTGAAACTATATGACCCACAAAATGAACTTCCCGCAACCAGAATTCACATTTAGAGAACTTAGCGTACAACTTTTCTTTCTTCAGCAACTCCAGAATCAAACGAAGATGTTGTGCGTGATCCTCTTTGGATCGAGAATAAATAAGTATATCATCGATAAACACAATGACAAATTTATCGAGATACGGCTTACATACCCGATTCATCAAATCCATAAAAGCGGCTGGAGCGTTCGTCAGTCCGAATGGCATCACCAAGAATTCGTAGTGACCGTACCTTGTGCGAAAAGCAGTCTTTCGAACATCTTCCTCTTTAACCTTCAACTGATGGTAGCCAGATCTGAGGTCAATCTTGGAGAAATAACAAGCCCCAACTAATTGATCGAAGAGATCGTCAATTCTTGGAAGTGGATACTTGTTCTTGATCGTGCGTTTATTCAGCTCCCGGTAGTCGATACACATTCTCATTGAACCGTCTTTCTTCTTCACAAATAAAACTGGTGCACCCCATGGCGAAGAGCTAGGTCTGATGAAACCCTTATCGGTTAAGTCTTGCAGTTGTGCCATCATTTCTTTCATCTCTAGAGGTGCTAGTCTATAAGGTGCACGAGCAATAGGAGTGGCTCCAGGTACCAGATCTATACCAAATTCTACTTGTCTAACAGGAGGAAGACTATTCAAGTCTTCAGGAAAAACTTCTGGATATTCACTAACGATAGAAATATCTTCCAGCTTAACCTTTTTAGGCCTACTATCTATCACATAGGCTAAATAACTCGAGCAACCCTTGCTAACACATTTATGGGCTTTTATCATAGATATAAGATTGGATTGATGATCCTTACGATCTCCATAAATCACTACTGACCTCTTATCAGGTAAAACGACGTTGATTATTTTCTTATCACAAACTATGTTAGCCCAATTTTCAGCTAACCAATCCATCCCTACTACCACATCAAACTCGATCAACTCTATAGGAAATAGTTGTATCGGTACTCCACACCCCTCTATATTTATCATGCAACAATCAAAAACTTCTTTAACTGCCACTTGGTTATCATTTGCAGTATCTACTAATAAAGCATGTTTAAACATTTTAGGCTCTAAATGCATGTGAGCAGCAAAAGAGGGAGACACAAAAGATCAGTTTGCACCAGAATCAAATAACACTTTAGCACGCGTGGAGTTTATGAAAAATGTACCTGTGACCACATCCGGAGTTTCCTCCGCCTCTTTAGCTGTCATTTGGAATGTACGGCCCCTCGTTTTCGGTGGTTCTATTCTTGGGACTACTGGTCTAGTAATGGCTGGTTTCCCGGATGTACCCCCTTGTTGTATTCTACCTCGTGGACAATCTGATTGGAGGTGATCCGGAGAATTACACAAAAAGCAAAACCGTGTTAATCGACCATCTTTAACAACATGACCGGTTTTCCCACACTTAAAACAAACCCGAGATTCCACTTGACAATTTCCCTGATGGTAGCGATTACATCTCGGACATGGTCTTTCCACTGGTCGAAACGACGGACGGTTATCGAACCTCTGAAATCTAGGCTTCCTTGAATCCTGTGGTGGTCCTTCCCATTTCCTTATCCCCAAGCTCTTATCACCGACATCCCTTTTGTTATCTCGTTCCACATTTTCAGCAGCATCCACTACAGCTGTAAAAGTATCTCGCCTTGTTGCAGTCACTAGTCTTCGGACTTCTGAATTCAACCCATAGATAAATCTCTCCATTTTCATCTTTTCTGTAGCAACATAATATCCTGCAAAACGAGATTTTTCTAAAAATCGTGCAGTATAGTCTCTGACTGGCAAATTCCCTTGCTGTAGATTCATAAATTCTTCTTCCAATTGTCTAACAGCAGCTTGTGGACAGAAGTGTGTTGTGAAAACTAACACAAATTCCTCCCATGAAAAAGTAGAATATACGTCCGCTCCTCTCGATTCTATATGAGCCTCCCACCAATACAGAGCATCACCTGTTAGCATTGCAGTTCCATAAAGTACTTTATCTTCTTCAGCACATTTACACGTTTTGAAGATAGCCTCTATTTCTTTCAGCCATCTCATAGCTTTTACCGGATCCCGATCCCCTGAGTATGTAGGGGGCTTACAACTCAGAAACATTTTATAGTCACACGTTTTCATTACCGGTAAAACAGTAGAGGTAAGTGGCATCTCAACTTCATGTTCCGGATTTGATCTTTCAGTTTCATTATGACGATTACGTTCGAACATGGCTTGTACGCTATCCTGTAACCTCCCCATTTCAGCAGTCAGATCATCCCGTGTAACAAACTCTGTACCATGCGGTTGTGTTCTATCTCCAGTTCGGCCCCCAGCTCCCCTTCCGTTTCTGCCTCTACCACGATCTCCTCCTCTTCCCCCTGTTCCTATTGGTGGATTCTCTCCACCCGAATTCCTTCCTCTTCTCTGATTCCTTTGTCTAGTGCCACTTGCCATTGTGTGGATTCAAACAAAGTTATTATACACATAAGCACATACCCCATATAATAAGGTATTCCAGTTCAAACATGTACCTGTAAGATCATAATTACACTGGCCAGGTGTAATCTGAAATTACCTTACATGATGTTCCTTCTACCTTTTATACTTAGCATCCCCAGGTTCTAAAATAATAGGGACATCCTACTTCACATGCAGTTTAAGTCTAGGTACAGATACTAATACCTAAATCTCTTAAACTAGGGCTCTGATACCATCTGTAACAACCCACAATCCAAACATACATATAACATATAATTCATAACATGTTTTCAATACATAAGTAATTCATATTGCACATTTGGTCCCAAAGTCTGACTAATCAATATAAAAATTCAGTACAAACTTGATCCTATTTAGATAACATAATGACTAATAACAAAGTTATAAGTACAAAAGTATCCACATTTTCATAACGATCATCTTCTCAAAAGCTACACATCAAGTATTCTAATCACTGGGTCTTACTGGAACCACCACCTAGAATACATATTTTTAAAACAGAAAATGAGGGTTAGACCTAAGGGTCTAGTGAGTAAATCCCTGACAGTTGGAAATCATTAAAAATTCATTTATATAAAATACTCTTTATATAAATACACATATATCACACGTAATTTAATACCAACCAAGATTTGTGCATCATACCTGTCTCATCCCACCTTATTCCTCCACCAATGGCCAAGTTTATTGGTTGCGAGCCAATTTAACACACCGGTCCAAAGCCCAACCACGTATTATATTCTCATATAATACTCACGTAATTATAATATCTCAATATATTATAATCACCCACGTATGACATATTCATACAATTTATCAAGTATTTGTTATTCACATAATGTATTCCAGTAAAAATACTTTAAAGTAAAACTCACCTTTTTAGCCTTTCACCAAAAGTCTTTCCAAGTTAATTATCACGTATGACAATCCTTCACAGAATCTGAAATCACACAAAATACCAAATATCTCTTTTTTAAACTAAACTTATGAAATCCTCGACTCAAGTCGCAACCTACTAAAAGTAATTTAGAATCGCAATGCATAGTGCTAAGTCGCAATCAACTACTGCGACTTCACCCCCAAATCGCAACCCACTATTGCGATTCCAAACCAAATCGCAATCCACTACTGCGATTCCAAACCAAATCGCAATCCACTACTGCGATTCCAAACCAAGTCGCAATCGACCATTGCGACTTCAAGGCCAAGTCGCAATTAACCATTGCGACTTCGTTGAATATCGCAATCAACCATTGCGACTTCGTTGAATGTCTCAGTTCAGTGTTCATCCTAAAAACCCAGAATTTGTACTTTTAATCTATGCATGTTGCTGTAAAGGTGCAGATATGTTTAAGACTATGAACATAACCTAACCTTAAGCTTAGATTTCTCAAAACATCCATTTTTAACAAAAACCCACTTCTAAAACTTATAGCAAAACTTTTTAGAACTAAACACATAAAATATGGATTGTGCAGAATTATTACCTTGATTCCTTCAGTTGTATTTAGCAACTCTAGCAGCAAATTCTAAGCTTTCCTTCTTTCTCTTCTTAGTTTCTTCAATTTCCCTCTCTCTCTCTCTAAACCGAACTCTCACACACACACACACACACACACTTAGATAATTTCTTCTAGTGTCAAGAAGATGACACCTCCAGCCTCTAAGCTGGAAAATGGCGGTGGTGGGTAATGTTTGGCAAAAATGCCCAAACAAACCCTAAACTTCTCCCAATTGGCAAAACATACCCCTAAACTTCTATAAAAATTTAAAACTTATCCCTTAACCCCTAACTCCATAAAATACTAAAATAAAGACTTATAAAATTTTCAAATTTAAATCAGATAAAATACCTGGTTATTACACCGGATGCCAAAAACTCTCGGTACAACCTATGCGATTGTGCCAGCGATTGTGACAATGTCACAATCAATCGCATGTCACAATCGCATACGGGTACCAAGGCCTTAAAATGCGATTTTCAGCCCCATTTCAGTCCTCACTTCTCCCATGTCACTCCTTTCTCTCCCAAACCGAAACCCTAAGCTTCCAAAGCCGATTTTGAGCCATTAAGCTCCAAGATCCAAGGTTTCAAGTGGTTTTCTTCATATATCTTGGTTTTGGGAAACTAAAGCTAGAACCCTCCCCACTTCATCTTCTTCACCAAGTTTTCTAGGGTTTCATCCAACCTTTTTGTCCATTTTGAAGATTTGGAGCTTGAGGTTCATTTTTGGTAACCTAGAGGTGTTTTGTTGGTGGTTTTCATGTTGTGGTTGAGATAATCTTCTCTTTTCTTCATTAATGGAAATTAGGGTTTTGGTATAAGTTGAGATATTGATGTAAAATGTTTGGGGAACGATTCTAAATGGATGAATACGATTATTGATGGTTGGAAACTTATGGATCTAGGTTTTTGGAAGATTTGGCTTGAGAATTCAAGTTTCTTCAAAGGAGCTCAAATTGGGGAAAAAACTAGATTTAGCCTAAATCTAGCAAAGTGAGTTCAAGTTGATTTGTGAAAACGTTGTACATGCCAAAAATGTTATTTTCCAAGTAATTATGTGTTTTACATGAAATTATCAATTGTTGAGTTATTTGATGGGTTTTGATTATTTGAAGTATTTAACTTTATAATTGTTGCAAAACACCCATATTTGGGATTTTTGGATAATTTGATAAATGAATCATAAATGAAAGTGTTTTGATGACTTATTGCATAAATTGAGGTTATTTGGTAAAAATGCATTTTAATGTTTGTTGGAAATCTGCATAGTTTGTGTTATGGAATGTTTTGAAAATACCAACGTGTGGGTCATTGGATTTTGGTCATTCCCACCTTTGCGAACATTTTGTAAATTGTGAAAAGATGTATTTTGAGTATTTCAATGAGTAAATCTTAGGTATTGATATAATTTAACGATTTATCTTACGAGTGTAAATCTTTTGGTATAAATGCACCTTGATGGGTGTTTTGGAAAATGATTTGTATTTACCTAGAGTTGTGTGGAGTTATTTATGTTATGGGGTATGTTTCATAAACATGGGGTATTTACGCTTTATTGCATTTTATGACTTTTAACAAATGATCTTTTGATTAGTTGAGCTTGTGGCTCAATATTTAATTATGTTGGGTTTTGGGGACATTTGTCCAGTTTTGATAGCTCAACGTAGTGCTTTGGTCATGATTTATATTTATTTGAGAAATACATGTTTTGAATGCGCTAGTTCATTCGTTTGGAGTCATGTAATGTTTTAGACCTTATTGTTATGGATCCATAGACACTTGAGTTTTACGTTCAATGATGGGACGCTAATTTCCCTCATTGTAGCACGGAATAGGCATTGGGTTTCATGATAAGTAAGGTGTGGGCCTATACGGCCGATCATTGTCTCATGAGCAGTAAGGTGTAATTCCAATGTGCTAATTATTTTCTTGGATTTGGATAACTCAATGTATAGACCTAGAGGGGTTGAAGTTGATATTCCACGAGCATAAGCTTTAAGTAGTTGAGTTCGACATCCAATACGTCTATAAGGGGTGAGAGCTAGTTGTATGCACGAGAAATGATTAGTTTGGTGAAGTCTTCCGCATTTATTTTGGGAATAGCAACTTGTATTTGGGTTAAGTAACACCCGACCATATTTAGTATTAATTGGTACGATATAAGTTGTTGAATGTTGGAGTTAATTATATGTTTTGAAGTGGAGGTATTTCCATGGATGGCGTTGTAGAGAGGATTTTATTCTTGGTTCGGTTATTTTATTGAAGTTTTTATTTATTCGCTCTTTCCAAATTTGAGGGTGTTACAGTTTTGTTTTACCCATTTTCCGGAATTTCCCTTTTATTATATAATATTATATATATATATATATAGAGAGAGAGAGGGACAATAAAATGTAAACTCCTAAATGTATGTAAACTATGTAAACTAATCCCAACCATTGATTTTTTGATCTTGATAATATCACTGGAAGGGCAGATTTGTCATTTACATATTAAAACTAATTACGGTAGTTACATATATTTTAAGAAGGGATTTATCTAAATATTTTTTTATTATTTTTTCCTAAGAATCCGTGATATTCTCCTTCCTTCCTCAAGACTTGATGTTCATCTTCTCCATTATAATCGGACTGCAATTTATTGTAACATCCCAGACCAACCGTACCAGATATTGTCCGCTTTGTCCGCACACCTGGACTCACGGTTTTAAAACGCGTCTGATAGGGGAGGTATCAAGTTCCTCTTATAAGGCAACCTTTGTTCCCCTCCCCAACCAATGTGGGATCTTACAATCCACCCCCCTTGGGAGCCCAGCGTCACTGGCACACCAGTCCGGAACCTGGCTCTGATACCATTTGTAACATCCCAGACCAACCGTACCAGATATTGTCCGCTTTGTCCGCACACCTGGACTCACGGTTTTAAAACGCGTCTGATAGGGGAGGTATCAAGTTCCTCTTATAAGGAAACCTTTGTTCCCCTCCCCAACCAATGTGGGATCTTACATTTATGCTTCAAACCCACAACCGTAAAACTAAAGGTTTTTCATAAAAATATCTTCACCATTCTTAGTGTCTGGATTAGTCGCCAGCATGTCGAACGTTCATGAAGAAGGAAACAATGGAGAACAAAGTATACACGACGAGATGATGGCCGAAGATGTTCTCGCCGACTTCGTTATTTCAGTTGATTCCGATGAAGAGCGTGATGAAGATGTAATCCAAGAGACCGAATCAATGGATTGCCAAGACCACCACGACGTTACACCGATCAAGAACAATAACGTTTTTTCATAATTCTTTTTAACGTGGATGTATAAGTTTATATTTGATTTTCCAGATTATATGTGTCACAAATTGTGTATGTCGATGTTTTTTTTTATTGTTTTTTATTTTGTTTGTACGAAGCAATAATAAGTTATTTGTGATAAAGGTAATGTGTATTTTGTTGTGAATTTTCATATATCCACCACCTGTTTTCATATGTAAAAAATGCTGGTATTGTTAATATGAAAATAATTAGTAACCGTCGAAGTGATTACTCTTCGATCCAACTTTCATATGTACAATAATCTGTTATATTTCTTACCTATGTAATTATCAAAATGTGAATTTCCATATAAAAACTCGAAATCCGAATGAAATAGTTTATACGATACTGTTTTCGTAACCATAAACATTGTTTTTCATATATGAAATATGTTTGAAATAGTTATATATGACACTGTTTTTCATATATTTCACCGATGGTGTGGCAACGTTAGTTTAATTTTTACTTGTGTATTTTTGGCTATATTTGTTTTAGTGTAATTTTTTATTAAGATGACTTGTTTTATTCATTATTAGCTTTCTTTTTTTATGTAGTAGTACGACACGAGACGTTTGTTCACCTGGGGGTACAAAATATTGGATACCGGTTGTGGACGATAGTTTTAAGATAGGTCTGGGATACGAGTTTAGGTCAATTGATCTCGCTGATATTGCATACATGAAATATGCTGAAGAAGCCGGTTTTGATGTTCGGCAGTCCAATAAGAAAAAAAATAGTCAGGGGGATGTGCAAAATCGTTACTTATTGTGTAGTAAACAAGGTCTTCCTGCAAGTAAAGATGTTGAGCAAATGTCTAGGAAATCAAATGTTAAACGAACTAACTGTAGAGCGTGTATTAAGTTTCGACTTAGAAAGGAGAGTCGTACGTATGTGGTTTATAAGTTTGAAGAAAGACACAATCACACTCTATACAGTGATGTGGACAAGGGAATGTCACGCTCAAAAAGACGGTTGCAATATACAAATTTTAGGAATGTGTATAATGCATCATCATCGTGTATTGGTGGGGCAAAGTCTTATAATATTCAGGCAGCTCTTAAAGGCGGATACGAACATGTTAATGCTACCCAGGTCGACTACCAGAATGCTAGAATCGCCATGGGCACGTTTGTGGGTAGGAAAGATGCGCAAATGTTGGTTAATCTTTTGTGCAAACGTAGAACTGTGGTGCCCGATTACTTTTTTGATATATTGGTCAAGGACGGGGAGTTACAGGCGATTTTCTGGGCTGATGGGATCTCTAGGCTAAATTACAAAGAGTTTGGTGACACCATATCGTTTGATGCGACATATCGTACGAATCGGTACGTATCACAATATTTTTCCCTTTTTTATTTGCTTCAAATGTTTGATATTTAATTAATTGTCTTAATATGTTTTTATTTTAACAGTCATGCTATGAATTTTGTTCCGTTCATTGCCATCGACAACCATAAGCGGTCAGTGGTTGTAGGCTCTGCATTGATCAGCCACGAGAACATAGAGAATTTTAAATGGGTGTTGTCTGCATTTTGTGAAAGCACACGAGAAACAACCTACCTTTGTTATAACCGACCAATGCGCTGCCATGAAACAAGCAGTACCGGCTGTTTTCACAGAGTCCAAACATCGACTGTGTATGTGGCACATTATGAAGAAACTTCCCGGCAAGGTTAGTTATTTTTTAAAAGGGAGTTGGTAAATTATTGTGAATTTTTTATTAAAATAATATGTTCGTCTAGCTTTTTATTTAATTATGTTTAATGCTTTGTAGATAACTTTCGATCTTGATGCCAATGTTTCTTTCAAAAGAAGATTCAACAAATTGGTTAGGAATAATCACATGAGTCCGAAAGAATTTGAGGAAGAGTGGTGTTGTATAATTGATGACTACGAGTTGCATCACAATGATTGGTTGAGATACATGTACGCAATGAGGCAATCTTGGATATCTACGTATTATAGGGATGTTCCAATGTCCTGGCTAATGAGGACAACCTCTCGATCAGAGAGTGCTCATGCGTTCTTTAGGATATATGCATCATATCGCAATGATCTGGTAAGGTTTTTGCATGCGTTTGATGGTGCAATTGAGAAGCAGAGGAACAAGCATTGGACACTTGAGTTCATAACTAGAAATACTTTCCCCCGTTGTGCCACGCCGTTGGTAACTGAGAGGCATGCTTCAGAGGTATATACACGTACTTTATTCAAAGAAGTTCAAAAGGAGATCAAGAAAGCCGCATATCACTGCGGAGTTGTGTATCTTGGTGAAGATGGTGATACTTGGAGATATAAGGTTTTACACAAAAATATGAAGGCCGTTACGAAGTTTTCGTATCATGTACGTTAATTCGAATTTTTGTATTTTTCATATAGTTTTTAATTCGTTTTTTGAAGTGTATAACACATATTTCATAATTTATTTGTTTAACAGGTTTCACACAACACAGACACAGACATGATGGAATGCGAATGTAATTTTTTTCCTCGGAATGGGTTCCCGTGTTGACACATGTTCAAGATTTTACTAAACTATGATTTTGTTTCTATTCCTGACATTCTTATATGTCGTCGATGGATGAGGGGTTTGGTTCCTGTTGAAATTCAGGCTGCACGTGCACGATATGGCGAAGTTGACGTTGAGAAGGAGCGACTGATTAACGGTTTATATTCTAAACTTGATTTGCTTGTTAGCCGAATTAGAAACGACAAAGGTAAGATGAACGTTCTGACGGAAATGTTGGACAACATTAAGTCCGAGTTTGAGGTTGACAATATTCTTCCATCCGTTTCTGACGATAGAGCAGAAGCACTTAGGGAATGCTACGTTTGGATGCTCCTGATGAGGTTCAGGTGTTACCCCCGGCTGGTATACGGAACAAGGGGTGCGGTACAGGTAAACGGTTGGTAGGGGCTTTGGAGAAAGCGACCAAGAAGGCTAAGAAGCCAATGCGTGCGTGCAGGAGATGCAGGAAATTGGCGAACCATGACTCAAGAAATTGTCCGTTGCATAATAATGACGAATAGGTTGTTTTTTTACTTGTTAGTTTGACTTAATGTTTTCCCTTTGATAGGTGCTTTGGTTTTGGGTTAATTTTAAATTATATTTGAACTTCCAAGTTATCAGATTGAACAACTTTGCTATGAGTATTGTTTTTATAAATTTAAATCCCAGGTTTTCGTGCAAGATCTTTTGTTTTTCTGTAATCCTTTTTTTAGCATCAATTTATCATCTTTCACATCAAAAGAAATTAACCATTATGAAAGTTAGATGGCATGCATGTTAATCGAGTTAGATGGCATGCATGTTAATCGAATGCAGTTGTGGGTTTTTGTGTGTTGTTATGAAATCTAGGCCCACTATTTTGTAAAACAAATGTCGTGTAAACTTTGGATTTTCATAGGTTTATTGATGAAATTGTTTCATGAAATTGTTTATTTTGATGAAATTGTTTCATATCATTCTTTTCTTGATGGAATTGATTCATATATTTGTGTTTTTATGTAGTTTCATATATTTTTTTTTCATTCCTATGAAACTGTTTCATATATTTTCTCAGTTTGATGAAACTGAGTCGTTTTTACATAAAAACACAAATATATGAAACAATTTCATCACGAAACGAATGCTATGAAACACTTTCATCAACATAAACAATTTCATGAAATTTAGAGGTTTACAATTTACTATACAAGAAATCATTATATTAAGATATGAAAATTATGCATGGAAGATTTGTTATTCGCCCACTTTTTAGTATGACAGATGAAGTGAAATTGGTATTTTTACTTAATATGCATAAAAGTCTATAAATCACAATATCCGATCGTAAAGTTTTTCGTTGTATTATTTATACATTGTTTACAAAGTTTCATACCTCTCTTTATCGACTGCTCCCGACCTTTTCCCTTCACATCAATAATAATATCCGGCTCGTCTTTTCTCCCTACATCATGTGCTGAATCAGCTTATTGGTTGAACATACATCAAATCAGTCGTTCCCCGTATCATATACATGAAACCATATCAAAATATGTTTAGCGTATCATATACATGAAATCATATTTAAAAAGTTCAATACCTTTAGTGTTTGACCTCTTACGTCCGCGGCCAGGTACGTCAATAATCTCCGGACTGTGTGTTATGTTTGTCGTCTGGGTTTCAACTGCTCAATATTTTACACAATCTTATTCCACACAAAACTATTATTTTTTTTCATACCATCACAACAGATTTAGCAATATTTTTTTATGCTTTTCATACGGAAGTTATTTCATATACTTTTTGAGATTTCTCATTATTTCACAGATCCTTCTTTTAAAACAACATTGTTTCACATATTCTGATTTCATAAACAACAATGTAACCAAATGGCAGAAAAGATTGTATCTACAAATATTTTGATTTCACAAATATTCAATCATGTTTCACATAAACATATTGTTCTGAAGAACATTGTTTTTTTTCACACAATCGCCCCATATTTCCCATGTCAATGTTCACATATTTTCAAAGTAGTTTGCATAAAAAAATTGTCCTTCTATCAAAAGTGTGATTTCATATGTTTCGAATGTCCTTGCCGTTGGCAACTGACAGATTTCCCACAATTTGATTTCACCCAAAACAAGATACATTATGTGAAATTTTGTTATTTCACATAATTTCATACACGTTTTTTACACACAATTTCATTCAGATTTCACACAATCCCCATTTTTTTTACCCAAATAACAAGACTTTTTTTCAATAATTTTTGGGGTTTTCACACAACAGAGCATAAAACCACTTCTATGTTTGCGGTTTTCACACAACAGTGCAAAAAACTACTTGGAAAACCGTAATCAGTTTTTTTCATCCTATAGTATCACAACTACTTTTCATACCTTCCTCCGTGTGAGCATTCACAGAAACGCCCTCCATGTCGATGTCGACTGGATTATCCCGTGTATTCTTGAACTTGGAAAAGGATGTGCGTATCTTTACTCGGTCGCTCGTCCTCCTCTCTGCAGAAATCAATCACCATTGTCAATATATGAACGAAGATCGACATTTTCATACATTTAGAAGAAACCCTAATCTCTAATTTCTCTCGGTTCGCCATCCATCTTCTTCGAGTTCGCTTTCGTTTTCACAGAGTAATGTCAAAAAGAAATCTCAGAAGAATATTTGATGCAATTAATTTCATAGAATCAAATCTTTTTTGTTGGAGTGATGTGGCCGTCAAACATGGAAGCAATACCCATCAATCCCTTATTTCACGGTTTCCAATTTTATGTCATCTCGGTCTACGAATTTTTGTCATTTTTACCCTTTTTCATTCTTCTTTTTTGACCATATTGCCACCGTTTTCATAGTTTATTACCAGATTGCCACCGCCTCATTTAGAACCATTGATTGAAATGATCTACGGTCTAGATTAGTTTACATAGTTTACCCATTTTTCATAGTTTACATTTTAGTGAGCCTCTCTCTCTCTCTCTATATATATATATATAATATAAATCTATGATCTTTAAACCTACCTATCCTTTTTCCTTCACTAGCATACGATAGATAGTTTTTCCGAACTTTACCTTTTGCTTTAAATCTTTTTCATTAAGATAAGAAGACCACATCGTATTCCCGTACATGTGGTTACTTGATAACCCTCAGTTTTCAGAGTTATTTATCACCTTTTATAAACGTTTTAGACCCATTTTTATACTCATTTGATCCTTCTACAATTTCTTTGGTTTAAGTTGTTCCTAATGATGAGATAACACGAAAAATTCAGAATTAGTTGGTTGGACCACCTTATGGCCACGAGTGTCACAACAGTGGTTACAGTGAATGAGAATACTATGGAGCGGTTTGGTTGCCAAAATGGTGAAAATGAGGGTTGGTCTTGCCAATATGTCAAAGTTGAGCATTCATAGAAGAAGAGAGCCATGGGACAAAGAGGTTCAATACAGGAGGGATAAAGCCAACAACATGAGATGATTTTCTCTATCTAAGGTCCACTCCACACTCTCTCTCTCGTCCTCCATCTATATAATGAAGCCTTGTAAATGACTTGGAGGATACTACTAGGCTTGAATCAACAACTATAATTATTGTATTTCTTTTGGTTAGAAGCTTAGAATAGTTTTATTCTCAACTATTTTAACCTTCTAGCTAGCACTCGCCAGAGTGGCAACCTTGTAGCTTTTCATCTTTAATTAAATTTTATCTTGGAACACATTTGTTCTATATTTATGTATTTTCTTTAAAACATGAGCTAAACACTCCTTTAGGTGTGGGTGTGGGTGTGGGTCAGACCTAAGAGGCATTATGTATCACTTGGTGTTACCATTTTTGCTAAACTCTTTGGTTTGGTTACTCAAGTTGACACTTTAACTTAATGTGGACAAACCGATCAATTGGAAGTGTTAATATTAGATCTCTAGCCTAAAGATGGACGAGTTTGAAATACGGATTGTTGATTCAAGGAGGTTTGAGAAAATATTTAACAACCACATAGAGATATGATTTTTTTGCCTAACTTTTAAATAAGGTTCAACATATTGGTCAAGTTGGTGTGTCGTAGAGATATGAAAATGTTTTGTATTAAGGTTTTCATCACGAAAATGGTGGGTATTGGGAAAGATGTTGCTTTCATATTTTTATACATTTTATTTCAGAAATCATGATTCAAATAGCTAGCATTCTTTTAGTTTACTGTTTTATATCAATGTTGAAAACTTTTGAACTCACTAGGCGTTAAGCTTAACCTTTTTTATGTGTCGGCATGTGCATCAGGTCATTGGTGGGAATGGTACTAGCGACATCATGAAGAGTTGAGTGCTAATTAGATGCACGAGAAGGTTATAGTTATTTCAATGATGTCTTTCGCACCTTGGAGATAGCGACAATTATTGGGTCTTAGTAACACCCTTAAACCTACGGTGAGCATGGGTCGGATCGGGTGGAAAAATAAAAAATCCGATCGGGTTTCGGGTAGGATATATAGGCCCCGAATATTGCAATCAGGAGAATCGGGTTTTGGTTGTTGGGCCTAGTCGAGTTTCGGGTTGGATCGGGTCGGATTTCGGGTAATTCCAATTTTTTATTCTTTAACATTTCATCCAGAATTTTAGAACTCATGTCCTGTGTGACCGTACAACAAAAAAAATTTGAAAGTTGTAATATCTAAATCTATATATTTCTAAATGAACAAAATTTGAAAAAAGAAGGTCCAACATATCTTACTATTAATAATTATATGTTTATAAAATTATAAGGGAAATTAATTAAAATACCCCAAGTTTGAAGTTGACTTACCAAAATACCCTAAAAAATGAAAAGTTTACCAAAATGCCACAAATTTCCACGGAAGGGGCCCTCTATAGCGGGCAGGGACCAATTGTGAAAAAATTTGAAAGATTATTTACACTTTCAGTCCCCACCGCGGGACCACCGCGGGCCGCGATCGCGGGACTCCACCGCGGGCAGGGACTGAAAGTGTAAATATGAAGCACATAAAATTTCAAAAATGGTCCCTGCCCGCGATCGCGGGACTCCATCGCGGAAATTTGTGGCATTTTGGTAAACTTTTCATTTTTTAGGGTATTTTGGTAAGTCAACTTCAAACTTGGGGTATTTTAATTAATTTCCCAAATTATAATGATTCAAAGTCTCAAACAAAAATCTTGGTGCGACGTGTTTCACGCTTGAAGCCTTGAATATTAAAGATTAAAGTAGACGTGAGGTGAGGATTAAGAGACCGAGAGGCAACATAGGTAGATACGATTAGGTTTTAGGAAAAGTAATATAAAAAAACAGAAATATTATTTATATTTAGCAAATAGTTTTCGGTTTTCGGGTCGGATCGGGTGACATATATTAAGACCCTATCCGAACCGATATATCCGGCCTAAAATTCGGATTTCGGACTTTGGGTACGATCGGGTGGTTAGGGTCGGACTTTTCAGGGTTTTTTCGGATTCGGGTGCAGTTGGGTTTTGCTCACCCCTACTTACACCCCTCTCTCATTTGTCATTGTGTAGGGTTTTGGATTATTATTCGATCATGTGAATCATAGATTGCCATTATAGGTAATCAAGTGTTGACTCTAATTAGAAAGTAATTTATTTCTTATTTGATGTATAAACAAAAAATTTAGATTAATCGCTCCTTCTAAATTTGAGGGTGTTACAATTAAACTATCTTATCAATCAGTATAAATGTTCTCTGCCAGGTAATTTTGTTTTTAGCAATCACCATATTATTTGAGTATTCTCACACACTTGGATTTAATTTAAATAATCCAAATATGCATGTATACATTTTAAAGTATCAATCATACCGAATTTGATGTATAGATACAAGTTAAATTATTGTTACAAATTTTGATACGTAAATGCACCACCAAGTTTTTTAAAATCAATTAATTGGGTATCCATTCCTATTCCTATTTTGAATTTTAAAACTAATTTTTGAAATTGGGTGTTTGTTCCGAAATAGAATTTAGTTTCATATCTTTAAAATACAAATTTGTTTACCAATTTGATTTAAGAAAATGTTTTAACGTTGTTTCGTAAAATAGAGCTTTTGAAATATATATATATATATATATATATATATATATATATATATATATATGATTTCTTAAAATATTGACACATGTCAAAATTGATGCTAATTAAGTTTTTCGTTAGCTTATATACAAAATTGTAATTTATTTTTGATGTTTGTTTAATAACAATTGCATGAGTTTATCATTTTTGGTTGTAACTAGTGGATATTTGTATAATATTGAAAACAATATGATTCACACTTAGGAGTTAGGGGCAAATCGGTCATTTATGTCCTTCAGACTCAGATAAAAAAAAAGTAAACAATAACATTAAACAGACAGACAAATTTATCCATACAAGACTTAATGGAAAATTTGATAAACAACTCCTTAATTATATTGCAATTTGTTTTGTTGGCCTTTTTAGTGGCCACTTCGCATGCAAGGTAATATTTTTCTTTGATCGATGTTTGCATTTTCTTGCTAAATGTTTACACAAGCATATAAGAATTAATGACTTCAAAGGTATTTATGGGTACAAGGTACATAATTCCTTTTTTTCCATCATTGGATCTGTTGCAAAAACATCATCTTCTTGTGTCAAGTTTTATTGGCTTTGGCAGGTATTTATAGCCACTGCCCTTATTCTTGGAGATGATCTTTACAATCTGATGAAGATAATTGCTATCTCCATTAAGACAGTGTGCACCAAACAACAACATCTCCCTGTAATGAAAGAGATTGTAGGCGAGATTCAACTTCATACCTAGCTTAAAAGCTTTTGATTGTCTATACTGCATTTTTATTTCACTTATTATTTAGGGTGCGTTTGGTTCATGGGGCTGAACCGGACAGGATGGAACAAAAAACTCACTGTCCCAAATCACAAGTTGAGGACCAGAAAAGAAACGCTATTTTCTTAAAAGACAGTATACCCACCTGGTGTGCGGTGGGTATGTGCACTTATATTTCCACCCCTGAAATGGTACCTAATTCTGTGCTCTTACATTATTGCCCCTGCCCTTGCTTTCTGCAACTCGTATGGAACTGGTCTCACCGACTTCAACCTAGCTAGCTTCAACATATGGCAAAATCGATCTTTTCACCATTGCATCATTGATGGGGGCGTCTTGGCTGGGTTAGCAGCATGTGGGCTAATGACATCTATTATCTTAACCGCTGGTGACACTACTAAACAAAACCTGATTTTTGGCGGATTTTCCGCCTGAAATTTTCCGGCGGAAATTAAAAAAGTCAAAATTCGTTGACTTCTGCCGAAAATCCCAAAAAAAGAATTTTTTTTTTTAATTTTTTTTCAAAAATCTCGATATTTTTTCGGCGGATTTTCGGCGGAATATAATTAATAATTTTTTAATTATGATCCGCCGAAAATCCGTCGGAAATCCGCCGGAATTTTATTAATTAATTAAGAAATAAAAAATTAATTTAAAATCCGCCGAAAATCCGCCGAAAATATTTTTAGAAAAAAATAAAAAAATAATTTTTAAAATCCGCCGAAAATCTAAATCTAATTAAATTTAAATGAAAATTATTTTTTTAAATCCGCCGAAAATATTTTTAAAAGATAATAAAAAATTAAATTTTAAAATCCGCCGAAAATATAAATCTAATTAAATTTAAATGGAAATTATTATTTTTTAAATCCGCCGAAATCATTTTAAAAAAATAATAAAAAATTAAATTTAGGATCCGCCGAAAATCCGCCGAAAATATAAATCTAATTGAATTTAAATAAAAATTATTTTTTTTAAATCCGCCGAAAATATTTTAAAAAAATAATACAAAAATTAAATCTTTTACATATATTTAATGATAAATCAAACCTAATTTACTTTATTGTGGAACATATCGGCGAATACACAGTTTTTCAATTAAAATGAGTAGTATATACATTCGATTCACAAAGCTGAAGTATACACGGGTATATATATTCGGTTCAATGGACCGTTATGGGCGTTAATGAACCATTATGGGCTTATGGAACGGTTTGGGCTTTAATGTACCGTATTGGGCCTGACAGAGGTTTATTGGATCCAAATGGTGGTTAATAAGTCCAAATGGTGGTTAATGAGCCTGACAGAGGTTTATTGGATCCAAATGGTGGTTAATGAGTCCAATAGGGGTTTATTAGATCCAAATGGTCATTAATGAGTCCAACAGGGGTTTATTGGATCCAAATGGCCGTTAATGGATTCTATTGGGGTTTCATTGATCTACTAGGTGTTTAATCAACTCAATTGAACTTCAATGGGTTTATTTGTGGTTTAATATATTCTTTTAAGCTTTAATGAAACGTATTGTGTTAAAATGGTTCGTACTGTGCTATAATGGACCGTATTGTGCTTCAATGGACCGTTATGGGCTTTAATCGACCATTATGGGCTTATGGAACGGTTTAGGCTTTAATGGACCGTGTCGGGCCTTTATAGATCGTATTGTGCTTTAATTGATCGTATTGGCCTTTAATTGATCATTTGGGCTTCAATGGACCATTATGGGATTAATAGACCGATATGGGCTTTAATGGGGCGTATTGGGCTTTAATGAATCGTATTGGGCTTTAGTTGACCATTATGGGTTTATGGAACAATTTTGGCTTTAATGGACCGTATTGGGCTGCCAAATGGATCCGACAGGGGTTTATTGGATCCAAATGGCCGTTAATGGATCCTGTTGGGGTTTCATTGATCTACTAGGTGTTTAATCAACTCAATTGAACTTCAATGGGTTTATTTGTGGTTTAATATATTCTTTTAATCTTTAATGGATCGTATTGTGTTAAAATGGATCGTACTGTGCTATAATGGACCAGTATTAGGCTGTCAAATGGATCTGACAGGGGTTTATTGGATCCAAATGGTCGTTAATGAATCCAACAGGGGTTTATTGGATCCAAATGGTCGTTAATGAATCCAACAGAGGTTTATTGGATCCAAATGACCGTTAATGGATCCTATTGGGGTTTCAGTGATCTACTAGATGTTTAATCAACTCAATTGAACTTTAATGGGCTTATGGAACGGGTTGGGCTTTAATGGACCGTATTGGGCCTTTATGAATCTTATTGTGCTTTGATGGACCGTATTGGGCCTTTATGGATCGTATTGGGCTTTAATGGACTGTATTGGGCTTTACTGGACTTTTTAGGCTTCAATGGACCTTATCGGGCTTTAATGGAATAATTTATTTATCTTTTAAAGTTTATTATCTTTTATTTAAAATTATATATTTAATATTTAAAAATTTTATTATTAAAATTTTTCTAAACATAATAAAATGACATAAATAAAATTATACTCTTTATTTTTTTCGTTTCCCTCTTCTATTGTTTTCATTTCCCTCTTCTCCTGTTTTCATTTCCCTCACCCTCTCCTTTTACTCTTTCATCTACTCAAGAACCCTAGTCACTCTTTCATTTTACTCTCCACCGTACCTCCGCCAGTGGGGGTGGAAATGGGTTTGAGGGGCAGTGGGGATGGAGCTGGCTTCACGGTGGGGATGGGAATGGAGATCGGCAGTGAAGATGGCAGATGGAGTTGTTGTCGGCGCCGGCGAGGGTGAGCTGTCGAAGGAGAGGTGGCGACGGTGAGGTGGAGGAGACTGAGAGATGGCGAAGGGTTGATGGCGATGGAGAGAAGGCGACGGTGACAGAGACAGAGAGAAGGCGATGGTGAGGTGGAGAGTGACGACTAGAGACAGAGTCCCGCCGGAGGAAGCGGATGCCGGCTGGGTACCGGCAGCTGCCGGCGGCTGCAACTGGAACCCTAAAAACCAAGGTTACATTTTATCAACCTGATTTGGTATGGGAAAAGCTAAATGAGGTAACTAGTCTCTCAATGTTCTTTCTTGTTATGGTAGTTTGAGAAACCCTAGCTATGTGAAATCTCATATCTGTTGGCAAGAACTGAAATCAAGATTGGTACTCTTGATTTAATCGATCATCAAGACTGTTACTATTTAAACTTTTGATCAGACTTTCTATGCATTTATTATTGATCTTATCTGGGTAATATATATCGTGGGTTTCAGGTCAATGGTGATTCAGTGTTTATGACCAATAACTTCAAGGAATTCAAGGTAGAAAGTCATGAGACACGTTCATGGGATGAGCAGAATGCGATGGCTAATACTGCTGTATGTTGCTTCTGTTAGTTATATACTAGCGTTGTGTATGTGATTATACCAAATAAACTATGGATTTTGTTCGTTGGTTACTATGAATTTCACTTCAGGTTCTGTATTTCAGGATTATCTTGCCAGAATTGACAATACATCACAAGGGGACACAAGTTTCAAGTAATTATTTACCTTTGTTATGTCACATCCTTGTATTAATTTACCGCCGAAAATATCTGTATTAATTTATGTGTATATAAAATGTAGGTTATGAATGGACTTTTTTCTAATATGTGTATATATTATGTGTTTGTAGCTATGTCGACTAATACAGATAGATGATGGATGTATAAACGAGTAAATATCTATCTAGTTTGGGTTGCCATTTGTTGGTCAAACATTAGGATTGTTTAACTTTAAGCTTTATAATTGTTTTGTTATATATCTTGCCGTTAATATCTATCTAGGTTGGGTGTCCATTTGTTGGGCAAACATTATGATTGTTTAACTTTAAGCTTTATAATTGTTTTCTTATATATCTTGCCGTTAATATCTATCTAGTTTGGGTTGCCATTTGTTGGGCAAACATTAGGATTGTTTAACAGGAAAATGGAAACGTCCTATTTACAGCTGTTATGCTGTCGAAACTGACTTGTATAATTTTGTAAAAACCACAAGGTGAGTATCGGACAGGCGACACAGAGAGATACGGCGAGGACCCTGCCAATCATCCGCCACTTGATACCCAGCAGGTGTGTACCAATTTTTTTCATTAAATGATGTTTATCAATTTGATTTTTAATTCATATTAAAAATTATAATGTCTTTTTTAGTTTGTAGCACATCGTTGAGAACTTAATGAGCCAAGTGCTAGAGTTGAAGCAAGATTTGGAGGAACGTCGGGCAGAGGATGTGAGGCGTCGGGAAGAGGAAGCGAGATTTCGAGCACAATATGAAGAGATGTGCGCGTTAGTCAAAAGTCTCAGTCAAAATACGCCGCGTCCGCCTTCGTAGTGATTGTGAAACTTTTATAATTGTGTTGTGTTATTTGAACAAATTTGGAACAATTATTTGGTCGTTTTGGCCCGAACAATGTATTCGGCGTTTTAATTTATGTATTCGGCGTTTTTTGAATAATAAAAAACAGATTTAGCAGTTTTCATCTGAATCCTATAAAAGCAGCTATTTTTTCGGCGGATTTATTTGCCGAAAAACATAAAAAAATAAATATTAAATCAATAAATAAAAAATAATTAAAAAATAAATAAATAAACAAAAAAAATATTTCAGGCGGAAAAATCCGCCAAAAATATATTTTTTAATTATGTTGTTAACTAAAATTTTGTTAATTATGGCGAAGATTTCAGGTGGAAAAATCCGCCGCGAAAAAAATTCCGCCGAAAAAAGTCAATCTCGGCGCCACTTTTTCCGGCGACCATATCCGCCGAAAACAGTGATTTTCGGCGGATTTTTCCGCCTGAAATCTTGATTTTTTTAGTAGTGTGAGTTGATGCAAGATTTCAAAACCGGTTACTTAACCTTATCATCACCCAAATCTATATATGTTTGTGAGTCAACTCGCCATGGGATGCGTCATCGTACCACTCACATTTTGAATGTTTTGGTACGCGTTTGAGATTGGGTCACCAGATAGTCCTTGTAACGCACTGTCAAATGGCTATTCTTGGAGTGGAGGAATTCTCGAAGCTTCCAAAGCATTGTTTGGGTTTGTGTATTTTTCTACGGATATGTTTGTTGGGACGGTGATTGTGTTTGTGTGGGAGCAATTGCTTCGGGTTTAATATGTGGACAAGGGCTATACTCTTGATTTTGAGGGTAGATTCGCCATTCTGCATGTATTTTGGTTTGAACTGAAATGACGGTTAGAATTAAATAACTAGTGAAAAAACGGTATAAGCGGGTTTTTTTTCTCCCATCCAAAAACTGAAAACTGGTTGATAAAACGATATAAGTTAATAAGCAATCCCAAATTAATGGCCCTCAGTTTCAATTTAATAATATATTTTAAAACAAAATAGATATAAAAAATGGCATATAGACATATAGTTGACAAAATAAGGCATGATAAAAGTGATAGTTTCAGATTACCATAAGGTTACTTATTATTTACGACTACAACAAACAGTTACATCTTATATTGGAAGCTCCTCTTCGAATGCATGCATGTATAGCAACATGATATAAGCAAAACTACATTGTGGCATGATGAGATGGCTAGCTATGCTTTTTATTTATTTTATTTTATACATAAAAATAACAATTATGAAAACTTACCATAGTGTTCATGAAATAACAAATCCAATAATATGATGATCCGTGATTATGAAACAACCATATATATATATATAGGGTCAGGTTTAAGGGAAAAACTCAAATAAACGGAACACTAAGGAACACTTTGGTAGCCCCTTCATCTGGACGGTATGCACTTGTGCATAAAAGTAATTTGTAACATGCACAAATGCATAATGCACAAGTGCATAAAAATAAAAAACACAACTTAATTTACCTGTATGCACAAATGCATACTGTCTAGATGAAAGGCTGCCAGGGTGTTCCTTAGTTTTCTATTTTTTTGATGTTTTCCCTTGAACCTCCATATATATATATAAGCACGAAGAGATAGTTAATGTTGAAAATTAAGTCGTACAAGTACTTTTGCACCATGTACAAGTGTTTGAAGCCCCCGACCCTTCATCATTCCTTTCCTGCTTTCCATCCGTAATTCTCTCTCCCATTACCCCGACCTCTACGACTCTACCCCTGAATTACTCTTCACGTTCCCCTCTCAATGAATCTCCTGGCTCTCTCAATTGCATCAATTGGCAATTGACGAAAGGAGAAACAGATTCTCTAGCTCTCAATTTTGGGACGATTGTTATGTAAGAGCCCTTTCTTCTCCAGATTTGGAACTTTTAGAGCAAAAGTTATTTCATCTACAACTTCATCTCCCCTCCAGATTGTAAATTCATCTCTCAATTTTGTTCGATTTTTGCTGACCAGGATCAGGAATATTGGTGCCCTTCATTAGCGACAAGAGATTTCTTACTGACTGTTCAATTCATCACTACAATGAAGAAGATGAAGACGAATCGTTCGGTCTATCCAATTCAACCCACTTCTGTTAATCAACAGTTCTTTTTTCTATTTGTTACGTCTATTCAAGATAAGAATGTAACTTAATTTTCATTGATCTTTCTATTGACTACTTAGATGGCCTTGTAATTTCTATGAAATTTTATAGACTATGAAATTTTACAGGAAGAAAAGTGGTCACATACTGTGGTCACATACTGATGGATTTTCTTTTGTTTCAGACAATGTGCCAAAATATTCACAAAATGCATTTTCATAACAAATAGACTCCATTTATCACATAAATCAACAACTCATTTTCATGTATGATTTATTCATCACATTTTTCCCAAATCCCAAATGTAAGTGTTTTACCATATTTACAACCATAAATACTTCAAAGGTTGAAACCCATCAAATAACTCGACATTGATAAATTTTCATGTAAAACACATCATTACTTGGAAATTAACATTTTGGCATGTACAAAGTTTTCGCAAAGTAACTTGAACTCACCTTTGCTAGATTTAGCTAAATCTAGATTTTCCCCAAACGTATGCTCCTTTGATGCACATGAATCCTCAAACCAAAACTTCAAAACCTAAATCCATAATTTTCCCACCATTAATAACTACATTTAACCATTTAGAATTGTTCTCCAAACATCAACCATCAAAATCTCCATTTATACACAAAACCTCAATTTGACCTAACTTCTCCAAAATCATCCAAACCGAAATTGGATAAGCAAAATACTAGAAGATCATCAATGGAACATTTCTAACTCATATGAAAGTATAGAAGCTAGTAGGATGAACTCACCACTTAGGTTTTGATGAAAACCTAGAAAACCCCAAAAATCTCTAGTGATGTGGATGAGACTTGTTCTTGCATCAATGAATGAAACCACTAGCATAAAATGGAGAAGGAACACATTAATCTCCATGAACAAGCCCCAAAATCAGTTAGGGTTTGTGAGGAAGCAAGGGAAAACGATTTGGGAGAGAAAGGGAAGAGATTTGAGAGACTTACCACCACCAAACACCTTTGAATCTTCCTATGAACTTCAAAACTCTTTCTAGATCCTTGAAGATCTCTCAAAATCGGAACCATGGCCACTTGAATCGCCAAAATCGGAGGTGAAACGAGAGAGATATGAAGAAATGAAGTTTGGGGTGTGAAATTCGTATTTGACAGCAACCAGGCACCCGACCGCGACAATGACACGCGACAATGACACGGTCATTGTCGCTGGTCATAGTCGCTGGTGGTGTACCATAGGTTGTACCCTTTGCGCGACAATGACATGCGACAATGACACGGTCATTGTCGCTGGTCATAGTCGCACAAAGTGTACCGAAACTGTTTTGACCATAACTTCTTCGTTATAGCTCCGATTTCGCAACGAAAAGAACCGTTGGACTCGTATTCGAATTCCCCATCCAACAAGACCATAAAATCTAGGATTTAACTCAAAATCCTATTTTTCATATTTTTCTTAAAAGATCGATTCCACACTGATTCGAAGTTGTACTTATCCGAAAAGTACGGGTGTTACAATCCTCCCAACCTTAGGATGATTTCGTCCTCGAAATCTACATCCTTTACAACCCAAGGCTAACCGACTCAACACCGACTATAATTTATTAGTTCCTAACTGGAATCTAAATTCCCTCGACACAGTCTATAAAGACAAATCCTCGATCAATTACTTATCAACAAAGCCCCTTCACGTACACTGTACTTATGTCCGGGAGAACGCTCCAACAACTGGAATAATTCCTAGTCAGACGACTTCGGTTGTCTCCCAACCTTAGATGTTCCATACATCTCGATTTCGATTTCCGACTTTAAGTTAATCCAAGGTTTGTTCGCTAACTAACCCAACAGGATCATCAATTCTGATTATTCCTACCATTACTTGCCATCTACATCCAACGAGTTCTAATAGACTCCAAGAATCCATCCCAACATCAATCATTAATCGACAGGTTCTGTAACCATACACGAAGGTTATTCCACCAAAATCACTCATCCCAATTAAGTATCTTAAAGTTACTACTACCGTCACCATCATTCTTTTAAAAAAAATCGGCTACAATCCCCCGATTACACTAAAGGTGCTTGGCCCCAAGCCCAAAAGTCGACACCTAAAAACACCACCTACCTCAATATAGGTCACTGCGAATTTATTATCTCAATTACAAATGGCAGCATCCCCTCAACCGATACCATTCGTCCTACAGTACCAACACGCGTGGAATTCCCAACCTTCTACCGTCGAAGTGCTACACGCACTCACCCTTAACTGGGTTACTTACCCCTTCCAAAGTCCTAACGAGTTCATGGTTTTCAAGCGAATTATTTAACAAATATGCCAATCAACAAAATCTTTCACAAAAAAATTCAATACCAAGATTTCCATCTCAACAAATCGTATGCACAAAACTACTATTATCAATTTGGTAGTTACGTAAAAACAGACATGCTCGTCCCACATGAAAATCATGTTGAAAATTATTTTATTGCAGTTCAGATTATTCACAAAACGCAAAAGCGTAATAAACAACTTCTTAAAAATGAACCACCACGGTTCTAGCATGGATTGACTCATGACATGCATGTAAAGTAACTGTCTGGCTTTAAACAGGGTGCAATAAAAGGTGTGCACGCATTTCAAAAGAAGTCCAACGACATTTGACTCCAAAATTTCCTCTTTAACCATAAGATGGCATGGAACGAGGTTCACCAACAAAATTTTGCACGCGTCAGTTTATTATACAAAACGATGAAACGGTTTACAAATACACCTTAGTCAACACAAAATGACTTGTGCAAATTCCATATTTAAAACAAAACCCATACGTTTCCATCACTTGAAAATATCGACTAAAACATCTTAAAACCTCACATTGGGGTAGACATGCAAGCTTGTAACACTTCTTAGAAATTTCTTGTAATGACACACATGCACCAAATAACTCACACCAAAATTTCAAGAGATGAAATCCTTTAAATTGATTTCCCAAGATTTCTCATCCGGTCCTATAATGACATTTGACTAAAATGTTTTTGGCAAACTTGCACACAACAATGCGTTTTTCCAAAACATACGAGAAAGTTAGTGTTAATAATATATTGACACCAAAAAGGGTTCAAACCTATTTTCAAATCTCAAATTGCACCAACGGTGCGCATCAATGTTCAAACATAAGAATTCCACGCACCATAGTTTTATACAAACCATTTTTCTAAAATCTTTATCACGAAGCACTTTCCTCAAAATTTCATACTTGGAACATAAAACGTCAAAACATCATTGCTTAAATATATTTGTCAAAAATACTCAAAATGCACATTTCCTCCAAAACCAAAAAGGCTTTCAAATTTCCAAAATATTCGGCAAATCTAAATTGACTAATGTCAACGACTCATACATTCGTGTTTTTCAAATATCCCATATCATAAACCATTCGTGATCCCCCACACCAATAAAGCATGCTTTGACCAATTGGCCATTCATTTAAACGGAGAGTTAATAAAACAATTTCACTCACGATTCGTTTAACAAAGTGTCGAAAAACAATGGTTACCAAGCTATGCATACCCCTAAGTCGATATAACACATTTACACGAAAATGATAATAAAACATTTAACTGACCGAAAGCGCACCAAACTATTTGTTATGAAATATTACCAAAATATCCTTTCATGCATCACTTAAGCCATGTATAAGTCGATCCATACCCTGAACTAATTGCAACGTAATACTTGATCACACAAACTCTTGAAAGAAAAGTTAAGCGACACTAGAGTTCCAAAACTCATCTTTTCTTAGTCGCCTTGTGGCGTAAAATTAACTTTACTCAACAAAACTCGAGTGAGACCAAATGCCCAACTTAACTCGTAAAATTTTCACATAAGCAAATAGAGTATGCACATTGTAAAATTGTACCCACACGACACAAAACGTCGTACAATAAAACTCCATGAAATTCCACGAACTCAATGACTCCAAGTCAACAAAATAGCACCAAACATTGTGCTTCCAAAGTTAAATTGCATTAAGCAAAATCATGGCTAAAATGCCAAAATCCAAAATCCCTTCTATGGTAATACCACATAAACAACATTGTTTAACAATTCACATTACACAAATTCTCCAAAATAACTTTACATAGACGTAATGGAAGATAACTTTCCGTCCAAACTCTAACATATGTGGAGGAGATCCAATGTTAAAGTTATAAGCCGTAGTCACTTGCCCAACATCTTAAACGTCATAAAATATGGATATCACTGTATCATAAAGTAATGTTGAACAATAATAAAATGGAACAAGTTCCGACGGCCTCACAACTCCCGTAATAAAATACTTTCGTGCAGGTTCAAAACCCATGATTTAAAATCTTGTGTGTGTGCTAAACATTTCCCAAAATTGTAACACAATCCATATATGGATTTGAAACACAAGAAATAATTAATGCAATTTATTTTCAAAAATAAATTTCGTGCATAATTTAGTCGGCACTCAACGTCTCAACTCATACTCCTCCAAAATCCTCCGGTCCACTATTTTCACCCGAATACTTTAACCTCTTAAGGCTAAGTCGGAAATTACCTCGATAAACCTTACGGTTTTTCCCCAATACAAAGTCGGCTCAATAAGACTATGGTTCTAGTCCAACCATCAATCTTGATCCGAAACGGTCTGCTTAAAGCAAGTATCATGCTTATCGTCACTTCAAGTGACTAATACTAGAATCGTCCATCTATTCCAACGACTACTAGTTTAGAACCTTCTTCACTACCCCAACGATCATCACATTAAAGTAATTCAAGTACGCACATGTACTAGTAGGTTCACCATGACACTGGCCAGGTGTCACTATGAACGCACCATACATGATTATCCTTGTTACTCTCGACGTGACTCTCGTTTCTAACAACATCCATCAACTTCAAAACATCCTATCTTAAAGTGCCTAAAGGTGAATTTTACTCTCATTTACTTAAACAAACGCTAGTTTGAGTCTAGGTATCCAAAATCAACACCTAAATCTCTCAAACTTATGCTCTGATACCAACTTGTAACACCCTGAAATTTGGAACGAGCAACTAACTTTAATTTTCAATAAATTAACCAAAATAGATGGATTCATTTCTATAATTCATTCCTCAAAATAACTTGGAATTTAAAACATTATAATTCCCACAATAAAATAACTTAAACGGGTGCTACTTAACATAACACAATTTGCTAATTCCAAATAAGTGCGGAAGTCTTCACTACTCAAGTCACCTCACGTGCACACTACTAGTACACGCCACTTCACAATGTAGCTAGAGCTACCCCAACCTGAGCCTGTTGCACATGCCGACAAATAAAAAGGGTTAGGCTTACGCCTAGTGAGTTCAAGCATTTTATCATGACTATATAAAAACATAAATCGAAAGAGTAATAGTTTTAGTCATGATTTCTAAAGGGTTTACTTTAGTTGCAAATCACCCATTTTCCAACTCACACATTTCCCATGCTAAAATCTTTATTATAACATGATTTCCCAAAAATAGACTTATTCACAAAGTCCACGAAAAATGTGAAATAGCATTTGATACTCAAGACGATTAAACGCATAATTATTTGCCTTTGTCCCAAAACATCCCAAAACATGGATGAAACATAATCCACAACTTATATAACGTGGGAATGCAATTCTCAAAAATATGATGCATTACCGAAAACATGGATAAATACAAATACCCGAAACATCTCTCACGGATGAGACATAAACCATAACTTACGTACCATGGAAAACAATCCATATAAATATAACACGTCACCGAAAACATGAGTAGCAACAAATACCCAAAACAACACCTTTCGGTGACGGGGGAGGCCCGTATACATCGCACGTGACGGAACACTAAAGTGGGTCACTTACTATGTAATAAAAACATCCACGTGGGTATGAATTTTCAAATACCCAAAACAACACCTTTCCAAGGACTCACACCTTTACATTTTCAAAACATCACACGATGTACTATATACATATTTCCAAAATATTCACAAAATGCATTTTCATAACAAATAGACTCCATTTATCACATAAATCAACAACTCATTTTCATGTAAGATTTATTCATCACATTTTTCCCAAATCCCAAATGTAAGTGTTTTACCATATTTACAACCATAAATACTTCAAAGGTTGAAACCCATCAAATAACTCGACATTGATAAATTTTCATGTAAAACACATCATTACTTGGAAATTAACATTTTGGCATGTACAAAGTTTTCGCAAAGTAACTTGAACTCACCTTTGCTAGATTTAGCTAAATCTAGATTTTTCCCCAAACGTATGCTCCTTTGATGCACATGAATCCTCAAACCAAAACTTCAAAACCTAAATCCATAATTTTCCCACCATTAATAACTACATTTAACCATTTAGAATTGTTCTCCAAACATCAACGATCAAAATCTCCATTTATACCCAAAACCTCAATTTGACCTAACTTCTCCAAAATCATCCAAACTGAAATTGGATAAGCGAAATACTAGAAGATCATCAATGGAACATTTCTAACTCATATGAAAGTATAGAAGCTAGTAGGATGAACTCACCACTTAGGTTTTGATGAAAACCTAGAAAACCCCAAAAATCTCTAGTGATGTGGATGAGACTTGTTCTTGCATCAATGAATGAAACCACTAGAATAAAATGGAGAAGGAACACATTAATCTCCATGAACAAGCCCCAAAATCAGTTAGGGTTTGTGAGGAAGCAAGGGAAAACGATTTGGGAGAGAAAGGGAAGAGATTTGAGAGACTTACCACCACCAAACACCTTTGAATCTTCCTATGAACTTCAAAACTATTTCTAGATCCTTGAAGAGTTCTCAAAATCGGAACCATGGCCACTTGAATCGCCAAAATCGGAGGTGAAACGAGAGAGATATGAAGAAATGAAGTTTGGGGTGTGAAATTCGTATTTGACAGCAACCAGGTACCCGACCGCGACAATGACACGCGACAATGATACAGTCATTGTCTCTGGTCATAGTCGCTGGTGGTGTACCGTAGGTTGTACCCTTTTCGCGATAATGACACGCGACAATGACACGGTCATTGTCGCTGGTCATAGTCGCACAAAGTGTACCGAAACTGTTTTGACCATAACTTCTTCGTTATAGCTCCGATTTCGCTCCGGAAAGAACCGTTGGACTCGTATTCGAATTCCCCATCCAACAAGACCATAAAATCTAGGATTTAACTCAAAATACTATTTTTCATATTTTTCTTAAAAGATCGATTCCACACTGATTCGAAGTTGTACTTATCCGAAAATTACGGGTGTTACAAAAGCCAACTCTCTGTCTGTGACTATGGCATCGGGGTAAAGGTTATCGTATATTTTGGACTTTAGACATTCTAACGCCCAAATATAATTTGATACCTTTTCTTGATGCATGAAAACAAATGCTATGCAAAATGTCTTGTTGGTTGATGTTACACCAGCTATCTCAAGAAGAGGCATGTCGAACCTGGATCATAAACAAAATAATAATATTAAATAAAATAATAATATTAAACAAAATAATAATATTAACATTAATATAATACACATGCATATTACGGTACCTTTTTGTTTTATACGTGGCATCGATGACCAACACTTGTGGGAATGCACGCCAAAGCTCCAATGATTTTGGATGAATGAGGAATAAATCTTCCAACTCGTTTGTTTCGTCATTTACACGAGTCTCAAAATCATAAGTATTTTCAACAAAAAAATCCAAAATAACCTGCATTTTTGGTCTTCCTGCATCGTTTTTTGTCTTAATCTTTTGAAGTTCATTGTATATTGTTTTTGACGTAGATGCATTTTCCACATTTCTACCCTTTAACGTGGATAAAATGTATCGTGGCTTGACATGTTGGGCTGATAAATCTTCAACTAGTTGAAATTCACCCTCGTTTAGCCGCATTGCATATGCATGGCCCTCCATATATTGTGCAAGGGCATGATTATGTGTATCACATACAACCCTCAACGTCAACCAATTATGCTTAGCCGAATGTAGCGCTATCAACTCAAATGGGCAATTAAACTTTCTTGTTCCAGTATGACGACCGGAAACTTTCTTACTTTTGTAAACCCTACCATGTTCACACATAAACACGACTTTATAAATATCGTCATTTGGATAAGCCTTTGATCTTTTGATAATAACAACACAACCAACCGAACGTCCCACATTGTGCACCCATTCAGTAATTTCTTCTCGAAAACAGAACACCTGAAATTATTATATTTTGTTATAACTTTCACTTGTCCACGTAAGTATTAATAAACCTAAATGTTAGTTATCATAATATTGTACCTGGTCGGTGACAAATTCTGATGTTCACGTCAAATCTTCTCCCATGTTTGTCATCTGCAACTTTGATATATATATATATATATATATATATATATATATATATATGAAGGATATATAGAGGGAGAGAGTGGGAGTGAGAGGGAGAGAGTGAGAGTGAGAGTGAGAGAAGGAGAGATTGAGAGAAGGAGAGAATGTATTATATGATGTTTTTTATGGTAGGATGGATTGAAGATGCTATATATTGAAATTGTTTTATTTTCTATTCAACCCGTGATGCTAACCAAAGTGAAAAACTCATTGACAAAACAACAAGTCCCACCATGTCTTTTCATTCTTCTATTCAACCTGTGTTTTACAAGTTTGTATATATATATATATATATATATATATATATATATAAAGGCTCATACGAGAACGCTAACTATTTACGATATTTTTACGTAATTATATATGTTAATGTGATATGTTAAAACGTATTTTTTTAGAGAGAAAATACTTCACAAGATAAAACGTATTTTTACGCCCGACTCGTTATTAGCACGACATAAGTTGATAAACATTTTTAAAAATAAGCATAAGTTGTTTTAAATAAGCAATCCCAAATACCATTTAATGTGATATGTTAAAACGTATTTTTTAAGATATTTTAGTTAACATATGATTATTATGTTTAATGTAATAAGAATGTAAAACGAAAATTGAAAAAGTTAGAGATGTACCATAAATTAAATATTTAACTATAAGAGTATGAATTTTAAATATAAAAAATATTTTTATGTAGTATATATGATATATAATAAAATAATTAAATCAAAAAATATTCAATCTTGGGCTCATTTCGAACGTATCGAAGAGACGATTATAATGGTGTAATTTATTAAAACTAAAACGTATTTTTTTTAACATATTTTAGCTAATATACGATTTTATGTGTTAATATAATAAATGTATAAAATAAAAATTAGAAAAGTAAAACGTATAAAATAAATTTATTTAATTAGTATAGGGGTGTAAAATGTAAATATTAAAATTACATTGTGTTTGTGTGAGGTTTGTGAGAGAGATTGGTGGGGGACAAAACTTGCATGGGGGTATACATTGTGGCAGGGGGTAGGAATAGTAACACGGTGTTACTAACACCCTTACATAATCAAGGGATCTGATTATCTGAGAAGGTAACAAACATGATATCTCTCCTTTTACTCCTTTTTGTGTTGCTGGTCTAAGTTTGTAGGATATATTAACATAGTAATTAAGTATGTTATTTGTTATTTTGATGGTCTTACAACTGTTTTTTTTTTGAAAGACAATTGCATTTCGGGGGTATGTTGAACAAAGTCCAGACTAATCCCCCTTCGACCCGGCCACGGTTCGGCCCACGATCCGGCCACGATTCGGCCCACGACCCTTGATATCCGTCGCGTGCTCACCCCTGGATTCAAACCCGGGTAGTAAGGGCTTCCACCACTTACCCCCCCAGGATGTTACCGACCAGTAGGCTACAACATCTTTGGATGATGGTCTTACAACTGTTGTATAGAGTAACATATTTCACCAATAATTCCTTGCTCCAAAACTATAAGTTGGAGGATATCAAGTGTTAATACAACTGCTTAATTCCTCCTTTTGAGTTTTACATTTTTGTGATTTGCTTTCCTTTGGATCATAATTTTTTTGGATCAACCCATGGTTGTACCAGACACTTGCAAGTTTTTTGTCTTGATTGTGTGATATACTCGAGGCGTATATGAGACGGAATGTTATTGCTAATATATCTTGATTGTAATTCCGTTTTTTTTTCTATTTCAGGTCCTCCTGGAACTGGAACTGGTAAGACCACAAGCATATTAGCTCTTGCACATGAGCTACTAGGACCAAACTACAAGGAGGTTGTTTTAGAGCTAAATGCATCAGATGATAGGTCTACAGACTGCTAACTGTGTTTTTATCTTTATTTCTTAAATCATTGTTTTGTTTTGGAATCTCACCATTCCTTGCTCTTTCTCTTCCCAGGGGAATTAATGTCATCAGAAATAAAATTCAGATGTTTGCACAGAAGAAAGTTACTTTACCCCTGGAAGGCACAAAGTAATTATTTTGGATGAAGCTGATAGGTGACCAACAACTATCTCCGAAATGTGGGACTGGTCTCACTTCATATATATATATATATATAGGCGAAATATCAATTGCAAACCAGTTAGTTTGTGCAAACTTTGCAAAAACATTTTATTTCATCTACGGCTATGAAAAAATTGATGGCATTTTTGTAAATTATTGAACATTTTAATTTTATTTTATAATAAATATGTCTACATGAGGGTAAATTGGGTAATCTAAGAAATGGAAAACCTAAACCTAAACCACTTTCATGTCATCATCTATTTCTCTTTCTTCCTCAACCAACCTCCTTCCAATCTCAGCCTATCGCCGGCGCCGCTCCTGACCACCATCTCCGATCCTTCTAAACTACATCCTCTCCGTCAACTTCTCCCATGCGAATCAACCTCCACTACGATTCAACCCTCCTCTACGAACATGGAAGACGACGGTTCAACCAACCTCCTTCCAATCTCAGCCTACCGTCGGCGCCGCTCCTGACCACCAGTTAGCAAATGATTTGTGTTCATGATTTCGATCTTTTTGGGTTTTCATTCATGAACACAATAAGACGACGGTGATGGGGCGATTCAACCCACGGCGGTCGGTGGTGGGTCGATCCAAGAACGAATCGAATGGCGATTCAACCCACAGTAGGTCGGTGATGGGGCGATTCAACCGTCGCCGCTCCTTCTAAACGAATGGGTCGATCACACCTTTTATTCCAGTTAGCAAATGGTTTGTTCCTCTTTTTATCTAGGTTGATGATTTTTGTGTTCATGATTTCGATCTTTATCAAGATAGCAACATTCGTGATTCTGGGTTTTCATTCATGATTCTGTGTTTTTCATTCATGATTCTGTGTTTTCATTCATGATTCTGTTTTTTTCATTCATGATTCTGGGTTTGATGTTCATGAATCTGGGTTTGATGTTCATGATTCTGGGTTTGATGTTCATGAATCTGGGTGTCATATTCATCACAATGGTTTTCATGTTCTTGATTCTGGGATTTTTTTTGGTTTCACGTTGTTTTTCTATAATCAGTTACAAAAAGAAATAATAAATTTTAAAAAAGGATATGTTAAAAACCCTAAAATACCCTCTAACAATTAAATGTATATAAAAAAGAAAAAGAAAAAAAGAAATTACGTGATTGGTGGAAATGGGTTTGCAGAGTTTGCACAATCTGACTGGTTTGCAACGGATACCTCCCCTATATATATATATATATATATATATATATATATATATATATATATATATATATATATATGGCAGGTTCAAGGGAAAACCCTAAATAACTGGAAAACCGGAAAACCACGAAAATACGTGTAACGTCCCAAAAATTACAAGGAATTTATAATTTTTTTAAAATGACATTTCATTAATTAAACTCGTTAAATAACCCAAAACGTTTCGTTTGCAACCCAAGAATAATTATTCTCTAAAAACAGTAAACAGCGGAATAAATAGTTTAAAAATGATAATTATAAAACAATATAATAATCAGCTCTTCATGCGCGCCAGTGTGTACCCGTCACGCCTTGGAGCTACTCGCACCTGAAACAATGATTTATTAGGAAAGGGTAAGCACGAAGCTTAGTGAATTCAACCACCATAGATAACACAGTTATTCCACACTACCCCTATATCAGATAGTTGCACATAAACAAGCATACAAGTCTACGAACAAATCATAAACATGCATACCTACCCCTACGCCACCCGCGTATAACATCTTGGGCCCCCACCGAGATTCTACGCCACCCGCGTATACAATCTTCGGCCCCGCCGAGTTCCTACGCCACCTGCGTATACAAACACCGGCCCTCGAGTCCCTACGCCACCCGCGTATACAAACACCGGCCCCCGAGTCCCTACGCCACCCGCGTAGGCCCCCGAGTCCCTACGCCACCCGCATATACATGACAACGCCACCCGCGTATACATGTCAACAAAGGTCTAACTAGCCACCCCACTATCTAGCCCCACATCACAAATAATTAAGGCTACCACACACGAGCTACAGTAATGTAAAACAACCAATATTAAATATAGTGAGAGAACTCACCTCGTAAGCGCGCCTAGCTCACAATTACTAATTCAAGCTCCACAAATCCAAGATCACTTCCCAACACCTAAACGAACGTTAAAAAGTATTAACACGAGACCCGGACCCTAAAATACGACGTACACCTAATCCGTCACTAAAACGACTTTTCGGTCTAACCGAACAGGTCTGTTCGGGACCTGATCCGACCCCTTTAAACCCAGAAAAACCTCAATTAAACTACATAACCAGAAATTGCTCAGAGTTAGGGTTCCAAGGACATATTATACACCTCCTAACGATTTTTCTACATTTTATTACGGATTTTATAAAAACAGTTCGCAGAACAGCGAAAAACAGCACTTATCAGTATAAAACGACGATTTGGCCTATGCTACGTTCCGAACTGGATTTCGCACGAAACACAGAAAAGTTACTAAACTCGGATAGGGAACTTTTGGCACCGGTTTCACCCCAATCCAAGTTACGAGTAAAGAGTTACGGCTAACGCAAAACAGTGGCAGAAAAGGACGTTTTTCACATAAAATGATAACTTTATAAAACGGTTTACGCGTTCGATTTATACGATTCGGGTTCCGCTACGGCGGTTTTGGGTTACGGCCAGAGGTGGTTTTAGGGTTTCGCCACGGGCACCACCCACTGCCACCTCCGGCAGCGGGGTACGGCGGCGGCGACGCGGTGGTTGTTTTGCCGGAAAAGAAAAGAAAAGGAAACGAGACGAAGGGAACGATTTACCTCGCTACAATACCACGCACCCGCACCTGCTCCTCTCTCTCTTGAAACCTCCGACGAACAGCAGTGGCGGCGGTGGTCTCCGGCGACAGCAGCGGCGAAAGGCAGCGGCTCCGGCGACCTCTCTCTACCACCCTCTCTCGCGCTGCTCACTCTCTCTACCTCTCTCTCTCGCGCTGCTCTCTCTCTCCGGCCAACACCAGCAGCGGCGCTGGTGTGGTGGTGGGGGGGGGGGGGGGTTTCACGGCGGCAACCAAAAAGAAGGAGAAGATGCTAGTGTTGTGGTGTGTTGTTTACGTGAGAGAAAACGAGAAGGGAAGGGGGGGGGGGGGGTAGCTTAGGGTTTGAGTTCTTTTCTTTCTTTGTTTCCTCCGCAAGGCAACAACACCAACTAACAAAATAAAAATGGGTCTCGACATGTATCTGCATGGGCCGAAACCCAATGAGGGTTTTTGGCCCTTTTACACAATTAGCCCCTCAACTTACATTCCTCTCGCAACTAGCCACAAATTTCAATACTTTAACGATTAGGTCCAACTCGACTAACCCCGTTAACGGAAACCACATAAAATCAAACCTAAAAAGAAAAGAATTAATACTAATAAATTACATACCGGGACACGGGCTTTACAACTCTCCCCCACTTGGATTAGACTTCGTCCTCGAAGTCTCTGCCTACGAATAGCTCCGGATAGTTCTCCCTCATCTCAACCTTAGGTTCCTAAGTCCACTTGAAACCCCTTCTAAAACTTCCCAAACACTTTTCTAAGTAACGTACTCCTTCTAGGACACTGGGATTATGATCGGCAGAACACCCCAACAATTGGAATCAATCCTAGCCAAGCGACTTCGGTTGTCCCCCAACCTTAGATATTCCATACATCCCGAGTCAAATCTCAATCTCTAACCACTCTAAAGTTGCCCACCAGTTTACCCAATTGGATACTCGAATCCGATCATTCCTACCATTACTGCCAATTAATTTCCACGAGTTCTAATGGACTCCCAAATTTATTTCACACGGATCATCAAACCAGTAAACTTATAATCACCCACGAAGGTCATTTCACCATAACCATTCATCACAATTAAGCATTTCAGGGTTACTACTACCGTCGCCATTATTATTTCAAAATCGGCTACAAATCCCCAATTACACTAAGGGTGTTTGGCCTCAAGCCCAAAAGTCGACACTTAAACATACTACTTACTTCAAAAAGGTTACTGCGCATTTATTCTCTTAATTACAAAGGGCATCATTCCCTTAACTGACACTATTCGGTCTACACTAACAACACGTGTGGAATACCCAATCTTCCACCGTCTACTTATCTTCCTCGCCCGCCATAGGGAACCTAGTTACACTGTAACAAGATACGCCTTAACGCCTGCCTCCCAGGTACGTCTCAAGGCCCGACACATCGGAACTACCTCTCAGGTAAGTGCCCAAGACTATATCCTCCTAGCCTACTGGAAAGTCAAGGTCATAACACAGGAATACCGGGGTCTCACCCCGAGATACCCAACCGACCATTACCAACGACTACTAAATTATAACCTTCGACACTACCCCAACGATCATCCCATCAAAGCAAACAAGTACACACATGTACTAGTAGGTTTACTATAGTCGTTCCTCCTGGTGATGGCTATTCTGGGTAGATATTACAACGAGTTATTAGCACATAATAATTCACACTAACAACGCTCACGCTCAACTCCTTGGATTCCTCGTGACTTTCCCCGACTCGAGCATTGATCCTGTGTTTCCGGTAGTAGGAGCTCTACTACTACCTTCCACACCTATCATCACTCGTTCCGAGTTCCATCCGATGGGTCCAAGTAGTTTCTCGCCGATAACTACACACATATGCCCGCACCGGCATATGTACACGCTCTTCCTAGCTCCCTAGGAATTCCACCCAACTCCACTACCCTTGCTATGACGAAATCCCCACTAGTCATGATAGGTCGTCTCGCGAATGCACAGTCGCACACAGTGTAAAACCAGATAGACATTCGAATATAAGATTCTATCCTACAACGGTTGGACTCAAACAAGAGCTGCGCAATAGAACTAAATCTAACATTCTAAGGCTATTCGGTTCCTACCGCATACAACCTATAGTGCATTCACTTAACAACTTATCAGGGCTAGCATGAACTCCTATTAGCAAACAACAAACATGCAGTACAGTGTAATAAGCACCAAACAATCCAGCACACATACTCCTATGTTCTAGAAAGCAATCTAGCATACATACCCATATGTAAACACTCTTCCCAGCTCACTAGGAATTTCATCTCATCCCACTACCCTTGCTACTACGGAATCCCTACTAGCCATAACGAGTTGCCTCGCGAATACCCAATCGCATGCAGCGCGAAACAAATAGACATTCGAATACGAGATTCTATCCTAGAACGGTTGGACTCAAACAAGAGCTGCGCAAAAGAACTAAATCGAATATTCTAAGGCTAGAAATTTCTTACTGCATACAACCTAGAGGGCATTCACTTAGTAACCGATTATAACTAGTATAAATCCCTAATAGCAAGCAGTACAAACTATAGCATAGTGTCAACAACAGGCAATCTAGCATGCATACCCTATGCCTAGAAAGCAATTTTTGCTTACGTACTCATATGTAAACGCTATTCCCAGCTCACTAGGAATTTCATCTCCTTCCACTACCCTTGCTACCACGGAATCCCTATTAGCCATAACGAGTTGCCTCGCGAATACCCAGTCACATGCAGCGTGAATCAAATAGACATTCGAATACAAGATTCTATCCTAGAACGGTTGGACTCAAACAAGAGCTGCGCAATAGAACTAAATCAAATATTCTAAGGCTATATGATTCTTACTGCATACAACCTATAGGGCCTTCACTTAACAACCTACTATAACTAGCATTGATTCCTACTAGCAAGCAGTCGTCATACAGTACAGTGTCAACAACAGGTAATCTAGCATGCATACCCTGTGATCTAGAAAGCGATAAATACACTAAGTACCGTACCTTTCCCCTTTGGCTCCGGCTGACTATACACACTGCGCCCTCGATCACCGTTTCTCCAACGGGTTTTTCCCTTCTTTTTATTTCCCAAAAACTTTAAAGAAAATCTTATAGCCGCAAACTTGAGATCAAACACACCGAAATGCGTTTGATTCACTCAAGCTGTGCTCTGATACCAAGTTGTAACGTCCCAAAAATTACAAGGAATTTATAATTTTTTTAAAATGACATTTCATTAATTAAACTCGTTAAATAACCCAAAACGTTTCGTTTTCAACCCAAGAATAATTATTCTCTAAAAACAGTAAACAGCGGAATAAATAGTTTAAAAATGATAATTATAAAACGATATAATAATCAGCTCTTCATGCGCGCCAGTGTGTACCCGTCACGCCTTGGAGCTACTCGCACCTGAAACAATGATTTATTGGGAAAGGGTAAGCACGAAGCTTAGTGAATTCAACCACCATAGATAACACAGTTATTCTACACTACCCCTATATCAGATAGTTGCACATAAACAAGCATACAAGTCTACGAACAAATCATAAACATGCATACCTACCCCTACGCCACCCGCGTATAACATCTTGGGCCCCCACCGAGATTCTACGCCACCCGCGTATACAATCTTCGGCCCCGCCGAGTTCCTACGCCACCCGCGTATACAAACACCGGCCCCCGAGTCCCTACGCCACCCGCGTATACAAACACCGGCCCCCGAGTCCCTACGCCACCCGCGTAGGCCCCCGAGTCCCTACGCCACCCGCGTAGGCCCCCGAGTCCCTACGCCACCCGCATATACATGACAACGCCACCCGCGTATACATGTCAACAAAGGTCTAACTAGCCACCCCACTATCTAGCCCCACATCACAAATAATTAAGGCTACCACACACGAGCTACAGTAATGTAAAACAACCAATATTAAATATAGTGAGAGAACTCACCTCGTAAGCGCGCCTAGCTCACAATTACTAATTCAAGCTCCACAAATCCAAGATCACTTCCCAACACCTAAACGAACGTTAAAAAGTATTAACACGAGACCCAGACCCTAAAATACGACGCACACCTAATCCGTCACTAAAACGACTTTTCGGTCTAACCGAACAGGTCTGTTCGGGACCTGATCCGACCCCTTTAAACCCAGAAAAACCTCAATTAAACTACATAACCAGAAAGTGCTCAGAGTTAGGGTTCCAAGGACATATTATACACCTCCTAACGATTTTTCTACATTTTATTACGGATTTTATAAAAACAGTTCGCAGAACAGCGAAAAACAGCACTTATCAGTATAAAACGACGATTTGGCCTATGTTACGTTCCGAACTGGATTTCGCACGAAACACAGAAAAGTTACTAAACTCGGAAAGGGAACGTTTGGCACCGGTTTCACCCCAATACGAGTTACGAGTAAAGAGATACGCTTAACGCAAAACAGTGGCAGAAAAGGACGTTTTTCACATAAAATGATAACTTTATAAAACGGTTTACGCGTTCGATTTATACGATTCGGGTTCCGCTACGGCGGTTTTGGGTTACGGCCAGAGGTGGTTTTAGGGTTCCGCCATGGGCACCACCCACTGCCACCTCCGGCAGCGAGGTACGGCGGCGACGACGCGGTGGTTGTTTTGCCGGAAAAGAAAAGAAAAGGAAACGAGACGAAGGGAACGATTTACCTCGCTACAATACCACGCACCCGCACCTGCTCCTCTCTCTCTCAAAACCTCCGACGAACAGCAGTGGCGGCGGTGGTCTCCGGCGACAGCAGCGGCGAAAGGCAGCGGCTCCGGCGACCTCTCTCTACCACCCTCTCTCGCGCTGCTCACTCTCTCTCTACCTCTCTCTCTCGCGCTGCTCTCTCTCTCCGGCCAACACCAGCAGCGGCGCTGGTGTGGTGGTGGTGGGGGGGGTTTCACGGCGGCAACCAAAAAGAAGGAGAAGATGCTAGTGTTGTGGTGTGTTGTTTACGTGAGAGAAAACGAGAAGGGAAGGGGGGGTAGCTTAGGGTTTGAGTTCTTTTCTTTCTTTGTTTCCTCCGCAAGGCAACAACACCAACTAACAAAATAAAAATGGGTCTCGACATGTATCTGCATGGGCCGAAACCCAATGAGGGTTTTTGGCCCTTTTACACAATTAGCCCCTCAACTTACATTCCTCTCGCAACTAGCCACAAATTTCAATACTTTAACGATTAGGTCCAACTC